>PIJE02000185.1:121844-189987 GCA_002895965.2 Coryphaenoides rupestris
CTCTCTATGTGTGTCACAGCAAGAGAGCCAGACAGAGAGAGACACACAGTTCTTATTTTAGCCTCCATAATACTGTAATGGAACGAAAATATGATCATTTTAATTCTATGTAAACCCTGTGTTTGAGATTCAATATTCATACACTTGCAATTTTACGAGAAAAAAGGGGTTTGGGCTGAGGGTTCTAGGACGGAGGGGGAATGGGTTCTCCCCTTGGTTCTGACTTATGGCAAATTTGTGATTATTCATTGATTATTTTTGAAGACAGTACTGTACACATTGTATGGCCCACTGTAAAGACAGAGCGCCACGCATCCACACAGAGTTGTGTGAGCACATAATGTACCCTCTCATAAATTCCATCAATGTAAATAACTCGTCTTCATCTACTTCCTCAAATCCTGGTCGACGTCTCTAAAATACACCAAAAACACGACTTCCCATTGTTAAAATCGTAATGTGAATTGTCACGGGGCGGCGAGTAGGAGGACGAAGGCCGCCTGGCCTCCCCTTTAGTGCCATAGCCCTTAAACACTATCTTAAACACTAAATAAAACCAATAAACCATTACAATACAACTGTAGACATCTTGAGCGTCCAATAAAATAACAAGGGTGTTGATATTGGAGTTGCTCAGGCAAAAACGGCAGCGAAACCCAACTCCATCCGGCTTCACATGGGATCTGTCTCACATCCTTGTGGAGGAGGGTTAGGACTTCTGCAGCACTTTTGGGGCGACAGACCACCGATATCTTTACTCTACTCTACCAGCATAGACCTGTGGCTATAAAAAAAAATAATATATATATACTGTATATATATGTGTATAAACACACAACACACACAGATATATATATTGTGGCAGACGGCCACTGGGGGGCCGACTAAGGAGTATGGACAATGGTCGGGGGAACTGCAGTTCCCCAGTCGGCCCCCAGAGGGAGCCAGGGAGGCCAGGAAGTGTAGAGAGGCAATCAGCCTCGTGGGAAGTAGCTCTGCGCCGTCGTTGATGGAAACTCGGCGGTAGGCGATGGCTACCGAGAACCGGTACCACGTATGGAAGATCCGGTTTCCCGTACAAACCGGTATAACCCGTACCGAATCAAAACGCATATTTCGGTGCCTCATTTCGGTGCCAGTAGTTAAAATGCCATTTTAAATATCCACCGCATTTCAGACCGGGTATCCTTCTAGTGATTGCATAGATCGTCATACTGCGCGAAGATTTGATGCATTCATCTGATTGATAAAAAACCCCGGACAATGCGCGCCTGCCCCCCCCACTCGCTGGACCTTATTAACTGTTATAAGACGCAGAAGCGCCTGGGTCCTTGTTCAACTTTACTTGAATGAGCGTAGAAAGACTGGACGTTTTGATCAAGATCACCAGCAATGAGTTGATAAGTGTGACTACAGTACGTCTTGTGTGTGTGTGTGTGTTAAGAAATCGCCGCACACACACACCAAGAAGACGGACTGTAGTCACGGCTGATCAGCTCATTGCTGGTGATCTTGATCAAACGTCCAGTCTTTCTACGCTCATTCAACTAAAGTTGAACAGGACCAAGGCGCTTCTGCGTCTTAATAAGGTCTAGCGACCACCGCCAGGAATGTCGCATTTTCTTTCACATTCTCCCGTCTATGATGATCTTTTGATGGTTTGTTTTTTTCCCACTGTTTAGAAACAAACCACCGGCTCCTCTGTTCCATCAAAGTTATTCATTATTTCATTCAATGAATAATTTCGCTTAAAATCTCTTACGATATGTGTGTGTTGTCTCTGACAGGACTTTGACAGCTGTCACTAGGCTAGTTAAGTCACGGGAATGCGCGCTGTGTGATTGGCGAGCGGATATATCTGAGTCTGCTGAAAATCTGTCGTTGGCGTTTATCACAGTTTGGAAAGAAAGGGAATAATATAATAATATAATAATTATAATAATATAATGCAGAGAAACTAGCCGGTTGTCGCGTTTTGCAGAAACGATTCTTTTTTTTTTTGTTAATGGCGCTTATCGCGTTTTGGAATCAAACTCTTTAATAATTAATCAATTTTGAATGTCCGTTAGTCCACCCACAACATTTTCGTCCCGTCAACGAAAGTAAAAATAGATTTAGTCACAGTTTTTATTTTCAAAGATCCGTTTTCGTCACGTCAACGTCACGTCTTAGTCATGGGAAAAAGGTCGTTAACGCATATTTTTCGTCAAACATTTCGTTAACGAAATTAACACTGGTTGTTGTTTGCTCTTTTTAAAGAAGGTATCGGTTCTGGCACCGTTTTGGCACCGGTATCGTTTTAAAAGTATCGGTTTGGCACCGGTATCGGATAAATCTAAACGATACCCAACCCTACTCGGCGGCAGCCAATCAAAGGCCTGGCTGCGGCCAATAAATAGGAGAGGACCGAGGTCGAAGGGAGAGTCGAAGGAGGAGTCAAGAAGGAAGTGGAGGAGAGAGAGGTGGAAGAGGAGGTGGTTGTGGGAGAGAAAGAGGAGGAAGAGGAGAGACCAAGACGCTGTGTGTGTGAGTTCAAGAAGGAAACCAAGTGGCTGTGTGCCTTGATCGTTTGCCTGTCAGAGAACCCGTTTTGTGTATGACCCTTGCCTGCCTGACTACCCTCCCGCCTGCCTTGCCCTGGACCGTCTGCGACTACTTCCCGGTGTGATACCCCCTGCTTATGGACTACGACGACTCTATTGGATTAAGGACTTGGCACTACGATTAACCCTGCACTTCCCCTTCCCCTTTATGGTTAATAAAGCCTGTGTTTTCATTTCAAGTTGGTGTGGAACCGTTGATTTATTATAGTCAGTCGTGGTCACACTCCACCCCAATAGGGAGTGTGCCACATATGGTGGAGAATGCGGGCAAAGAACTAAAGAGACTGAAATTAATAAATCAACCCCCCACCATGGATATCGAGACGCTGCTGAACAAATGGCAGTATGGGGACCTGGACGACGATCCCCCTGTGAAAACCGGCCGGCAGAAGAAGAAAGCTGCCAAAAAGCAGAGGGCTGGGGCTGCTGCCGGGATGGGCCCACAAGTCCAGGAGAAGGCCATCTCCCTCCAGGAGGAGGACGACCTGACCAGGGAGCTGGTACGGCAGCTACGCCAGGAGCTCCAGGTCGAGAGGGAGAAGATGGGGCCAGATGGAAGCCATGGTGAAGGAGTGGTGGGCCATGCAGGCTGAAACCCAGCGGGGATACCAGGACCTGGAGGCCCAGCTGAAGGCTGCAACCCAGCAGCAGGAGCAGGCCTGGAAGGCGGCCAAAGAGCTCCAAGACCAGCTGAAGGCCCAGCTGAAGGCTGCAACCCAGCAGGAGGAGCAGGCCCGGAAGGAGGCCAAAGGGCTCCAAGACCAGCTGAAGGCCCAGCTGAAGGTCTCAGCCCAGCAGGAGGAGCAGGCCCGGAAGGAGGCCAAAGGGCTCCAAGACCAGCTGAAGGCCCAGCTGGCAACTGCAGCCCAGCAGGAGGAGCAGGCCCGGAAGGAGGCCAAAGGGCTCCAAGACCAGCTGAAGGTCTCAGCCCAGCAGGAGGAGCAGGCCCGGAAGGAGGCCAAAGGGCTCCAAGACCAGCTGAAGGCCCAGCTGGCAACTGCAGCCCAGCAGGAGGAGCAGGCCCGGAAGGAGGCCAAAGGGCTCCAAGACCAGCTGAAGGCCCAGCTGGCGGCCACCGGCCAGCGAGAGCAGCAGGCCCTGGAGCAGGCTGAAGAGCTCCAGGCCCAGCTGTTGGCCACAGGCCAACGAGAACAGCAGGCCCTGGAGAAGGCCGAAGAGCTCCAGGCCCAGCTGACGGCCGCCGGCCAACGAGAACAGCAGGCCCGGGAGCAGGCCAGAGAGCTCCAGGCCCAGCTGTTGGCCGCAGGCCAACGAGAACAGCAGGCCCGGGAGCAGGCCAGAGAGCTCCAGGCCCAGCTGATGGCGGAAGGCCAACAAGGACAGCAGGCCCGGGAGCAGGCCAGAGAGCTCCAGGCCCAGCTGATGGCGGAAGGCCAACGAGAGCAGCAGGCCCTGGAGCAGGCTAAAGAGCTCCAGGCTCAGCTGTTGGCCGCAGGCCAACGAGAACAGCAGGCCCGGGAGCAGGCCAGAGAGCTCCAGGCCCAGCTGAAGGCCGCAGCCCAGCTGACGGCGGAGCAGGCCAACGAGCTCCAGGCGCAGCTGATGGCCGCTGGCCAGCGAGAGCAGCAGGCCCTGGAGAAGGCCGAAGAGCTCCAGGCCCAGCTGACGGCGGAGCAGGCCCAGAGGACTGCCGCCGGCCAGCGAGAGCAGCAGGCCCTGGAGAAGGCTGAAGAGCTCCAGGCCCAGCTGATGGCAGAGGGCCAGCGAGAACAGCAGGCCCTGGAGCAGGCTGAAGGACTCCAGGCCAAGCTGATGGCCGCTGGCCAACGAGAGCAGCAGGCCCTGGAGCAGGCTGAAGAGCTCCAGGCCCAGCTGACGGCGGAGCAGGCCCAGAGGACTGCCGCCGGCCAGCGAGAGCAGCAGGCCCTGGAGAAGGCTGAAGAGCTCCAGGCCCAGCTGATGGCAGAGGGCCAGCGAGAACAGCAGGCCCTGGAGCAGGCTGAAGGACTCCAGGCCAAGCTGATGGCCGCTGGCCAACGAGAGCAGCAGGCCCTGGAGCAGGCTGAAGAGCTCCAGGCCCAGCTGACGGCGGAGCAAGCCCAGCTGATGGCCGCTGGCCAACGAGAGCAGCAGGCCCTGGAGCAGGCTGAAGAGCTCCAGGCCCAGCTGGCGGCCACCGGCCAGCGAGAGCAGCAGGCCCTGGAGAAGGCTGAAGAGCTCCAGGCCCAGCTGATGGCAGAGGGCCAGCGAGAACAGCAGGCCCTGGAGCAGGCTGAAGGACTCCAGGCCAAGCTGATGGCCGCAGGCCAACGAGAACAGCAGGCCCGGGAGCAGGCCAGAGAGCTCCAGGCCCAGCTGATGGCGGAAGGCCAACGAGAACAGCAGGCCCGGGAGCAGGCCAGAGAGCTCCAGGCCCAGCTGACGGCCGCCGGCCAGCGAGAGCAGCAGGCCCTGGAGAAGGCCGAGGAACTCCAGGCCCAGCTGACGGCGGAGAAGGCCCAGCGGAAGGCCGCAGCCCTGCTGACGGTGGAGCAGGTTGAAGGGCTCCAGGCCCAGCTGACGGCCGCCGGCCAAAGAGAGCAGCAGGCCCTGGAGCAGGCCGAAGAGCTCCAGGCCCAGCTGACGGCCGCCGGCCAAAGAGAGCAGCAGGCACTGGAGCCGGCTGAAAGGCTCCAGGCCCAGCTGACAGCGGACCAGGCCCGGCTGAGGGCCATAGGCCCCACTGACGGCGCAGCGGCAGACGACCCGGGAGGCGTCGGCGCAGCGGCAGACGACCCGGGAGGCGTCGGCGCAGCGGCAGACGACCCGGGAGGCGTCGGCGCAGCGGCAGACGACCCGGGAGGCGTCGGCGCAACGGCAGACGACCCGGGAGGCGTCGGCGCAGCGGCAGACGACCCGGGAGGCGTCGGCGCAGCGGCAGACGACCCGGGAGGCGGCGGCGTAGCGGCAGACGATCCGGGAGGCGTCGGCGCAGCGGTAGACGATCCGGGAGGCGTCGGCGCAGCGGCAGACGACCCTGGCCTGGCTGCGGCCAATAAATAGGAGAGGACCGAGGTCGAAGGGAGAGTCGAAGGAGGAGTCAAGAAGGAAGTGGAGGAGAGAGAGGAGAGAGAGGAGAGAGAGGTGGAAGAGGAGGTGGTTGTGGGAGAGAAAGAGGAGGAAGAGGAGAGACCAAGACACTGTGTGTGTGAGTTCAAGAAGGAAACCAAGTGGCTGTGTGCCTTGATCGTTTGCCTGTCAGAGAACCCGTTTTGTGTATGACCCTTGCCTGCCTGACTACCCTCCCGCCTGCCTTGCCCTGGACCGTCTGCGACTACTTCCCGGTGTGATACCCCCTGCTTATGGACTACGACGACTCTATTGGATTAAGGACTTGGCACTACGATTAACCCTGCACTTCCCCTTCCCCTTTATGGTTAATAAAGTAGTGCTGGGCGGTATGACCAAAAATGTATATCACGGTATTTTTCTAAATTCTAACGGTTTCACGGTATATGACGGTATTTTTTTTTCCATGCATAATCAGGTGTTCACAACATATTCTACTGGTTGAGAGAGGAAATACTGAGATTGACTTAGGATGGACTATTTTACCATCATGATGAATATTGTAGAATTCTGATGGGGGGGGGGTCCGTTAATTCGTGGTTCTGATGGGGGGGGGGGGGGGGTCCGTTAATTCGCGGTTCTGATGGGGGGGGTCCGTTAATTCGCGGTTCTGATGGGGGGGGTCCGTTAATTCGCGGTTCTGATGGGGGGGGGGGATCCGTTAATTTGCGGTTCTGATGGGGGGGGGGGGGGGTCCGTTAATTCGGAGTAGAGGACTGCGCGGGCCTGGAAAGTAGGCCCTAGCCCGGCCCTGGCCCGAGAGAGTGAGGCCCCAGCCCGGCCCGGCCCGCCACATTATTAGAACTCTCAGGCCCGAATTAAGCCCGACATTTTTTTAACCTCCCATATTTGCGACTAATGTCGCAAACTAGACTTGTTGCCCAGATGCGACAATTCTAGTTATAGACTTCCGATCTTATTTGAGCACTTTAAATGGCATAAGTGGTTATATTTAGTTTCATTTCAATTTTAAGTTATTTTAGGAAAATGTTTGAAGCATTTTGTAGGCAGTTAAATAATTTTTCTTTATTTTCTGAAGTGAGTGACGAGCAGCTGCGCGGCGATTAACAGTTGATCCATTCGCTACATATCAGATCAATGTTGAATAGGCTACTACAAATGATATCCCAGTGAATAGGCTACAAAAAACAACTCAACATTTAAAGCGTATATCAGTGATTATTATTAAACGTAGCCTATAAAAACCATTGGAACAATAAGCACACGGAAGTGCGGAGAAACAGTTACGCTATTATTAACAGAGAAAACAGCTTGTCTTACCCGAGTAAGCCTTGACTAAAATAAAATTGACCAAAACAGGCCATTCCAAGAATAATAATAATCAAGGGCGTATTTTTGTTTTGGACATTGGTGGGGACATCACAGATATTGCGTCAAGGATGCGCAATTACGCAACCGTGAGGTGTGGACATTGGTGGGGACATCACAGATATTGCGTCAAGGATGCGCAATTACGCAACCGTGAGGTGTGGATATTGGTGGGGACATGTCCCCAGCGTCCCCACTAAATTCTACGCCCATGATAATAATAAAAAAAACGTCCAATCACACAAAAACAGTCAGCCGCTTAACATGGCAACATGTCTTTTTAAGTCACTTTGCATCATGAAGGAAAAGAATCGCATCCACGGTTTCAGGGGCCAGTCCAGTCCTCCTCTCCTCTATTACTCTTCCAGTGGCGCTGAACGCACGCTCACTGCTGCTGCTGCTGCTGCTGCTGCTGGTAATAAAGCCTCTTTGAATTTAATTTAATTTAATTGAGAGAGAGAGAAAAAAAAGCCCGAGTCCGGCCCGCATCCGAGCTAATGATGGGATAATTGGCCCGAGGCCCGACCCTCGGGCTGTCGGGCTTTCGGGCCCCCCGGGCCTCGGGCTCCATTGCAGGGCTCTAATTCGGAGCACCCCCCGAATTAACTAGATAAGACTATCAAAATGTTATTGCCCTGGCAGTGGCTACAAATATTTTTGGTGTGTGTGAGAGGAAGAGATGGGGAGATGTTTGTATGATGTGGCTCTTTGCAGTAACACAGTAAAACAATTGGCTCTTCGTCTCTGACTGGTTGGCCACCCCTGGTCTATCCTATCCATCATCACCGCAACGTAACACTAACTTATGTTTACCGTCACCACGCCTCGCAGTCGTACCATGCGTGTTTAGAAGCGCAACATTGAAAAGGGTCCCGTCTGAAACAGTGTCGCGCGGCGCAGCGTTCCGAACATTGTGTAATCAAATACACCGGTATGGCGGTATATTAAAAATTCATATCATAACGAAAATACACACCGGTATTCGGTGTGAACCGGTATACCGCCCAGCACTATAATAAAGCCTGTGTTTTCATTTCAAGTTGGTGTGGAACCGTTGATTTATTATAGTCAGTCGTGGTCACACTCCACCCCAATAGGGAGTGTGCCACAATATACACACCAGTATATGTATTTAATCTCTTAAAGTCTGTCAATCTGTTATGGGCAGACGTCCTCCACCGTCCACAGATCTTCTTCTGAATGAGCCAGTGTCCAGTCCCATCACCAAAACAGATTGACTGTATTAAATGATAATGATTGACTGTATTAAAGGACAATGATTGACTGTATTAAAGGATAATGATTGACTGTATTAAAGGACAATGATTGACTGTATTAAAGGATAATGATTGACTGTATTAAAGGATAATGATTGACTGTATTAAGGATAATGATTGGACTGTATTAAAGACAATGATTGAATGTATTAAAGGATAGTGAATTGACTGTATTAAAGAATAATGATTGACTGTAGTGAAGGATAATGATTGACTGTAATGAAGGATAATGAATTGACTGTATTCAAGGATATTGGAAGTAACGTCACGAACGGGAGGTCTGTGATCAGGGAAGATCAGGAGGTTCAGTGATTCAGGAGGTCAGTGATGAGTAGGTCAGAAGGTCAGTGATTAGGAGGTCAGTGATGAGGAGGTCAGGGGAGGGGGTCTTTAATTCGCGGTTCTGATGGGGGGGGGGGATCCGTTAATTTGCGGTTCTGGACTGGGGGGAGGGGGGGGGGGTTCCGTTAATTCGGAGTAGAGACTGCGGCGGGCCTGGAAAGTAGGCCCTAGCCCGGCCCTGGCCCGAGAGAGTGAGGCCCAGCCCGGCCCGGCCCGCCACATTATTAGAACTCTCAGGCCCGAATTAAGCCCGACATTTTTTTAACCTCCATATTTGCGACTAATGTCGCAAACTAGACTTGTTGCCCAGATGCGACAATTCTAGTTATAGACTTCCGATCTTATTTGAGCACTTTAAATGGCATAAGTGGTTATATTTAGTTTCATTTCAATTTTAAGTTATTTTAGGAAAATGTTTGAAGCATTTTGTAGGCAGTTAAATAATTTTTCTTTATTTTCTGAGTGAGTGACGAGCAGCTGCGCGGCGATTAACAGTTGATCCATTCGCTACATATCAGATCAATGTTGAATAGGCTACTACAAATGATATCCCAGTGAATAGGCTACAAAAACAACTCAACATTTAAAGCGTATATCAGTGATTATTATTAAACGTAGCCTATAAAAACCATTGGAACAATAAGCACACGGAAGTGCGGAGAAACAGTTACGCTATTATTAACAGAGAAAACAGCTTGTCTTACCCGAGTAAGCCTTGACTAAAATAAAATTGACCAAAACAGGCCATTCCAAGAATAATAATAATCAAGGGCGTATTTTTGTTTTGGACATTGGTGGGGACATCACAGATATTGCGTCAAGGATGCGCAATTACGCAACCGTGAGGTGTGGACATTGGTGGGGACATCACAGATATTGCGTCAAGGATGCGCAATTACGCAACCGTGAGGTGTGGATATTGGTGGGGACATGTCCCCAGCGTCCCCACTAAATTCTACGCCCATGATAATAATAAAAAAAAACGTCCAATCACACAAAAACAGTCAGCCGCTTAACATGGCAACATGTCTTTTTAAGTCACTTTGCATCATGAAGGAAAAGAATCGCATCCACGGTTTCAGGGGCCAGTCCAGTCCTCCTCTCCTCTATTACTCTTCCAGTGGCGCTGAACGCACGCTCACTGCTGCTGCTGCTGCTGCTGCTGCTGGTAATAAAGCCTCTTTGAATTTAATTTAATTTAATTGAGAGAGAGAGAAAAAAAAGCCCGAGTCCGGCCCGCATCCGAGCTAATGATGGGATAATTGGCCCGAGGCCCGACCCTCGGGCTGTCGGGCTTTCGGGCCCCCCGGGCCTCGGGCTCCATTGCAGGGCTCTAATTCGGAGCACCCCCCGAATTAACTAGATAAGACTATCAAAATGTTATTGCCCTGGCAGTGGCTACAAATATTTTTGGTGTGTGTGAGAGGAAGAGATGGGGAGATGTTTGTATGATGTGGCTCTTTGCAGTAACACAGTAAAACAATTGGCTCTTCGTCTCTGACTGGTTGGCCACCCCTGGTCTATCCTATCCATCATCACCGCAACGTAACACTAACTTATGTTTACCGTCACCACGCCTCAGTCGTACCATGCGTGTTTAGAAGCGCAACATTGAAAGGGTCCCGTCTGAACAGTGTCGCGCGGCGCAGCGTTCCGAACATTGTGTAATCAAATACACCGGTATGGCGGGTATATTAAAATTCATATCATAACGAAAATACACACCGGTATTCGGTGTGAACCGGTATACCGCCCAGCACTATAATAAAGCCTGTGTTTTCATTTCAAGTTGGTGTGGAACCGTTGATTTATTATAGTCAGTCGTGGTCACACTCCACCCCAATAGGGAGTGTGCCACAATATAACACACCAGTATATGTATTTAATCTCTTAAAGTCTGTCAATCTGTTATGGGCAGACGTCCTCCACCGTCCACAGATCTTCTTCTGAATGAGCCAGTGTCCAGTCCCATCACCAAAACAGATTGACTGTATTAAATGATAATGATTGACTGTATTAAAGGACAATGATTGACTGTATTAAAGGATAATGATTGACTGTATTAAAGGACAATGATTGACTGTATTAAAGGATAATGATTGACTGTATTAAAGGATAATGATTGACTGTATTAAAGGATAATGATTGACTGTATTAAAGGACAATGATTGAATGTATTAAAGGATAGTGATTGACTGTATTAAAGAATAATGATTGACTGTAGTGAAGGATAATGATTGACTGTAATGAAGGATAATGATTGACTGTATTCAAGGATATTGAAGTAACGTCACGAACGGGAGGTCTGTGATCAGGAGGTCAGGAGGTCAGTGATCAGGAGGTCAGTGATGAGTAGGTCAGAAGGTCAGTGATTAGGAGGTCAGTGATGAGGAGGTCAGAAGGTCAGTGATCAGGAGGTCAGGAGGTCATCTCTTACCACACGTGGCGTCGGTGTCGGTGGAGCAGCACTGAGTAACCGAAGCGGGAGCCGCGAGGACCGGAGAACCCCATGACGTCATCCGTGTCCACGTTGTACGCCTCAGCCGCGCGCGGGAACCGGCAGAGGAGCGCGAGGAGGAGCGCGAGGAGCCGGGAGAGCCGCGCCGCCGCCATCACCGCGCCACCACACCCACGCGCACACACACACTCACTCACGAGAGCGCGACAGCTAACAGTCCGTCACGTGATGGAACGTATCAAGAACTTGGACGCAAACAAACAAACAAACAAACAAACAAACTAACAAACGTGACTAAAATGTGACGAAGTAAAGACGTCGACTAGAAGCTTCTGAACAACACGTCGCTTCGCTTTCATTCAATATCAAACAAGAACGTGAGCGCGTGCACCGCGTGAACCCAAGTGGCGGCTTTGAAGTGAAGCGACGCCTGCACGCGGACCCCCACCCAGGACACGCCCCCAAAACCTCCTCTCTCCCCCAGAACGCGCGTGAGTATCTTGTATAAACGTGCGTGTGTATTATATATAGTGTTAGTATATATAGTATTAGTATATATAGTATTAGTATATATAGCATATAGTATCGTCAATATAGAGCCAATATGTTATTATATGTGTTGAATATATCTACACATATATATACATATACATATACATATATATGTATATATATGTGTATGTATATATATACTGTATATATATACTGTATATATATACTGTATATACTTAACGTAACATAACATCTCGATGACTTATTGCATCTTTCATAATCAAAACATCTTTAGTTGCTGATCTCTTAGCGATTGAGGTTAAAACACAAGGTTTCTAAATCTGTCACCTTTGACCCAGGAAGACGTAACGTGACAGCAGACGTGTGATGATCACACATGTGATCATCACACATACACTTGTTGCTGTCACATGGTTGTAACATGACCTTGTGTGTGTGTGTGTGTGTGTGTGTGTGTGTGTGTGTGTGTGTGTGTGTGTGTGTGTGTGTGTGTGTGTGTAATATATATCTATATCCTATTTCCCGTCTCGCAGCAGGAGGAGACAAGCATGTTTCTGTCTGCCTGTCTAGCAGGAAATCAGACAACTACATTGGGTAGTGGAGATTCATATCGGAGACATTCATATTTATTGTATGTTATATTATAATATATGTATAATATCTATATATCATATTATATATTGTATTATCTATTATATTATATTCATTTGGCAGACGCTTTTATCCAAAGCGACTTACAAAGAGTACATTTGTTGAAGGAGAGACAGCAATATATTGCTGTGGTGCATAGAATAGAATAGAATAGAATAGAATAGAATAGAACTTTATTTATCCGAAGGAAATTCTTGTGCCAGGTTACATAGCGATACAGTACAACAGAATACGAACAAAAAAACAAAAACAATACGAAAATAAAAAAGAAACTAACAGATTTACAAATTTACAGTTAAAATATACAAGTATGAAGGCATGGTAAGATACGATATTTGACGGCGAAAACAATTTGGAATATTGCACATGATGATGAGAGGAGATGAGAGGTAGTGTTTATAGATAGTATTTTATAGAGAGCATGATAATAATAGTAATAATAATAATAATATGGCACATGATAGAGTAAATAAAGATAAGAATAGAGCAGGTTTCAAGCATTCATAGTTACAAGGTTAACTCTAAAAAGTAATTCAGGGGACCTATTACCACCACTTAATTAAATGCATGGTTGCAAGATAAAAATTCTAATTTATTGATTTAGATAAACCTTTTAAGTTGCAAACAGTTGTTTGCTGAATGTTGTTGTAATTACCAACATAATAATGTTGGTAATTACATCAACTTACATTGTGATATGACCAATAGTGGACTCATGTATGGAGGTTAGGCTACACTTGCTAATACAGTTGATGGAATATGTTGTACTACTACACGAAGCTAACGCTAGTCATATTTAGCAGTGTAATTTGGCCATCCTACCCTTTAGTTTAGCATAGCAGTGGATAAGAATGATAAAGTTTCATTTGACAAATCTGCTGAGAGGGCTTTTCATATGTGCCGTGGGGAGGAAAAGCATGATTACATTTTTGCTTATTCGTGTAACCGTCAATTACATTGTGTAATCTAAATTAAAAAAATCTTTTGTCATTCACATAGATAGCCTTGTAGTTCCACTGTAGGCAAATTGCTGTTTGACCAAAATTAGCAGCTTTGGATTGTGGATAGTTCTGTGAGAGGGATAAAAGAATTGATCTAAAAGGTCTTTACTACAAAAAGCTGCAGGACCTTGAGAAGATTGGTGGCCATTGAAAGTAATATTTAATGAGCACTTACTTACTAGTAACTTTGTTACTGTAGTTTTACAAAATGTTTCCAAATGTTTTACAAAATAATTTTAAAACTGGAGTTAACAACACAGATTTTACACGTTTGGCACTGTGGTTTTAAATACGTAAAGGCCTATAACTTTGCTGTGATGGCATAACTGAGTATGCTTACTACTTTATTTCCGAAGGCAATATGGCCAATTTGTTTATTTCTAATTTGTGGGGCAATTTAAATTTGTGTTGTTGTTGTTGTTGTTGTTGTTTTTTCAAGATTTAAATATTGAGTGTTCAAATACACAACTGCAATTCAAAATAAAAAAAGTTAATTGCCTAACAATTTTTGTTGTTGAATTAATTAATTTCTTAAAAGCTACTACATGAACACAAACATGAAAAAGCTAAAAACTACTGAAGAAAATCTAATTGGAGCAACTTAATTTTTTAAACGGTTTTCAACTTAAAAACGTGTGTTCATAATTATGGTAATTAAGTACATAACACTTAAAAATTCCTTTTAAATAATGTGGAAAAACTAGTTGGAACAACTTAATTTTTATGAGTAATCAACTTAAAAACTTTTGTTTATGCTACCAATTATTAAGTAAGTGGCAGTTAAAAATACCTTTGATTGTAGAGGAAAAGCTAATTCCCCTAACTCAATGTAGTTCGTTGGTTGAACATAATTTCATTAGAAGTTGTCATAACTCAAAAAAGATTGATGCAAACTGTTGCGTACATTTTTTGTTGTTGAGCCAAAGCATTTGTTTTTAGAGTGTAGAACGAGTTTCAGAATTGTTAGGTTGCTTGCATAATATCTGGATAAAAATAATATCTACAATATTATCTCTCTACATCATGTGCAATTTCCCCAGTTTTACGTGCAATATAACGTCATGTGCAATACTTACAATACAATGCAATACAATATCATGTGCTATATTATTATTATTATCCTTCTGTCTAAATACTATCTATAACACTATAACACTACCTCTCATCTCTTCTCATCATCATGTGCAATATTCTTAATTCTTAATGCCAACAATATTTCACTTCAATCATGACAAATAGTTTTTGCCGTCGAATATCTTATCATGCCTTCATACTTGTATATTTTAACTGTAAATTTGTAAATCCTTTCGTTTATTTTGTATCATTCTGTTTTATACTGTATCGCTATGTAACCTGGCACAAGAATTTCCGTCGGGATAAATAAAGTTCTATTCTATTCTATTTCTATTCTAAGAGGGAACGGAGGCGGAAGGGGAGACATCCCAATAATAGCTGAACTTCTGTGGGGGAGGAAGCTTTGTGTGTGTGTGCTGTCTGAATTTGTGTTGGCCGATTTCTCATTGACAGATCCTTATCTCCAATAAGAGGATCGGTCGAAAAACAAATATCACGCAAGAGAAAAGTGAAACGGCACATTTCAGCTCAGACTTGAGATGTTAATCTCTGTTAGTCTGATCGATGGGGCAATTGTGACACGGGCCCCGTTATCAGGCCCCCGAGCCACCAGCTCAGCGGGCTAACTCTACCGCTCCGGGGAGGCACTATACCACCAGCAACGGTTTCCTCTAACACTTCCCTAAAGCCACTCGAGCTGCTGCGATGAAGAAAAAGATTCCGCCAAGTCTGGGATGTTGAAGCCAAAGGTTCTCTCTGGAGAAGAGAGAGGAGAGGAGGAAATAGGAAAGGAGAGGAGGCAAGACAATGCATGAAGGTGCTCAGTGATGATGTTTCCTGTTTAGATATGCAGGATTGTTCTTGCTTCCTGTACATATTCAAATGCATAATCTACTGTGTGGTTTGTGTGGTGTAGTGTGATGTGGGCAACACATAGCGTACTTTATGGCTATTAAATTAACAATAAGACGTCAAATGTGGCATATATATTAAAAAAACACGAAATATGCAATTCTGTGGATATTCAATAAATACAACAAAATACATACTGCTGAGTCTGTCCTCGGCCAACACACACACACACACACAGGAAACAAGGTCAAAGATCACACGGCTGGCTGCGCTTCCTCTTTCTCTGGTGTTCCTTCTGTAACTATGGTAACTAGCTTCCCTTTCCTGTCAACATGTACATTAAACATGAGAAGAAGAAGATAGAGAACTGGAGCAGTTGGTTGGAGTCGGCATGGCTGACGGCATCGCCACGGAAACCCTGACCCAGAATGCCCCTGGACAACGGCGCTACATAACTGCGGCAGGGTTCTTGAACTGTCGTTGAGAGTGAGATAGATGAGGTGAGACAGTAAGTTAGGTCGTATTATCTCGTACATTTCCACATTTGAGTGCCATCGACAGTACATCGTCGTGGTGGAGATATTGTGTTTCATAATTTGGACGAGCGGGATCCAGGTTGAACAGAAGTGGCCCAGACCACGAGGTACCTGACGCTATGCCACTCTGACAGACAGCACCGGATGCATTGGAAAGAATACAAAAAGACAGCGTAAACTGGAGTGCTATTTAAAAGGCCCTTAAAAGATAGTAGTACACAGCAGAAGAAATTCTGACAAAAAGCAGAGAAAGTCCTTGATGAGGTCATCATCCATCATCATCATCAGCGGTCACTCTGGGGTTGAGTACGACTGACACACACACACATCTCAAACGATCTCACAAGCACGTCTCAAACTATACCAGGACATCAGAAACACGTCTCAAACTATACCAGGACATCAGAAACACGTCTCAAACTATACCAGGACATCAGAAACACGTCTCAAACTATACCAGGACATCAGAAACTCAAACTATACCAGGACATCAGAAAAACATCTAAAAAAAAAAAAAACCAAATATACAGAAAAAACACGTCTCAAACTATACCAGGACATCAGAAACACGTCTCAAACTATACCAGGACATCAGAAACACGTCTCAAACTATACCAGGACATCAGAAACACATCTCAAACTATACCAGGACATCAGAAACACGTCTCAAACTATACCAGGACATCAGAAACACATCTCAAACTATACCAGGACATCAGAAACACATCTCAAACTATACCAGGATATCAGAAACACATCTCAAACTATACCAGGACATCAGAAACACATCTCAAACTATACCAGGACATCAGAAACACATCTCAAACTATACCAGGACATCAGAAACACATCTAAAACTATACCAGGACATCAGAAACACGTCTCAAACTATACCAGGACATCAGAAACACATCTCAAACTATACCAGGACATCAGAAACACATCTCAAACTATACCAGGACATCAGAAACACGTCTCAAACTATACCAGGACATCAGAAACACGTCTCAAACTATACCAGGACATCAGAAACACGTCTCAAACTATACCAGGACATCAGAAACACATCTCAAACTATACCAGGACATCAGAAACACGTCTCAAACTATACCAGGACATCAGAAACACGTCTCAAACTATACCAGGACATCAGAAACACGTCTCAAACTATACCAGGACATCAGAAACACATCTCAAACTATACCAGGACATCAGAAACACATCTCAAACTATACCAGGACATCAGAAACACATCTCAAACTATACCAGGACATCAGAAACACGTCTCAAACTATACCAGGACATCAGAAACACGTCTCAAACTATACCAGGACATCAGAAACACATCTCAAACTATACCAGGACATCAGAAACACATCTCAAACTATACCAGGACATCAGAAACACATCTCAAACTATACCAGGACATCAGAAACACATCTCAAACTATACCAGGACATCAGAAACACATCTCCAAACTATACCAGGACATCAGAAACACATTCTCAAACTATACCAGGACGATTCAGAAACCACACCTCAAACTATACCAGGACATCAGAAACACGTCTCAAACTATACCAGGGACATCAGAAACACATGCTCAAACTATTACCAGGACATCCAGAAACACCATCCTCAAACGTATACCAGGACGGCAGAAACACATCTCAACTATACCAGGACAACATCTAACTATACCAGGACATCAGAAACACGTCTAAAACTATACCAGGACATCAGAAACACATCTCAAACTATACCAGGACATCAGAAACACATCTAAAACTATACCAGGATATCAGAAACACATCTCAAACTATACCAGGACATCAGAAACACGTCTAAAACTATACCAGGATATCAGAAACACACGGGTATCAAAATGTGTTTTGTGTTTGAGATATTTATGTCTCTCCCGGTGGGACATTAGGAAAGAATAGATTCATCATTTTGTCATAACGGGGTTTTGAGTGAAGACCACGCACAACACACAGCATGGGGTGATACATGAGCCGGTTGTTTTATTGTTTATTGTTCTTAAGGATGATGAAGCTAACTTAAGGCCACGTGACTTTAAGGGAACCTCATTCAGTAGAACTGAATGAGCAATGATGCCGGCTAGTGGTTGAAATCAAACGACACGATCATGTTTTGGTACATTTTACATTGAGTCACTTCACGGATACTTCTGTCCAGAGAGGCATTCGAGTGAGGCTGAGAACATTCAAGGCATACTGTACGATCTATCCTGGAGCGGCTACCACAAAAGTAGCTTAAATTGCTGCAGAATCGAGTTAAAAACCAAGGAGTGAGTGTAGGAAAGTCTTTTTTATAGATGAATGTGCAAACAGTTACAGTCGATCAATCGTTCTTTTTCACAGAGTAATATAGACGTTGATGATATTCTATGGATATTCTGCACTGGGAATTATCATTATTTTTTTATTCAACAATTCTTTGGTAAACTTAACTATTGCCCCACGCTCAGAATGAATTTGTTTTCGGGACACAACCCTTGCATGGCAGAAAAATAGGCGAGGCAGGCAGTTATGAAAATCATTTGTAAAAAGAAAGCAGTTGAAATGAGTAAATATTCTGCACAGCAACCCTAGCCTGTCACTCCACCCCATCTCCTTATGCCTCCTGCAACAAAATACTGTTCCATTCACCCTGTCATATTAATACTCTCTACTATTCACCCTGTCACATTAATACTCTCTACTATTCACCCTGTCACATTAATACGCTCTACTATTCACCCTGTCATATTAATACTCCCTACTATTCACCCTGTCACATTAATACTCTCTACTATTCACCCTGTCATATTAATACTCTCTACTATTCACCCTGTCACATTAATACGCTCTACTATTCACCCTGTCACATTAATACTCCCTACTATTCACCCTGTCACATTAATACTCTCTACTATTCACCCTGTCATATTAATACTCTACTATTCACCCTGTCACATTAATACTCTCTACTATTCACCCTGTCATATTAATACTCTACTATTCACCCTGTCACATTAATACTCTCTACTATTCACCCTGTCACATTAATACTCCCTACTATTCACCCTGTCACATTAATACTCTCTACTATTCACCCTGTCATATTAATACTCTACTATTCATGGCGACATATTAATACTCTCTACTATTCACCCTGTCACAATAATACTCTCTACTATTCATCGTGACATATTAGTACTCTGTATTCATCCTGTCACATTAATACTCTCTACTATTCATCGTGACATATTAGTACTCTGTATTCACCCTGTCACATTACTACTCTCTATTCACCCTATCACATTAATATTCTATTCACCCTGCCCCATTAATACTCTCTTCATCGTGCCAGATTAATACTCTCTATTCACCCTGTCACATTCGGTTTTTTTATGATCGCTAGCAAGCATTTGCGAATACTTGACACTTTTCTTAACTCGAAACACCAACAACCCACAACAATTGGCAAAACAGTGAATTCTATGTTCAAAACACATATTTGCAACACCAAGTACAGTTTCCAAAATGCAAGAATACTGTGTCAATATACACTAACACTACCAGAACACTGCAAGCGTGGCCCAAAATCTAATAATTCTACCAAAACACTGGCACTCTCATTTAGTCAATCATAGCACAATGACCTGCAAAATACGACACGCATATGGTATTGAAGAATAGTTATTTCTCCTTCTGACAATAAAAAACAATTCATACAAAAACAGAATGACTCATCTCTACTCATCTGTACAGTGTGCAAAAGGAACATACAGTAAGCCATAGAAATGTGGTAAAGTCTTCATCAGCAAAGACGTAACAGATGACTGCAAAAGTTATAAAACTACCAAAATTCTACAATACTTGTGTACAAATACAATGCTACATGATTGTATCCTTGCTATCTCGATGTTAACAGCAATGGGCTCGCTGTTCTTTTCACAGTAAATCACAGTAAATGATATATTGTCGAAATGTAAGCAACATTCAATGAAATGCCTTTTGTAATACCTCACATTAATACTCTCTATTAACCTTGTCACATTAATACCCTCTGTTCATCCTGTCACATTTATACTATTCACAGATTAATAGCAGATCTACTGTAAATAGGTGGGTTTTGAGTGCAGTTTTGAAGGAGGGGAGTGAGGGCGAGTGTCTGAGCTGTTGGGGAAGAGAGTTCCAGAGGGAGGGTAGCAGCGACGGAGAAGGCCCTGTCCACCCAGTTCCCGGCGCTTGAACTGGGTGAGACGGGTGAGCAGGTTGGTGTCTGCCAATCTGAGGTTGCGGGTGGGAGTGTGTTGCTGTATAGGAGGTCAGTGAGGTAAGAGGGGGGCGCTAGGTTGTGGAGGGCTTTGTAGGCGATGAGAATTTCGAACTGGATTCTTTGCCGGAAGAACTGCGGCGATGTGATCTCTGGTGCGGGAGTGGGTGAGCGGACGCCAGGGCAGCTGAGTTTTGGATGTGTTGGAATTTGTTGAGGGTGGCTGTGCTGTACGGGATGCCATTGACGTTGTCCAGTCAGGTGTCAGAGGTGATGAAGGCGTGGCTGAGGGTGTCAGCGGCTGAGACGGAGAGGGAGGGGCGGAGACGGGCAATGGTTTTGAGATGGAAGAAGGCTGTTTTTGTAATGCGGTTGACACCGCGTTCGAAGGAGAGGGTTTCATCAAAGATGACACCGAGGTTCAGGAATGTGCGTGGAAGCAGGAACTGTGGAGCCATCTATGCAGAGGGAGAACTCGTGACAGGGCTCGTTGAGTGATTTGGGGCCGATGATGAGGATTTCAGATTTGTCGCCGTTGAGTTTGAAAAAGGTTCGCTTGCGTCCAGGTCTTAAGATCTGTGAGGTGGTTTGTGAGAGTGGAGTGAGTGGCAGCAGCAATGGATTTGGTGGAGATGTAGAGCTGGACTTCGTCGGCATAACAGTGTAAATGGAGGCCATGGTGGTGTATGATGTGACCAAGGGGAAGCGTGTAGAGGATGAAGAGGAGGGGGGGTTTTTATATGTCGGCTGCGAAAGGCGGCAATTCGCCTACTGCGGCCATCGAGGCATGTCTTGTCTAAGAAATTGAAACAGTTGTCGTGGTTTGGTTGAGTGTGAAGTACGCCACCTATCAGTGAGACACAGAATATCAAGCGTATTGTCAGTAATTAATGAATTGAGCCACATGTGTCAAACTCAAGGCCCACGGGCCGGATCCGGGCCCAGCACCTCATTTTATGTGGCCCGCGAGAGCTTGCAAAGAATATAATTTGGTTATCATACAAATGAGGCTCGGCCGGGAGCACTGGGAGTTTTCCCGGTGCTCCCGTCTCTGGCCCGGAGTTCGCCGATTATAAATGCCCGTAGACAGGCCACTGAACTAGAGGCGGGCCAGGCCGGTGCTTAGTTGCGGCGGGCAATATTTCAACGACGCGGCTATGATAACACCAGCGCTCGAGCAGGGGGTGGGAAAAAAAATCACCAGAATGCAGGAAATTTCTTTGCAACAAACGATATAATTACTTTTCAATGTGATGCATCAATTTCACAAAAGCACATTCCTTGCCTTGTAAAAACGAAAGGCAATAAAGCTCATTCTGATTCTGATTGAAGCAAACTGTGGTCGTGTGTGTGTTTGGTGGCTGGCTGGCTTAATTGGCCTCACCCGGCCCAGTTAGAGTCTGGGGGGTATGGGGCTGCAAGCCTGTGGTGCATTGAATAATCAGTGCACCACAGGTTAAGTCAGCCACCAGCACACACACACACTCAGAGAGCGCTAGCATGCTAGCATGTGTACCTTCTGCTCTGTCTGCCATTTTACTCAAATAAACAAACAATAAACAGGACTTTCAACACCAATACCTGCCTGTGTCCTTGGAGGAGCCCTGAACTAAGCCATACATGTGGCATTGCTACACTGGCACCCAACATGGGGCCCTCCAGGGTAAAGGACACATGGCCACCTCCCAGAACCAGCCTTTCCCTCATGGCAGCGTTGGACGTCGGTGGGGCCCAGCACAGGATGGAGGTGGCGGCGCAGCAACTGTCATGGGCGACCGCCTGTTGCTAGCAACCCCTGCAACCAGCCTGGAGCAGCCCGAGACCCAGCCATGCCTCAGCCAGGAAGGACAGCATCCAAAGGCCCCTCGCTCCGGGAGAGAGACGGGGGGATCGAGCCACGTCGCCTGGTGGAGGGTGGCCCTACCGGGGGCTGTTCCAGGCCCTCCAACGAGCTCCACCACAGCCTAGCTGCCAATCCCCTACCCGGCCCATCCAGACATCCTGCAACTCACGCTCCCAGAGACAATTGTGCGGGTCAAGGCAGCAGCCCAGGCCCCTGGTCTTAAGGATGGACAGGTATGGGGGTTGGCTGACCACGTTGGGGACGTGAATGGACGGTACATGGACACCTGAAGTGAGTGAGTCATGCCAATTTCTCAATGCATTTTTTAAGATCTGCGATGCATATCGTCATGTTTTCGTTTCGCGAAATTCCGGAGCGAGATGCTTTGTCACAACCCTCCTTATAAGGCACCAAAATCCTGCAGCCCCATATGCATACCAAGCAAAGCAATCGGAACAGGTTGGGGAAACGCTGATGTAAGCTGTCCTTAAATGTGGTTCCAATAATGTCGGCTGCTGATGACATCATCAGTAGGGGCTGAACAGGTAGGATGGCCGGCTGGAACTGATTGGTCCGGGACGTAAGAAGGCGGTGCAGAAGAGGGTCGGGCTAGGGTGGGGAAGATAGGGGGAGGGCGTCAGAGAGGAGGGAAGAGAAGGAGTGCGAGAGGGGGAGAGCGTCAGAGAGGAGGGAAGAGAAGGAGTGAGAGAGGGAGAGAGCGTCAGAGAGGTGGGACGAGGAGTGGGTGAGAACTCTTTCTGTTTCATTCGAGGAGTAGATGGAGGAAATGAGTGTAGGGAGGAGGAGAGAATGTAGGGAGCGGAGGGGAGAAACAACAGTTAGTAACATGGACATCACGTACTCCCATCACATAATAAAAAAGTGATTTTATAATTCGAAAAACCTTCTTCCAAATATTGCATAAATTCACACAAACATTTTTGCTTGAGGGAGGTGAAAAAGTTGGTGTATTCATAAAAGGTAAATGCAATAGAGTGCAATGGAAACCAATTCAGAGCTCCACTGGAGAGACGACGACAACGTCAGGCATATGTGAACCGATGAAGGTGGAACATTTTTTTTGAATAAGGACAAGAAACAAACATAAATGCCATATTAGATGGGGAAACAACGGCGTTGTTCCGTGTGATGATTTTGTTTACTTCGTTCAGGTTTGAATAACTGCCACTCTTTTAAAGACATAATCTCGTTGCATCTTTTTCTGCAGTGCTATAATGGCAACTGAATGGAGAATTAGTGCCACCTATTGCTTATCTTGAGGAATCATCTCATGAAATTCGCAAGAACAGTAATGGATGGAAACGTGCATAAATTCCCATTTTCTTTTGCAGAATTTCAGAAAATGTGCCTAGATTTGCAATACAGTTGGATGGAAACGCACCTTGAGAGATAGACACAGCTCTCGTAACTTAAAGACACATCTCTCATAACTTAGAGACACAGCTCTAGTAGCTGGGACTTGGACTAATCTCTAGTAATTGAGACATCTCTAGTGACTGAGACACACTGCATGTTGTGCAGATTAGAGAAACATCGTTTTCAAAATAGTCCAAATTCTAAATACGTATTTAATTTGTGTGTACAGGGCCATGGACACATCTCTAGCAACTTAGGCACATATCTAGTTCTCTGTATGAACAGATATCTGTGGATGAATACAGAATGAATCTATAGGCAAGGGATCGTAAGTGTTTTGGTTTCCGAGTAGTATTGACACATCTCTAATAACTGAGCCACATCCCTCGTAACTTTGACACATCTCTAGTGACAGAGACTCATCCCTAATAACTAAGACTAGGGACTCTAGTGACTGAGACATAGACACATCTCTAGTGACTTAGACACATCTCTAGTGACTTAGACATATACAAACAAAGCGAGAGACAGGTGGGCAGTACATACAGTGGCTGTGGTGCTCTGCTTGCTGTAGGGGCTGGATTTGGGCTTGCTTGGCTTGCCTGCCATTCTGTCCTTATGCCTCCTGCTGGAGATGTGCTGCAACGACAATAAAAACACTCACGACAGAGAGACTGCATGTGTGATAGTTATACAAATAATGTTCTGTTCTATTCCCCCTTTCACACTAATACTCTCCCTATACTACTATTCATTCTGTCACATATTAATACTCTCTTCTATTAATCCACTTAGTATAAAAACATGAACCAAAAGAAACACCCTTTGTGGCTTTACTTATTATTACTCTCCAATTTAGTTAAATGAAAATTATCTGAATATTTTTTTTCAACTAAATTGCATTCACAATACATCCAACTTGCTGTTGCCAGGCTCCTCCCGTTTCCAAACGTGGCTGCCGTGATGCAGATGTTTTATATTTTTAATCGATTTATCTCATTTCTTTTATTTCTAGAACGGTTCAATTGGAAACATGTTTTTATTTTACAATTCTTCATAAACCTACAGTGCTCTGGTGTGTGAGAGAGAGAGAGAGAGAGAGTAGTAGTATTACTTTCAAAACTGCTATCATTAAACATTATTGAATTGCTAATACCAGTTTAAATGAAATCAGTTTAAATGAAATCACGTTACATTAGCGTGCCACAAATGGGGGGTGCTAATGTATTATGGGGGGCTTATTTTCAAAGGTTTTAAGCCTTCACAGATCCAATCTGTGAATCTTGGAGACTTTAATGCTCGGGTTGAATGAGTCGGACGTTTTGGAAAACGTCATTGGCAAACATGGGATAGTGTGGCGACCATAGACTGTAAAATAAATGGACAAACCCTCCGTGACGTCACCCATGGTTTTCTGAAGAGCGGTTTTGGAGCTCAAATGGTCACCATCTTGGCAAGTCAGAACCGACTCTGCCCCGGACAATGCTGATTAGGGACTTGTTATTTGTGGATGACTGCGCTATAGTCGCTCAATGTCCTAGAAAACATTCAACTCATAACAACCATGTTCACTCATGTGTCTGAAAGATTCAGCTTTACAATATGCATTAAGAAGACTGAGGTCATGTACCAGGCAGCCCCGCAACAAGAGTCACACAAACCCTGTGGTTACTATCAACAACACACCTCTCTCGAGAAATGTGTTACCTGGGATGTATCTTGTCGCGCAACCTTAGATGATGGGATTGCACAGCATTTAGCCAAGGGCAGCAGTTAATTTGGGAGACTGAGACGTAGATGGTAGGATGAGCATGGTGTCAGGCTCCGTACAAAAATCTACGCGTACAAAGCAGTGTTTCTCCCTTCGTTTCTTTATGGCTGTGAGCCTTGGATAACTTATCGTTGCCACATCCAAATTTTGGAGCCTTTCCAACAGCTCTGCCTGAGATCTATCTGCGGCATTAAGTGGCAGGACAAGGTCTCCAATGTTGATGTCCTGGAGCGATGTGCAGTCCTCAGCATGGAAAGTCAGGTCATCAAGGCACAGCTGTGCTGGGTAGGACACCTCGCCAGAATGGAGTACACAAGGATACCTAAAGCAGTGTTCTACAGCCAACTGAACAGTGGCAAGAGACCCGTCGGTAGATCCAGACACAAGATACAAAGACACACTCAAGCATAACTTCACGGTATGTAGCATCAACCCTGATACCTGGGAAACCACTGCTTAAGAATGCACAAAGTTACATTAATACTCAATTCACACTGTCATTCACTGTGGTGTAAGACCAGGGTGATAGCTGACCTGTTTGAGTTGGACCTCTGAGTTGACGTGGACATCACAGGTCTGGCAGTGAAATGACTTGTTCTGGAGTCCAGATCCCCTCAGGAGAGAGGAGCTGGTCTGGGCCTTGGAGCCAGGACGTGGATAGGACTTAATCACACCTGCACCACTTCTGGCTTCCAGCATCGTCCGGTGTTTTCCACCTAGATCAAAAAAGCATCCACATCACGACCAGACACATTGGACCAGACCTGACTGGGTACAGGGTACTAATGTCGTAGTACAGTTCTACTAACCTGTTTTATGCGCTTCCAGCTGGGACAGAGAGTTAACAGTTACTTTACACAGGGAGCAGTACAGCAGCTTCTTGGCTGTCTCCTCCTCTGAAAGCCAACCAACCAGGATGAGGCTCCAGGGCTGGAGGAGGAACCTGAGGGGGCGATGTGCCACAGGACTGGAGGGTGAAGCCTGATGTGGGTGGGGCCACAGACGGAGTAGGCAGGCTATAGCATAGGCTGGAGATCGCCTGTGGTGAGGTGGGTGTGGCCTGTGTGCAAATGGGTGGGGTCCGTGATGGTGTGGGCGTGACTGGAGAGGCGGACCGAAGGGCTGGTTGATAGAGGGACACGCCCTTCTCTGGTAGAGCAAGAAGAGAGAGAGGAGAGGAGGGCTGGGAGAGAGACAGAGATAATAAACATATAATAACCACACATGCACACATACACAGAAAAGCATAGATGGCAGCAAAGTCTCATATTAAACATATAATATAATATACTATAATATACTATACAACGTTATATAATATACTTTACTGTAATAGAAAATAGTACAGTACATTACATACTTATTATAGTATTTATTGTATAATAGGATATTCTACTTGACATCATCCTGTGATGCACCTGGACACATTGTCAGTGATGTTGCCTGGGTTCCTCTTGGTGTTTTGTGTGTTTCAACTATCAGACACCCTCCTCCAGGCGACCCAGCTGGGGTTGATCAAGCCCCAGCTTGTGTCCAGGGAGCTTTAACCCCACCCACGGCTATCCCCTCCTGATCCACAGCCATTTTGAGGCAACTTCCGCTGCCTCAGTGACCAACTTGATGGCCCTTTGCGTTGTAGGCCCTGCAGCGGGACCGGCCTGCGAACCCTCCTCATCCCACATCAATGGGCTCACACCTTGCTTGCCACCCATTGCTACGGCATTCCTCCACCAGCTCAGCATACTCAGCCCTCTTCCTCTCGTTGGCCTCCTCGATGCGGTCCTCTCATGGACCCGTGTGTTCTAGGAGGACGATCTGCTTGGAGGCCTCTGAGATTAGCACCATGTCTGGCCTTAGTGTTGTTGCAGCAGCAGTTTCTGGGAACTTAAGTTGCTTCCCCAGGTCAACTTTCAGCTCCCAGTCTTGTGCTGTTGGTAATAGGCCAGAGGAGGTGGCTGGTGTTGGCTTTTCCCCAGCCCTGATGAAAGCGATAGTCTTCTTCACTGGGAGGAGACGCTTCCAGTGGCTGAACCCACTGCAGATGGTGTCCGCTATGGCCTTCAGGACATGGTCATGGCGCCAGTGGTAGTGCCCTTTGCCCAGGGCTCTCGAACAGCTGCTGAGGATAGGCCGCATTCCAACCATCTTGCTGGCTCGCTGTTCCTTGAGTGATGCCCGCAACATCATCCTGGACCAGCACACTCCTATCCTTCCTCTTTGCCTTGGCAAGTGAGGTGTAGTGCTGCTACCCAAACCAAATACAACAAAACAAAATACAACAAAATATCAAGGTGATTTACAGCAAGGGTAAAAACAATCGTAATACAATGTTAATACAGTTATATTTACAGAGGAAACCTAACAAACAGGCATAGACCAAAATAAAATACAATAAATTACATTGGAGACACAGATGAACCAGAGCCCTACGGGAAGGTAGAGAGGAACAGGTGAGTTTTAAGATTAGCATTTAACAGAGAGTGAGTCTGAGGCCCTAATCGTTCCTGGGAGCTGATTCCAGAAACGTGGCCCCAGTGAAGAAAAGGCACAATCTCCCATGGTTGCCAGCTTTGTCTGTGGATTTGAGCCTCCAGACCTGAGTAACCGGGGTGAGGATTGAGGGGTGAGGAGGTCCTGAAGGTAGGTTGGACCAGTACAGTTTATGGCCTTGAAAACCAGTAGGAGTAACTTGAAGATGAACCGTTGGTTTATTGGGAGCCAGTGAAGGGAGTGAAGGGCTGGGGTGATTGTTGGTAGATTGTTGTTGGTATCACGCTGTCAGTATTCATTCTTCGTAGATTTATTACCTGTACCTGTTACCCGCGACTAACTGTACTCTCCCCGGTCCAGATCCTGTCTCCGTATCCCGAAAACCCCAGCCTGCCGTCCTGCTACCCTTTGCCTGCCGTTTACCATCCTGCTACCTCCTGCCCGCGCAGGAGGTAGCTCCTACCCTCGTGTTCTTCATCTATTCATCCAGTTACCCTGTTCCATTTATATTCCATCAAATCTCCAGTAAGTCCATTCTGCACGTACCTACACCTCTGTGTCTGCTCTTGGGCCCTGTATACAAGATTGTAACACCATCCATCCATTTGCTGATGTCAGCCAGACATTTAGAGATGTGTGTTGTGATTTGGGTGTCGGGGTGGGGGTGTAGTCTGCATAACAGTGATAAGAGAAGCCGTGGGATTAAATTACAATAGTATATAACTAGTATATAAGGAGAACAGAAGGCGTCCTAGTACTGAGCCTTGGGAGACTCCGGTGTCAAGGGTGCAGGATCTGGACAGAGAGCCATTCCATGTGACCTGATAGGTGTGGTCAGGTAGGAAGTGAACCAGGATAATACATATTGAGCAATGCCAAGCTCTGCCAGAGTGGACAGGAGGTTCTGGTGGTTCACTGTGTCGAACGCGGCAGACAAATCAAGAAGGATGAGCACAGATGAGAGGGACGAGCCTCTGGCGACATGGAGGGACTCAATCAGCCTTGAAGCCTGACTGATGAGGGTCTAGCAGGTTGTTTTGAGAAAGAGATAGGAGGATAGTTGGGTAGAGACAGCACCTTCTAATGTTTTGGAGCGGAATGAAAAGAGGGATACAGGTCTGTAGTTCTGGATGTCGGTGGTGTCAAGGGTGGGTTGATTCTGGGTGGGTTGAGTCTTGAAAGCAGTTGAAAACAGGCCTGAATTGAGGAAGGTGTTGATTTGGGTAGTGAGGAAGGGTAGGATGTTGCCCAACATTTCTTGGAGAAGGGAGGATAGGATTGGGTCAAGGGGGCAGGCGGTGGCATGGTTGAATGCAACAAGCCTGTTGACTTATTCAGAGGAGCGAGGGGTGAAGCAGGTAAGGCTGACAGGGGTGGGTGTAGGGGGAGGGAGGATAGCAGCAGGGATGAAAGAGGAGGTGATGTCTTTCACCTTCTTTGTGAAGTAGGTGACAGTCATCAGCTGTGAGGGAGGAGGGAGGAGGGGAGGGAGAGTTGAGGAGGGAAGAGAACGTTGACAAAAGTATCCTAGCGTTGGAGGTGCAAGAGTTGGTCTTTGCAAGGTAGAAGTCAGATTTGGCTGCTGACACAGTGGAGGTGAAATCTGAGAGGAGGTAGAGGTAGTGAGAGAGATCATCAGCAGCATTTGATTTCCTCCATTCTCCCTCAGCTGCCCACAGCTCTGCTCTACAAGCCCGTGGAGCTTCGGAGAGCCATGGACCCTGTTGACAATGAAAGACCACAGTTGAATTTTGTATTGTTTATTTGAATTTAATGTATCTACTGTATATCTATCCATTTATGTTTTTATTCTCTTTAAAACCTTACCATTTATCTTTGGTTTTACTCACTACTCTCCTTTCGTATTTTATAACTTTATCTTGTACTTTTTACCAATGTTTTTACCTTTCTTTTACTTTTACTTTTTATCTACTGCTGAGAGTTTTTGCCTCTGCTTTCCTCAATACATTTTTATGATAGTGTTTCCTCTGTTCCTGTTTTTATTGAGATTGTTTGAGGTTGAGATTGTTTGAGGTTGATTGGTTTATTAATTGTAAGGTATTTTCTTGCTCTGTGTGGGGATGCGGGGATTGTTTTTATTGTGTGAAGCACATTTTCTGTATGAAAATGCTATAAATTTCTATCAATCAATCTAATTGATTGATTGATAGAAAAACCACATCCAAATACAAACGTCATGACTTACTGTATCACAACATGGAGCATGAATTCCAAAAACATAAAATGTGTCTTTTACAGTGCACCTTTGTCACTACTTTGACCAACAGAGATGTGCATTTCTTCACAAGTCATCCAGAGCAGCATTTGAAAACAAATCATTCAAAACAAACACCTGAAATCCTACTGTGGATTTCAGGTGGCATGTAGCAGCACCACTGACAAACCGGCGCCTAGTCCAGAAAAAAACACAGGCAGTTGATGAATAATCCAGTCTATTGCAGAGTTTTGTGGAATGAATTGTGTGTGTGTGTGTGTGTGTGTTGGTCTTGTTTTGTATGACAATATCTGATATTGTATGTTAATTTATTAAGTTAAGTTATTATATAGTATATATATTATAGTATATTATAGTTAGTCCCCCTGTGAGGTCCTCTCTGCTTGAGAGGACCTCCTGCAAGAAGCTTATGACCTTTGAGGAGCATGGTACGTGCTATTAGATATTAAAATATGTCCGATATTAATGGCTGAAAATTCTTTGCTTGAGTTGCTTCAAGGAATGTAGCATGGTTTAAACACATGCATATGCATGTGTTAAACAGCAATCACCACACACATGCACTCAGGGAGCACTAGCATGCTACCAGGTTCCATCTGCTGTCGTTCATTCATTCTACAAAACTCAATTCAGCCTGCCTGTGTCCTTTGATTGGAAGAGCCTGGAAAAGCCACTTCAGGTGGCGCACACACACACACACACATACACACACCGGTGTGGTTGAGGATGTGGCTGGTGACTGTGGAGGAAGGACAGGCAGGACCAGCAGGCCTGGAGCTGTTGCGATTGGTCACTCGAAGGATTGACATCTTCCCATTCTCCTGAGCCTTTAGTCTCTTGTGTGACCGACTGCCTTTATAATGCGGATGCAGCCTGAGACTAAAGAGAGAGACAAACCTTTATAATGGGATGCAGCCTGAGACTAAAGAGAGAGACAAACCTTTATAATGGGATGCAGCCTGAGACTAAAGAGAGAGACAAACCTTTATAATGGGATGCAGCCTGAGACTAAAGAGAGAGACACACCTTTATAATGGGATGCAGCCTGAGACTAAAGAGAGAGACACACCTTTATCATGGGATGCAGCCTGAGACTCGAAAGCGACAGACCTTTATAATGGGATGCAGCCTGAGACTAAAGAGAGAGACAAACCTTTATAATGGGATGCAGCCTGAGACTAAAGAGAGAGACACACCTTTATCATGGGATGCAGCCTGAGACTCGAAAGTGACAGACCTTTGTAATGGGATGCAACCTGAGACTAGAGAAAGACAGACCATTGTAATGGAATGCTGCCTGAGAATAAAGAGAGACAAGACCTTTATAATGGGATGCAGCCTGAGACTAGAGAGAGACAAGACCTTTATAATGGGATGCAGCCTGAGACTAGAGAGAGACAAACAGACTATAACTTCTCCCCGGTCCAGATCCTGTCTCCGTATCCCGAAGACCCCAGCCTGCCGTCCTGCTACCCTCTGCCTGCCGTTGACCATCCTGCTACCTCCTGCCCGCCCAGGAGGTAGCTCCTACCCTCGTGTTCTTCACTGCGAGAGCGGCGTACGCGACCTGTCTCCGTATCCCGAAAACCCCAGTGCCGTCCTGCTACCCTTTGCCTGCCGTTTACCATCCTGCTACCTCCTGCCCGCGCAGGAGGTAGCTCCTACCCTCGTGTTCTTCATCTATTCATCCAGTTACCCTGTTCCATTTATATTCCATCAAATCTCCAGTAAGTCCATTCTGCACGTACCTACACCTCTGTGTCTGCTCTTGGGCCCTGTATACAAGATTGTAACACCATCCATCCATTTGCTGATGTCAGCCAGACATTTAGAGATGTGTGTTGTGATTTGGGTGTCGGGGTGGGGGTGTAGTCTGATAACAGTGATAAGAGAAGCCGTGGGATTAAATTACAATAGTATATAACTAGTATATAAGGAGAACAGAAGGCGTCCTAGTACTGAGCCTTGGGAGACTCCGGTGTCAAGGGTGCAGGATCTGGACAGAGAGCCATTCCATGTGACCTGATAGGTGTGGTCAGGTAGGAAGTGAACCAGGATAATACATATTGAGCAATGCCAAGCTCTGCCAGAGTGGACAGGAGGTTCTGGTGGTTCACTGTGTCGAACGCGGCAGACAAATCAAGAAGGATGAGCACAGATGAGAGGGACGAGCCTCTGGCGACATGGAGGGACTCAATCAGCCTTGAAGCCTGACTGATGAGGGTCTAGCAGGTTGTTTTGAGAAAGAGATAGGAGGATAGTTGGGTAGAGACAGCACCTTCTAATGTTTTGGAGCGGAATGAGAGGTACAGACTCATGGCCTGGCTATAGAGAGAGGTAGAGGTACAGACTCATGGCCTGCCTATAGAGAGAGGTAGAGGTACAGACTCATGGCCTGCCAGGCCATGAGTCTGTACCTCTACCTCTCTCTATAGCCAGGCCATGAGTCTGTACCTCTACCTCTCTCTATAGCCAGGCCATGAGTCTGTACCTCTACCTCTCTCTATAGCCAGGCCATGAGTCTGTACCTCTACCTCTCTCTATAGCCAGGCCATGAGTCTGTACCTCTACCTCTCTCTATAGCCAGGCCATGAGTCTGTACCTCTACCTCTCTCTATAGGCAGGCCATGAGTCTGTACCTCTACCTCTCTCTATAGCCAGGCCATGAGTCTGTACCTCTACCTCTCTCTATAGGCAGGCCATGAGTCTGTACCTCTACCTCTCTCTATAGCCAGGCCATGAGTCTGTACCTCTACCTCTCTCTATAGCCAGGCCATGAGTCTGTACCTCTACCTCTCTCTATAGGCAGGCCATGAGTCTGTACCTCTACCTCTCTCTATAGCCAGGCCATGAGTCTGTACCTCTACCTCTCTCTATAGCCAGGCCATGAGTCTGTACCTCTACCTCTCTCTATAGCCAGGCCATGAGTCTGTACCTCTACCTCTCTCTATAGCCAGGCCATGAGTCTGTACCTCTACCTCTCTCTATAGCCAGGCCATGAGTCTGTACCTCTACCTCTCTCTATAGCCAGGCCATGAGTCTGTACCTCTACCTCTCTCTATAGCCAGGCCATGAGTCTGTACCTCTACCTCTCTCTATAGCCAGGCCATGAGTCTGTACCTCTACCTCTCTCTATAGCCAGGCCATGAGTCTGTACCTCTACCTCTCTCTATAGACAGGCAATGAGTCTGTACCTTTCTCTATAGCCAGGCTATGAGTCTGTATGTTTCTCTATGGCCAGGCTATGAGTCTGTACCTCTCTCGATAGCCAGATGATGACTTCGCCTTTCTCTCTCCCTCTGTCTCTTTCTCTCTCTTTCTCTCTCATTATGAAGGTCTCTGTTTCTCTAGTCTTTGGCTGCATCCCATTATAACTGTCTGTCTCTCTCTAGTCTCAGTCTGCATCCCATTGTAAAGGTCTGTCTCGCTCTCTAGTCTCAGGCTGTATCCCATTATAAAGGTCTTGTCTCTCTCTAGTCTCAGGCTGCATCCCATTATAAAGGTCTTGTCTCTCTCTAGTCTCAGGCTGCATCCCATTATAAAGGTCTTGTCTCTCTCTAGTCTCAGGCTGCATCCCATTATAAAGGTCTTGTCTCTCTCTAGTCTCAGGCAGCATTCCATTACAATGGTCTGTCTTTCTCTAGTCTCAGGTTGCATCCCATTACAAAGGTCTGTCACTTTCGAGTCTCAGGCTGCATCCCATGATAAAGGTGTGTCTCTCTCTTTAGTCTCAGGCTGCATCCCATTATAAAGGTTTGTCTCTCTCTTTAGTCTCAGGCTGCATCCCATTATAAAGGTTTGTCTCTCTTTAGTCTCAGGCTGCATCCCATTATAAAGGTCTTGTCTCTCTCTAGTCTCAGGCTGCATCCCATTATAAAGGTGTGTCTCTCTCTTTAGTCTCAGGCTGCATCCCATTATAAAGGTTTGTCTCTCTCTTTAGTCTCAGGCTGCATCCCATTATAAAGGTTTGTCTCTCTCTTTAGTCTCAGGCTGCATCCCATTATAAAGGCAGTCGTCACACCAAGAGACTAAAGGCTCAGGAGAATGGGAAGATGTCAATCCTTCGAGTGACCAATCGCAACAGCTCCAGGCCTGCTGGTCCTGCCTGTCTTCCTCCACCAGTCACCAGCCACATCCTCAACCACACCGGTGTGTGTATGTGTGTGTGTGTGTGTGCGCCACCTGAAGTGGCTTTTCCAGGCTCTTCCAATCAAAGGACACAGGCAGGCTGAATTGAGTTTTGTAGAATGAATGAACGACAGCAGATGGAACCTGGTAGCATGCTAGTGCTCCCTGAGTGCATGTGTGTGGTGATTGCTGGTTTAACACATGCATATGCATGTGTTAAACCATGCTATTGAGTTTTGTAGAATGAATGAACGACAGCAGATGGAACCTGGTAGCATGCTAGTGCTCCCTGAGTGCATGTGTGTGGTGATTGCTGGTTTAACACATGCATATGCATGTGTTAAACCATGCTACATTCCTTGAAGCAACTCAAGCAAAGAATTTTCAGCCATTAATATCGACATATTTAATATCTAATAGCACGTACCATGCTCCTCAAGGTCATAAGCTTCTTGCAGGAGGTCCTCTCAAGCAGAGAGGACCTCACAGGGGGACTAACTATAATATACTATAATATATATACTATATAATAACTTAACTTAATAAATTAACATACAATATCAGATATTGTCATACAAAACAAGACCAACACACACACACACACACACACACAATTCATTCCACAAAACTCTGCAATAGACTGGATTATTCATCAACTGCCTGTGTTTTTTTCTGGACTAGGCGCCGGTTTGTCAGTGGTGCTGCTACATGCCACCTGAAATCCACAATAGGATTTCAGGTGTTTGTTTTGAATGATTTGTTTTCAAATGCTGCTCTGGATGACTTGTGAAGAAATGCACATCTCTGTTGGTCAAAGTAGTGACAAAGGTGCACTGTAAAAGACACATTTTATGTTTTTGCTCCATGTTGTGATACAGTAAGTCATGACGTTTGTATTTGGATGTGGTTTTTCTATCAATCAATCAATTAGATTGATTGATAGAAATTTATAGCATTTTCATACAGAAAATGTGCTTCACACAATAAAAACAATCCCCGCATCCCCACACAGAGCAAGAAAATACCTTACAATTAATAAACCAATCAACCTCAAACAATCTCAACCTCAAACAATCTCAATAAAAACAGGAACAGAGGAAACACTATCATAAAAATGTATTGAGGAAAGCAGAGGCAAAAACTCTCAGCAGTAGATAAAAAGTAAAAGTAAAAGAAAGGTAAAAACATTGGTAAAAAGTACAAGATAAAGTTATAAAATACGAAAGGAGAGTAGTGAGTAAAACCAAAGATAAATGGTAAGGTTTTAAAGAGAATAAAAACATAAATGGATAGATATACAGTAGATACATTAAATTCAAATAAACAATACAAAATTCAACTGTGGTCTTTCATTGTCAACAGGGTCCATGGCTCTCCGAAGCTCCACGGGCTTGTAGAGCAGAGCTGTGGGCAGCTGAGGGAGAATGGAGGAAATCAAATGCTGCTGATGATCTCTCTCACTACCTCTACCTCCTCTCAGATTTCACCTCTACTGTGTCAGCAGCCAAATCTGACTTCTACCTTGCAAAGACCAACTCTTGCACCTCCAACGCTAGGATACTTTTGTCAACGTTCTCTTCCCTCCTCAACTCTCCCTCCCCTCCTCCCTCCTCCCTCACAGCTGATGACTGTCACCTACTTCACAAAGAAGGTGAAGGACATCACCTCCTCTTTCATCCCTGCTGCTATCCTCCCTCCCCCTACACCCACCCCTGTCAGCCTTACCTGCTTCACCCCTCGCTCCTCTGAATAAGTCAACAGGCTTGTTGCATTCAACCATGCCACCGCCTGCCCCCTTGACCCAATCCTATCCTCCCTTCTCCAAGAAATGTTGGGCACATCCTTCCCTTCCTCACCACCCTAACTAACACCTCCCTCACTTCAGGCCTGTTTCCGACTGCCTTCAAGACCGCCAGAATCAAGCCACTCCTTAAGAAACCCACCCTGGACACCACCGACGTCCGAACTACAGACCTGTATCTCTCCTATCATTCCTCTCCAAAACATTAGAACGTGCTGTCTCTACCCAACTATCCTCCTATCTCTTTCTCAAAACAACCTGCTAGACCCTCATCAGTCAGGCTTCAAGGCTGATTGAGTCCCTCCATGTCGCCAGAGGCTCGTCCCTCTCATCTGTGCTCATCCTTCTTGATTTGTCTGCCGCGTTCGACACAGTGAACCACCAGAACCTCCTGTCCACTCTGGCAGAGCTTGGCATTGCTCAATATGTATTATCCTGGTTCACTTCCTACCTGACCACACCTATCAGGTCACATGGAATGGCTCCCTGTCCAGACCCTGCACCCTTGACACCGGAGTCCCTCAAGGCTCAGTACTGGGACCCCTCTGTTCTCTTTATATACTAGTTATATACTATTGTAATTTAATCCCACGGCTTCTCTTATCACTGTTATGCAGACTACACCCCCACCCCGACACCCAAATCACAACACACATCTCTAAATGTCTGGCTGACATCAGTACATTGTCTGATTTGTGTTTTACAATCGTGTATACAGGGCCCAAGAGCAGACACAGAGACACGGAGGCGTAGGTACGTGTAGAATGGATTTACTGGAGACTTGATGGAATATAAATGGAACAGAGTAACTGGATGAATAGATGAAGAACAGGAGGGTAGACAGGGCGGGCAGGAGGTAGCAGGATGGTCAACGGCAGGCAGAGGGTAGCAGGACGGCAGGCTGGGGTCTTCGGGATACGGAGACAGGATCTGGACCGGGGAGAGTACGGTTAGTCGCGGGTAACAGGTACAGGTAATAAATCTACGAAGAATGAATACTGACAGCGTGATACCAACAACAATCTACCAACAATCACCCCAGCCCTTCACTCCCTTCACTGGCTCCCAATAAACCAACGGTTCATCTTCAAGTTACTCCTACTGGTTTTCAAGGCCATAAACTGTACTGGTCCAACCTACCTTCAGGACCTCCTCACCCCTCAATCCTCACCCCGGTTACTCAGGTCTGGAGGCTCAAATCCACAGACAAAGCTGGCAACCATGGGAGATTGTGCCTTTTCTTCACTGGGGCCACGTTTCTGGAATCAGCTCCCAGGAACGATTAGGGCCTCAGACTCACTCTCTGTTAAATGCTAATCTTAAAACTCACCTGTTCCTCTCTACCTTCCCGTAGGGCTCTGGTTCATCTGTGTCTCCAATGTAATTTATTGTATTTTATTTTGGTCTATGCCTGTTTGTTAGGTTTCCTCTGTAAATATAACTGTATTAACATTGTATTACGATTGTTTTTACCCTTGCTGTAAATCACCTTGATATTTTGTTGTATTTTGTTTTGTTGTATTTGGTTTGGGTAGCAGCACTACACCTCACTTGCCAAGGCAAAGAGGAAGGATAGGAGTGTGCTGGTCCAGGATGATGTTGCGGGCATCACTCAAGGAACAGCGAGCCAGCAAGATGGTTGGAATGCGGCCTATCCTCAGCAGCTGTTCGAGAGCCCTGGGCAAAGGGCACTACCACTGGCGCCATGACCATGTCCTGAAGGCCATAGCGGACACCATCTGCAGTGGGTTCAGCCACTGGAAGCGTCTCCTCCCAGTGAAGAAGACTATCGCTTTCATCAGGGCTGGGGAAAAGCCAACACCAGCCACCTCCTCTGGCCTATTACCAACAGCACAAGACTGGGAGCTGAAAGTTGACCTGGGGAAGCAACTTAAGTTCCCAGAAACTGCTGCTGCAACAACACTAAGGCCAGACATGGTGCTAATCTCAGAGGCCTCCAAGCAGATCGTCCTCCTAGAACACACGGGTCCATGAGAGGACCGCATCGAGGAGGCCAACGAGAGGAAGAGGGCTGAGTATGCTGAGCTGGTGGAGGAATGCCGTAGCAATGGGTGGCAAGCAAGGTGTGAGCCCATTGATGTGGGATGAGGAGGGTTCGCAGGCCGGTCCCGCTGCAGGGCCTACAACGCAAAGGGCCATCAAGTTGGTCACTGAGGCAGCGGAAGTTGCCTCAAAATGGCTGTGGATCAGGAGGGGATAGCCGTGGGTGGGGTAAAGCTCCCTGGACACAAGCTGGGGCTTGATCAACCCCAGCTGGGTCGCCTGGAGGAGGGTGTCTGATAGTTGAAACACACAAAACACCAGAGGAACCCAGGCAACATCACTGACAATGTGTCCAGGTGCATCACAGGATGATGTCAAGTAGAATATCCTATTATACAATAAATACTATAATAAGTATGTAATGTACTGTACTATTTTCTATTACAGTAAAGTATATTATATAACGTCGTATAGTATATTATAGTATATTATATTATATGTTTAATATGAGACTTTGCTGCCATCTATGCTTTTCTGTGTATGTGTGCATGTGTGGTTATTATATGTTTATTATCTCTGTCTCTCTCCAGCCCTCCTCTCCTCTCTCTCTTCTTGCTCTACCAGAGAAGGGCGTGTCCCTCTATCAACCAGCCCTCGGTCCGCCTCTCCAGTCACGCCCACACCATCACGGACCCCACCCATTTGCACACAGGCCACACCCACCTCACCACAGGCGATCTCCAGCCTATGCTATAGCCTGCCTACTCCGTCTGTGGCCCCACCCACATCAGGCTTCACCCTCCAGTCCTGTGGCACATCGCCCCCTCAGGTTCCTCCTCCAGCCCTGGAGCCTCATCCTGGTTGGTTGGCTTCAGAGGAGGAGACAGCCAAGAAGCTGCTGTACTGCTCCCTGTGTAAAGTAACCGTTAACTCTCTGTCCCAGCTGGAAGCGCATAAAACAGGTTAGTAGAACTGTACTACGACATTAGTACCCTGTACCAGTCAGGTCTGGTCCAATGTGTCTGGTCGTGATGTGGATGCTTTTTTGATCTAGGTGGAAAACACCGGACGATGCTGGAAGCCAGAAGTGGTGCAGGTGTGATTAAGTCCTATCCACGTCCTGGCTCCAAGGCCCAGACCAGCTCCTCTCTCCTGAGGGGATCTGGACTCCAGAACAAGTCATTTCACTGCCAGACCTGTGATGTCCACGTCAACTCAGAGGTCCAACTCAAACAGGTCAGCTATCACCCTGGTCTTACACCACAGTGAATGACAGTGTGAATTGAGTATTAATGTAACTTTGTGCATTCTTAAGCAGTGGTTTCCCAGGTATCAGGGTTGATGCTACATACCGTGAAGTTATGCTTGAGTGTGTCTTTGTATCTTGTGTCTGGATCTACCGACGGGTCTCTTGCCACTGTTCAGTTGGCTGTAGAACACTGCTTTAGGTATCCTTGTGTACTCCATTCTGGCGAGGTGTCCTACCCAGCCCAGCTGTGCCTTGATGACCTGACTTTCCATGCTGAGGACTGCACATCGCTCCAGGACATCAACATTGGAGACCTTGTCCTGCCACTTAATGCCGCAGATAGATCTCAGGCAGAGCTGTTGGAAAGGCTCCAAAATTTGGATGTGGCAACGATAAGTTATCCAAGGCTCACAGCCATAAAGAAACGAAGGGAGAAACACTGCTTTGTACGCGTAGATTTTTGTACGGAGCCTGACACCATGCTCATCCTACCATCTACGTCTCAGTCTCCCAAATTAACTGCTGCCCTTGGCTAAATGCTGTGCAATCCCATCATCTAAGGTTGCGCGACAAGATACATCCCAGGTAACACATTTCTCGACAGACTCGAGAGAGGTGTGTTGTTGATAGTAACCACAGGGTTTGTGTGACTCTTGTTGCGGGGCTGCCTGGTACATGACCTCAGTCTTCTTAATGCATATTGTAAAGCTGAATCTTTCAGACACATGAGTGAACATGGTTGTTATGAGTTGAATGTTTTCTAGGACATTGAGCGACTATAGCGCAGTCATCCACAAATAACAAGTCCCTAATCAGCATTGTCCGGGGCAGAGTCGGTTCTGACTTGCCAAGATGGTGACCATTTGAGCTCCAAAACCGCTCTTCAGAAAACCATGGGTGACGTCACGGAGGGTTTGTCCATTTATTTTACAGTCTATGGTCGCCACACTATCCCATGTTTGCCAATGACGTTTTCCAAAACGTCCGACTCATTCAACCCGAGCATTAAAGTCTCCAAGATTCACAGATTGGATCTGTGAAGGCTTAAAACCTTTGAAAATAAGCCCCCCATAATACATTAGCACCCCCCATTTGTGGCACGCTAATGTAACGTGATTTCATTTAAACTGATTTCATTTAAACTGGTATTAGCAATTCAATAAATGTTTAATGATAGCAGTTTTGAAGTATACTACTACTCTCTCTCTCTCTCTCTCTCACACACCAGAGCACTGTAGGTTTATGAAGAATTGTAAAATAAAAACATGTTTCCAATTGAACCGTTCTAGAAATAAAAGAAATGAGATAAATCGATTAAAAATATAAACATCTGCATCACGGCAGCCACGTTTGGAAACGGGAGGAGCCTGGCAACAGCAAGTTGGATGTATTGTGAATGCAATTTAGTTGAAAAAAAATATTCAGATAATTTTCATTTAACTAAATTGGAGAGTAATAATAAGTAAAGCCACAAAGGGTGTTTCTTTTGGTTCATGTTTTTATACTAAGTGGATTAATAGAAGAGAGTATTAATATGTGACAGAATGAATAGTAGTATAGGGAGAGTATTAGTGTGAAAGGGGGAATAGAACAGAACATTATTTGTATAACTATCACACATGCAGTCTCTCTGTCGTGAGTGTTTTTATTGTCGTTGCAGCACATCTCCAGCAGGAGGCATAAGGACAGAATGGCAGGCAAGCCAAGCAAGCCCAAATCCAGCCCCTACAGCAAGCAGAGCACCACAGCCACTGTATGTACTGCCCACCTGTCTCTCGCTTTGTTTGTATATGTCTAAGTCACTAGAGATGTGTCTAAGTCACTAGAGATGTGTCTATGTCTCAGTCACTAGAGTCCCTAGTCTTAGTTATTAGGGATGAGTCTCTGTCACTAGAGATGTGTCAAAGTTACGAGGGATGTGGCTCAGTTATTAGAGATGTGTCAATACTACTCGGAAACCAAAACACTTACGATCCCTTGCCTATAGATTCATTCTGTATTCATCCACAGATATCTGTTCATACAGAGAACTAGATATGTGCCTAAGTTGCTAGAGATGTGTCCATGGCCCTGTACACACAAATTAAATACGTATTTAGAATTTGGACTATTTTGAAAACGATGTTTCTCTAATCTGCACAACATGCAGTGTGTCTCAGTCACTAGAGATGTCTCAATTACTAGAGATTAGTCCAAGTCCCAGCTACTAGAGCTGTGTCTCTAAGTTATGAGAGATGTGTCTTTAAGTTACGAGAGCTGTGTCTATCTCTCAAGGTGCGTTTCCATCCAACTGTATTGCAAATCTAGGCACATTTTCTGAAATTCTGCAAAAGAAAATGGGAATTTATGCACGTTTCCATCCATTACTGTTCTTGCGAATTTCATGAGATGATTCCTCAAGATAAGCAATAGGTGGCACTAATTCTCCATTCAGTTGCCATTATAGCACTGCAGAAAAAGATGCAACGAGATTATGTCTTTAAAAGAGTGGCAGTTATTCAAACCTGAACGAAGTAAACAAAATCATCACACGGAACAACGCCGTTGTTTCCCCATCTAATATGGCATTTATGTTTGTTTCTTGTCCTTATTCAAAAAAAATGTTCCACCTTCATCGGTACACATGGCATGCCTATAGAGAGAGGTAGAGGTACAGACTCATGGCCTGGCTATAGAGAGAGGTAGAGGTACAGACTCATGGCCTGCCTATAGAGAGAGGTAGAGGTAGAGGTGTATGTGTATGTGTGTGTTTGCAGTGATTGGTTGAAAGGTGTTGTGTTGACATGTTGACCATGTCTTCCGACATGAATAAGTCACAGGCTTCTAAATAACTCATGCTTCATTAGAGTGGCCAGGATCACATTACCCACAATCCTCAGATGAGCCACCCGACACTCTGTAGTGTGACAATTCTAAAAAATAAAGTCTGTCAGAATAATTTATTTGTTCACGCAGTCATCCCAGAAACAAAACAACACATGAGAAGCAATGTTTTGTATAAATTAATCGATGCCAGAGAATCTTAGTGAAGCCGGGAGTGTTTTTAAGGTGATTACTTTTAAAATCTTGCTCTCTTCTTCAAACTCATGGGCTGCATTTGAGTGGTCAAAAAAACTACTTTACCATAACCCCGTCATGAGGTCAAGGAAAGATGGAAATGAGAATTCATAAGGAAAGATGGAAATGAGAATTCATAAGGACTTAGGAAAAGACAACTGCGCTGTGAAGAGAATCAGGCTCCACTGGACTACAAAAAGCGCATCTTAGAGTCAAAATATATTAATTCATTACCAATATTGGAATTGACATATAGGCGACTAGTAGAAGAAGAAGAAGAACTTTATTAATCCACACTTTATGGTCACACAAACACAGCATGCTTGAAGTGATGGCCGCCAAACACACACACATGGAGGGAGGGTGGCCCGCGGAAATTAAGTCTCTGCATTTGACCCATCCTGGGTTATTCTGCCCCTTCAGGGGCAGCCAGGAGCAGTGGGCAGCTGTCCTTAACAGCGCCCGGGGACCATCAGCTCCAGATCTATCGTCCACGTCTTGGTCAGGGACAGGACCGGAGAAGCAATTCTTCGCATGTTTTTTTTAATTGGGGTTCTTACTCCGTAAGGAGACCCCGCAGAGCACGGGGAGAACATGCAAACTCCACACAGAAAGGCCGAGAGATAACCCACCTGGGCACCCCGAATCAACAGCGCCCCAGGCGGGAATCGATGTTATTGTTTACATGATGATTGGTTGTTTCTGTGACCAGCCGAATGATGCGTCACTATGAAACGGTCCTGCCGCGCAGCATTATGGGACGCCACTATCTAATTTCCTTTCGTAAAGGAAGGTCCAGTGTATCCTATGCTAAAGGAGGTATTGAAGGACGCATTGAATCACCCTTCCTTAGCATTTAGAGAATTCGAGCAGACCTTATCATGGCTGGCCATTCACTCGACAGAGTGAAATAGACGATAAAGCAGGGTATGCTGTGAGCCCTCTGTCAATCAAGATAGAATGTGTATCTCTGGCACTGTGTACATTTAAATAGCTGTGAACTAAAATAGTTTTGACCAGCTAACTGTTACATTTTGGTCGCCTAAAAATGTTTTGTTCAGCGTATGGTTACACTAAAAGACACGGTGATGCTCCCTCTCGTCACATTCTAATGAATGTCAAATATATCAATAAAACTTCTCAATCTGTCAACCTGTCTAGCTCTCTTCCAACCATTATCTCTCTTTCTACTTGTCTACCTGTCCGACTCACCTGAGAGTTGAAACGGAGCTGGCAGGTGTGACAGCAGGTCATCTGTCTCTTTGTGGTCTCCATGTGAACCCCAAAGGTGTGGTTGATTACGGCCTTCTGCACCGGATCCATCTCAGAAGAGGAAACATTTACATCATGTCAGTATGTGCACACTTAAAACCTTGACAGTTAACACACACACACACACACACACACACACACACACACACACACATACATACTGTGTTGAAGTTGGAGAAGAGTCCAGCTGGGGATGTTGTTTCTACAGGAAGTGACTTGAGCTCCAGAGTGCTCTGCATTACCACTGAGGATAGGGCCAATGGGCGCAGCCCTCTGCCCACCTGGCCATGCCCACCTGCTGGAAAGAGGACAGGCAAAACAATAATAATATCGACATACTGTACATACAAACAACCACACTATATACAGAAACATGCATACTATACACAGACACGTATACATAAACCAAAATACATATACCCACCAGTGTTAATTTTGGCAGCTATTTTAGATTTAGTCTTAGTCTTTAGACGAAAATGCATATTAGTTTTAGTCACATTTAGTCATTTTTATCCTTCTTAGTTTCCGTCTAGTTTTCGTTGACGGAAACTCATAAACTTTTTGTCTAGTTTTAGTCACATTTAAAAAATAAGATGACCGGAACTGCTGTGAACAACAGACCGGGTATCCTTCTAATGATGTATTGCATAGATCGACATACTGCGCGAAGATTTGATGCATGTCACTAGGCTAGTTAAGTCACGGGAATGGCGCGCTGTGATTGGCTGAGTGGATATATCTGAGTGTGCTGAAAATCTGCCGTGGCGTTTATCACAGTTTGGAAAGAAAGGGAATAATATAATAATATAATAATATCATAATATAATGCAGAGTTTTTTTTTTTTTTAATGGCGCTTATCGCATTTTGGAACCAAGCTCTTTAATAATTCATTCAATTTTGAATGTCCATCAGTCCACCACGAACATTTTCGTCTCGTCTCGTCAACGAAAGTAAAAATAGATTTAATCACAGTTTTTATTTTCAAAAATCCGTTTTCGTCACGTCAACGTCACGTCTTAGTCATGGGAAAAAGGTCGTTAACGCATATTTTTCGTCAAACATTTCGTTAACGAAATTAACACTGATACCCACACCCACGCACACATGCACACACACACATACGTGTGATTAAAGATGTAGTGGAATAGCTAGCTTGTAATTATCTGTGTCCTAAGAGCTCCTTTTACATCCACCACCTGTGCGTGTGTGTGTGCGTGACTGTGTGGTGGTCAGATGACGGATCTCTAGTCACCTCATACTCAACACCCATCATCCGGAACACCCTTAGATACCAAGCTCATTTACGGATAGTAACTTTACACCAGCCACCGGTCGGTAGTCATTCAGGCATTCTGGAGAGGCAGTCTTGGGCACAGGGACAATAGTGGACCACTTGAGGCAGGCTGGGACGACTGACTCAGCCAGGGAGAGGTTGAATATTGTGGTGAACACTGGAGCTAACTGGTTAGCACAGGTCTTCAGTACTCGTCCAGATATGCCGTCAGGACCTGCAGCTTTCCTGGTGTTCAGACTCATCAGAGCCCTCCTCACGTCATGCTCGGGCATCGATTTGGTTGGATTACCGCTTTACGGAGCGAGAACGAGAACCCTTAATATCCTTAGGGTTGCACCAGATTTACCTAACTCTTCCACCCTGTCCGCTCGGACAGGCAAATGACTTGATCCGACACCAGCGGGGTCAGCCATGTTTCTGCCATAAACAATTAGAGTCCCTTATGTCCAGTTGGAATCGAATCTTTGCCCTAATATCATCTAACTTTTTAGCTAGAAGGATGCTGGGCAGAAGTGGACGGTGGACTTGGATTCTCAGCCTGTTCAGGATTTTTTTTAAATCTCCCCATCCGATCGATGGCTGATGCCTGGTTTTAGCAGCCTCACCTGGCCGCCACCTTTAAAAATTGCTCAGCAGCTGAACATACATGCCCAATAAATCCATGCTACCCAAAGCCACAGGTTATGGTCAATAGGCTGTAATAGGCTGATAACATGTGTACCTCTTACTAAATTACCAATTTATCTCAGAAAGAATATTGCAAAAATATGATAGACCTTGAGCTGTTATCACATGAGCACTAAACTAATCTCTCTCTCTCTCTCACACTCTCTAGGGTTCAGTGTTTCCTTAAGTGACTGTGTGTTTCTACCAGTGTTTCAGTGAGTACCAGTGGCTCTGAGGCGGCGGAGGTGGGTCCTGCTGTTCACATGGAGCCGGGCCTGGGCTGAAGACTGCACCTGGAGGTTACACACCTCACACAGAGACCGGCTCACCTGGAGGTCTGCATTCCACACCAACCAGAGACAACATGGCTTATAGACCAGCGACGCTTGGTGGACATATAAAGCCTTTCCACCAGGAAACATTAATACTTATTGAAGCTAAATATTTACGTTTCAACACACCAAGTTTTTGATTTATTTGTAAATGTAAATGGGTTCATGTCAATCACCTGTGGGAGGAGTCTGCCTGCTGTCTCTGGATTGGCTGCTGAGAGGTTGTTTCAGATCTAGACCCGCCACCTCACATTCTTCATGGCCGAATGTGATGGCAGTCTTCATACCTGAGAGGACACACAGACCTGGTGGTTACAAGATAGTCCCCAGGTCTCCATGGTTACAGATAGTACCAGACATGGTACATTACAGTGAGATATTTCCAAGATACAATACCACTACTAAGTATAATCTCTTTCAACACATGGGTCCTGGGAAACTACTGGGATAACCTTTCCGGCACCGCTAGTGATTTTCACTGTTCCAAGATGCAGCTACATTCCCGAACATTTCCGTCCACACATGGCATAGCAATGCTGGAATAGTTGGTCAAGGGACAGTTCAGCTGATGGCGGTAATGCAACACTGGATGCCAGCTGCCATAAAACTCAACAGAAGAACTGAGTGGAACTCCCTTATTCGATTAGTACTTCTTCCATCACTGGTTAGCATCTACATGGCCACATACAGTAGTCACCAGCATTGTCGTTTTTGGTGTAGGCTAATCGTTGGCTTTTAATGTGAGGCATAATACAAAATTGTGTTCTTTATGCTTTGTGGGTTTTCTTTGACATGGACTGGTTGATTCTTTTCTACCTATTATCAGGGCATGATGCGTTTTTAGGGAACGTGCAGCGGATGTTAGAGGAGCAGCCCTCCAAATTCATAAAAGGTGATTTTTGCAAATAATTAAATATATACCTGGAATGACCACTTTGGCACTGCTAAGGGGATATTAACATGTCTGTTGGTTCAAACACTGCTACATGATTAATTAATGATACGTGCAAACATTTGGACTGTTGTTTTAAGTAAAGTGGACACAAGAATTCAGCCCTATTCCTCTGACTCCCACATCACTAGCAAAATGGTTTCAATGCCAACGATAGCTATTTTGCACATTTCAAGCTGCTAAATAGATGGACCCGACTTGCCGAGAATGTCTCACTACACGTCAAGTAATTCCGAGTCAACCATAACCAACACAAATATAGTAACTGATTCATGCAAACATTGGCTAGCTAATTTAATTGGTACAATAGCTGTTAAATTCCACATATAACTATAATCAGAGCAAAAGTAGCTGTTACTATACTTCCAGGTTGATATATAGTATAATTTTCAGCAAGGTGTATAATATTTGTCTATTTCATAATGTATCATTCTATTCAAGATGGCGCCTGTTCTTGATATCAATGTTACTCTCCAAGTCCTCGGCTATAAGAATGGGTTAACATATGGGATGATGCTTACACGTGATGGTGTAAATGTGCTAATCTAAGTCACCCCCAAACAAGCAACACAGTCCACAGATGCCTAACTCTTCATAACATTTAATAACACACACATTAATTTCCTCCATCCCACAATCCCACAAAAACAATACAGATTCGCTGCCAATAAAAGTAAAATCTGAATCTGCTTGAACCAGGAAGTAGCCGAAGTATATGTTGTATTCACGCAAAAAGTGACGAAAAACAAATGTGAAACATTGAATGAATGCAGACTAGTCTGCAGTGTGCAAGTAAATGTTTATTTCACAATTATTTGACGTTATCCAATGAATTTATTTAAGAAGACATATGTTATATAGATATGTTTTGGGAGGGCAATCCCTCCACTGTCCTTAGGGAGATGCTGTTGAGTATCTTATCCTTGGTTACAGCATGTGACTTGAGCTCCAGAGTGCTCTGCATTACCACTGAGGATAGGGCCAATGGGCGCAGCCATCTGCCCACCTGGCCATGCCCACCTGCTGGAAAGAGGACAGGCAAAACAATAATAATATCGACATACTGTACATACAAACAACCACACTATATACAGAAACATGCATACTATACACAGACACGTATACATAAACCAAAATACATATACCCACCAGTGTTAATTTTGGCAGCTATTTTAGATTTAGTCTTAGTCTTTAGACGAAAATGCATATTAGTTTTAGTCACATTTAGTCATTTTTATCCTTCTTAGTTTTAGTCTAGTTTTCGTCGACGGAAACTCATAAATTTTAGTCTAGTTTTAGTCACATTTAAAAAATAAGATGACCGGAACTGCTGTGAACAACAGACCGGGTATCCTTCTAATGATGTATTGCATAGATCGACATACTGCGCGAAGATTTGATGCATTCATCTGATTGATAAAAACCTGACAATGTGCGCCTGCCCCCCCCCTCCTCGCTGGACCTTATTAACTGTTATAAGACGCAGAAGCGCCTGGTCCTGTTCAACTTCACTTGAATGAGCGTAGAAAGACTGGACGTTTTGATCAAGATCACCAGCAATGACCTGATCACCGTGACTACAGTCCGTCTTCTTGGTGTGTGTGTGTGTGTGTGTGTGTGCAAGAAATCGCCGGCAACAGATCGCCCCCCCCAAAGAATCGCCACCTTATCGTGGTGGGGGGGTTTGGGCGCCCCCGTGACCCTGGGAGCTGTGTTGTCTGGGGCATTAGCCCCTGGTAGGGTCTCCCAAGGCAAAGTGGTCTCAGGGGAGGGGCCAGACTAATGCCCCTTTTCCATGGTCACTGTACGCCGCGGTACGGCGCGGTACCGCGCGGTATTTGCGTGTTTCCACTAGCACGTAGTACCTGATATCAGGTACTATTTGGTATCACATCTGCCCCTGGTTCCAAGCCAGCCGAAGCGGTACTATGACGTGACGTCAGCCGACTGCCTTCCACTGATTGGCCGACGAGTGTCGTCACTGGGAGCGTCATAAGCGCGCGACGACCGACCAGACATAAATAAACACGAGACTCGACCACACCACTTTTTAAAACCTGACTTTTAAAAAAAATATATAATAATAATAATACACAATACACAAACGCTTCGGTGTCCTCCATTGTTGTGTTGTTGTTGTTCCTGGTCTTCCGGTTTTGTGCGTGGCTTGGCGCGGTGTAAATGACGTCACGGCAGTTCGCGCAGCCGTGTTATGACGACCCCGCCCACGTCGAGGACCGGTACTATGTGGTACTCAGTTGTTAATGAAACAGACCCGAAAAAGTACGATGGCCGTGCCGTAACGCGCCGTACCGCGGCGTCACAGTGGACCATTCAAAGACCCCATCGAAAAGCTCCCCTGGATAACGAACAGTCACCTCGCCCGGACAAGGGAACCGGGGCACCGCTTCTGGAGCCCAGACCGCGGAGGGGAGCTCGGTCAGGCGAGCGTCTTGGTGGCCGGACCTGGATCCCACGGGGCCCGGCCGGGGCCAACGCCCGAAAAGACCGACGTGGTCGTCACCTCCCCTGTGTGCCTCACCACCTCCCAGGCAGAGGTCAATTGGGGCTCGGGTGCATTGTATACCGGGCGGCGGTAGGCAGAACGGGGTCCCTCGGGCCGTCGCGGATCCCCCGTCCATCGGGTCCGACCTGGGTTTCTCAGGGACGTGGAACGTCACCCTCGACTGGCGGGGAAGGACGCCGGAGCTGGTGCGGGAGGTTGAGCGGTTTACCCAACTAGAGTATGGTTGGGCTCACCTCCACGCCCACAGCCACCGTGGTTCTGGAACCAAACTCCTGGAGAGGGGCTGGACCCCTCTACTTCTCCGGAGGTTGCCAGGGTGTGAGGCGCCAGGCGGGTGTGGGGATAACTCACAAGTCCCCGGCTGAGCGCCGCGGTGTTGGAGTTCTCTACCGGTGGACGAGAAGGGTGCATCCATGGAAGACATACAGAAGTCGCTGGGGGGGAAGGCTGCCTGAACTGTTGTGGGTGTGCCTACGCAACCCAAAGACAAGGCAGCTCAGAGTAATCCAGCCTTCTTGAGTCCTTGGGGTGACAATCCTGGATTAAGGGTCGCCGTGCCGGGGACTCAATAGTTCTACGTGGGAGGAAGACTTGCAGACGCAGAACATCGTGGGCAAAATCGAGGAGAACATGTGGGGGAGTGATGGGATGAACGGCCTGCCACGACTGAACCAGAGTGATGTTTTGGTTATGGACTTCTGATGCTAGTCAATGGACTCGGCCATATGGTAAAAACACCATGTTCGAACATAGGGGATGGTTCACGAAGTGTACCTGGTACCGGACCACCTTAGGCCAAAGGTCGCTGATCGACTTTGTTATCGTATCAGCAAGATCTTGCGGCCGCATGTTTTGGACACTCCGGGTGAAGAGAGGGAGCAGAGCTGTCCAACTGATCACCACCTGGTGGTGAGTTGGATCAGATGGCGCGGGAAGGCTGCCAGACAGGACCTGGTAAAACCCAAACGTGTAGTGAGGGTGAACTGGGAACGTCTGGTGGAAGCCCCTGTCCGTAGGGTCTTTAACTCCCACCTCCGGAAGAACTTCTCGTGCATCCCGGGGGAGGTTGGGGACATGGAACCTGAGTGGGCCATGTTCAGAGCCTCCATTGTAGAGGCTGCAGCTCGGAGCTGTGGTCAAAAGGCTGTCGGTGCCTGTCGTGGCGGCAACCCAAGAACCCGTTGGTGGACACCAGCGGTGAAGGAAGCCGTCAGGCTGAAGAAGGAGGCCTTTCGGGCCTGGTTGGCCCAGGGGTCTCCTGAAACAGCAGACAGGTACCGGGAGGCCAAAAGGACCGCAGCTTCAGCGGTTGCTGAAGCAAAAACCCGGGTGTGGGAGGAGTTCGGGGAGGCCATGGAGCAGGACTTTCGGTTGGCCTCAAGGAGGTTCTGGCAAACTGTCCGGCGACTCAGGAAGGGAAAGCAGGGCTTGGCTCAGGCTGTGCTCAGTCGGGAGGAGAACTGCTGACCCAGACTGAGGATATTGTCGGGCGGTGGAAAGAACACTTTTAAATGGCGCTTATCGCGTTTTGGAACCAAACTCTTTAATAATTCATTCAATTTTGAATGTCCGTTAGTCCACCACGAACATTTTCGTCTCGTCTCGTCAACGAAAGTAAAAATAGATTTAATCACAGTTTTTATTTTCAAAAATCCGTTTTCGTCACGTCAACGTCACGTCTTAGTCATGGGAAAAAGGTCGTTAACGCATATTTTTCGTCAAACATTTCGTTAACGAAATTAACACTGATACCCACACCCACGCACACATGCACACACACACATACGTGTGATTAAAGATGTAGTGGAATAGCTAGCTTGTAATTATCTGTGTCCTAAGAGCTCCTTTTACATCCACCACCTGTGCGTGTGTGTGTGCGTGACTGTGTGGTGGTCAGATGACGGATCTCTAGTCACCTCATACTCAACACCCATCATCCGGAACACCTTAGATACCAAGCTCATTTACGGATAGTAACTTTACACCAGCCACCGGTCGGTAGTCATTCAGGCATTCTGGAGAGGCAGTCTTGGGCACAGGGACAATAGTGGACCACTTGAGGCAGGCTGGGACGACTGACTCAGCCAGGGAGAGGTTGAATATTGTGGTGAACACTGGAGCTAACTGGTTAGCACAGGTCTTCAGTACTCGTCCAGATATGCCGTCAGGACCTGCAGCTTTCCTGGTGTTCAGACTCATCAGAGCCCTCCTCACGTCATGCTCGGGCATCGATTTGGTTGGATTACCGCTTTACGGAGCGAGAACGAGAACCCTTAATATCCTTAGGGTTGCACCAGATTTACCTAACTCTTCCACCCTGTCCGCTCGGACAGGCAAATGACTTGATCCGACACCAGCGGGGTCAGCCATGTTTCTGCCATAAACAATTAGAGTCCCTTATGTCCAGTTGGAATCGAATCTTTGCCCTAATATCATCTAACTTTTTAGCTAGAAGGATGCTGGGCAGAAGTGGACGGTGGACTTGGATTCTCAGCCTGTTCAGGATTTTTTTTAAATCTCCCCATCCGATCGATGGCTGATGCCTGGTTTTAGCAGCCTCACCTGGCCGCCACCTTTAAAAATTGCTCAGCAGCTGAACATACATGCCCAATAAATCCATGCTACCCAAAGCCACAGGTTATGGTCAATAGGCTGTAATAGGCTGATAACATGTGTACCTCTTACTAAATTACCAATTTATCTCAGAAAGAATATTGCAAAAATATGATAGACCTTGAGCTGTTATCACATGAGCACTAAACTAATCTCTCTCTCTCTCTCACACTCTCTAGGGTTCAGTGTTTCCTTAAGTGACTGTGTGTTTCTACCAGTGTTTCAGTGAGTACCAGTGGCTCTGAGGCGGCGGAGGTGGGTCCTGCTGTTCACATGGAGCCGGGCCTGGGCTGAAGACTGCACCTGGAGGTTACACACCTCACACAGAGACCGGCTCACCTGGAGGTCTGCATTCCACACCAACCAGAGACAACATGGCTTATAGACCAGCCGACGCCTTGGTGGACATATAAAGCCTTTCCACCAGGGAAACATTAATACTTATTGAAGCTAAATATTTACGTTTCAACACACCAAGTTTTTGATTTATTTGTAAATGTAAATGGGTTCATGTCAATCACCTGTGGGAGGAGTCTGCCTGCTGTCTCTGGATTGGCTGCTGAGAGGTTGTTTCAGATCTAGACCCGCCACCTCACATTCCTTCATGGCCGAATGTGATGGCAGTCTTCATACCTGAGAGGACACACAGACCTGGTGGTTACAAGATAGTCCCCAGGTCTCCATGGTTACAGATAGTACCAGACATGGTACATTACAGTGAGATATTTCCAAGATACAATACCACTACTAAGTATAATCTCTTTCAACACATGGGTCCCTGGGAAACTACTGGGATAACCTTTCCGGCACCGCTAGTGATTTTCACTGTTCCAAGATGCAGCTACATTCCCGAACATTTCCGTCCACACATGGCATAGCAATGCTGGAATAGTTGGTCAAGGGACAGTTCAGCTGATGGCGGTAATGCAACACTGGATGCCAGCTGCCATAAAACTCAACAGAAGAACTGAGTGGAACTCCCTTATTCGATTAGTACTTCTTCCATCACTGGTTAGCATCTACATGGCCACATACAGTAGTCACCAGCATTGTCGTTTTTGGTGTAGGCTAATCGTTGGCTTTTAATGTGAGGCATAATACAAAATTGTGTTCTTTATGCTTTGTGGTTTTCTTTGACATGGACTGTTGATTCTTTTCTACCTATTATCAGGGCATGATGCGTTTTAGGAACGTGCAGCGGATGTTAGAGGAGCAGCCCTCCAAATTCATAAAAGGTGATTTTTGCAAATAATTAAATATATACCTGGAATGACCACTTTGGCACTGCTAAGGGGATATTAACATGTCTGTTGGTTCAAACACTGCTACATGATTAATTAATGATACGTGCAAACATTTGGACTGTTGTTTTAAGTAAAGTGGACACAAGAATTCAGCCCTATTCCTCTGACTCCCACATCACTAGCAAAATGGTTTCAATGCCAACGATAGCTATTTTGCACATTTCAAGCTGCTAAATAGATGGACCCGACTTGCCGAGAATGTCTCACTACACGTCAAGTAATTCCGAGTCAACCATAACCAACACAAATATAGTAACTGATTCATGCAAACATTGGCTAGCTAATTTAATTGGTACAATAGCTGTTAAATTCCACATATAACTATAATCAGAGCAAAATATGAACTGCATAAATACACATCAAACGTGTTCTGAAACAATTTTCTGACCTCAGGTATGGGGCTTAACAGAGTGTAAATGTGCTAATCTAAGTCACCCCCAAACAAGCAACACAGTCCACAGATGCCTAACTCTTCATAACATTTAATAACACACACATTAATTTCCTCCATCCCACAATCCCACAAAAACAATACAGATTCGCTGCCAATAAAAGTAAAATCTGAATCTGCTTGAACCAGGAAGTAGCCGAAGTATATGTTGTATTCACGCAAAAAGTGACGAAAAACAAATGTGAAACATTGAATGAATGCAGACTAGTCTGCAGTGTGCAAGTAAATGTTTATTTCACAATTATTTGACGTTATCCAATGAATTTATTTAAGAAGACATATGTTATATAGATATGTTTTGGGAGGGCAATCCCTCCACTGTCCTTAGGGAGATGCTGTTGAGTATCTATCCTTGGTTACAGCATGAACGATTTTAATCACAAAATCTTTGGATAATCTAAGCAAATATAAATTGCTTAATCTTTCCCCCCTGTAAGATTGCCCGAGCAGCCAAAGAGGCAAATGAGGAAACTGCAATAAAGACTTTATTTTGTCTCGTATGGTGTGTTCACACACACACGTGCTCACACAGTAACAGTAAATATAATACATACATTTCCTGAAACAATATTTACAATAATAATCTATATATACTGTAGCAGGCTCAAGAGTGTAGGGTTTCCACGCCACCAGGTTGAACAACAAAACGCACTCAAAGCACAACTTGATGATGATAAGTACCTGGGTGTCCATAAGTACCTGGGTGTCCACATAGACAATAACATGGTCTGGACTAAAAACACAGAGGCCCTGTACAAGAAAGGTCAGAGTCGCCTGTATTTCCTACGGAGACTCAGATCTTTCAACGTCTGCAAAACCATGCTGCAGATGTTCTATCGCTCTGTGGTGGCCAGCGTCATCTTCTACGCTGATGTGTTCTGGGGCAGCAGGGTGAAGGCAGCCGACGCCAACAGACTCAATAAGCTCATCAGGAAAGCGGGTTCTGTCCCGGGAGTGGAATTGGAGTCTTTGGTGGAGGCCTCGGAGAGGAGGATGCTGGGTAAACTACTCAGTATTATGAACAACGCCTCCCACGGTGGCCAAGACCATACAACGGTTCAACAGGACAGGTTCCATTCAGAACAGGCCTCGCCATGGTCGACCAAAGAAGTTGAGGTGCACGTGCTGAGCGTCATATCCAGAGGTTGTCTTTGGAAAATAGACGTAGGAGTGCTGCCAGCATTGCTGCAGAGGTTGAAGGGGTGGGGGGTCAGCCTGTCAGTGCTCAGACCATACGCCTCACACTGCATCAAATTGGTCTGCATGGCTGTCGTCCCAGAAAGAAGCCTCTTCTAAAAATGATGCACAAGAAAGCCCGCAAACAGTTTGCTGAAGACAAGCAGACTAAGGACATGTATTACTGGAACCATGTCCTGTGGTCTGATGAGACAAAGGTCAACTTATTTGGTTCAGATGGTGTCAAGTGTGTGTGGCGGCAACCAGGTGAGGAGTACAAAGACAAGTGTGTCTTGCCTACAGTCAAGCATGGTGGTGGGAGTGTCATGGGTCTGGGGCTGCATGAGTGCTGCTGGCACTGGGGAGCTACAGTTCATTGAGGGAACCATGAATGCCAACATGTACTGTGAAATACTCAAACAGAGCATGATCCCCTCTCTTCGGAAACTGGGCCGCAGGGCAGTATTCCAGCATGATAACCATGCTGGAATACTGCCCTGCGGCCCAGTTTCCGAAGAGAGGGGATCATGCTCTGCTTGAGTATTTCACAGTACATGTTGGCATTCATGGTTCCCTCAATGAACTGTAGCTCCCCAGTGCCAGCAGCACTCATGCAGCCCCAGACCATGACACTCCCACCACCATGCTTGACTGTAGGCAAGACACACTTGTCTTTGTACTCCTCACCTGGTTGCCGCCACACACGCTTGACACCATCTGAACCAAATAAGTTGACCTTTGTCTCATCAGACCACAGGACATGGTTCCAGTAATACATGTCCTTAGTCTGCTTGTCTTCAGCAAACTGTTTGCGGGCTTTCTTGTGCATCATTTTTAGAAGAGGCTTCTTTCTGGGACGACAGCCATGCAGACCAATTTGATGCAGTGTGAGGCGTATGGTCTGAGCACTGACAGGCTGACCCCCCACCCCTTCAACCTCTGCAGCAATGCTGGCAGCACTCCTACGTCTATTTTCCAAAGACAACCTCTGGATATGACGCTCAGCACGTGCACTCAACTTCTTTGGTCGACCATGGCGAGGCCTGTTCTGAATGGAACCTGTCCTGTTGAACCGTTGTATGGTCTTGGCCACCGTGGGAGGCGTTGTTCATAATACTGAGTAGTTTACCCAGCATCCTCCTCTCCGAGGCCTCCACCAAAGACTCCAATTCCACTCCCAGGACAGAACCCGCTTTCCTGATGAGCTTATTGAGTCTGTTGCGTCGGCTGCCTTCACCCTGCTGCCCCAGCACACAACAGCGTAGAAGATGACGCTGGCCACCACAGAGTGATAGAACATCTGCAGCATGGTTTTGCAGAATATTCTTAATGTTATGTGCAATACCTCTCCTACATTACCTTTCAACATTATGTGCAATATTCTTAATATTCTTTCTATTATGTGCAATATGTCCCCTAACCATTATCATTATCACAGTATTATACTTCAATTATGCCAAATTGTTTTCGCCGTCTGAATACCTTATCTTGCCTATATATTTGTGTATTTTGACTGTACATTTGTAAATCTGTTAGTTTATTTCTATTATTCTGTTGATTTCTCTATTGTTTTATTGTACTGTATTGCTATGCAACCTGGCACAAGAATTTCCTATCTTATCTTATCTCTCTTAAAAAAAATTAGGACATTTAATGGGGGGGTATTTACATCCAGGAGAGGGAAGGAATGGAAATTAATAATCCATCTAAGTATCTGCCATATTTACGTCATAATCCTTCTTCTGGGTTACCATTGATTATTGTTTATGCCCATGGTTCTAAAACTATGGGCATTAATATGGAGTTGGACCCCCCTTTGACAGCTGCCACTCTTCTGGGAAGGCTTTCCACAAGATGTTGGAGTCTGTCTGTGGGAATTTGTGCCCCTTCAGCCAAAAGAGCATTTGTGAGGTCAGGCACTGAAGTTGGACAAGAAGGTCTGGCTCGCAATCGGCGTTCTTATTCCTCCCAAAGGTGTTCAATGGGGTTGAGGTCAGGGCTCTGTGCAAGCCAATCGAGTTCCTCCACACCAAACTCGTCTAACCATGTCTTTATGGACCTTGCTTTGTGCACAGGGGCACAGTCATGCTGGAACAGCAAAGGGACTTCCCCAAACTGTTGCCACAAAGTTGGAAGCGCCCAGAATGTTTTTAAATTCAAGTTGGCAAATGGCATAAAGTAAATATTCCTTAAATAAATGCAATGTAAAGCCAAAATTCCCCATTCATGTGCTCACACTGTACGGTCTGATTGCCAAACCACGACCCGATTGCTCACACTGCACAAATAAAATGTCAATAAAACAACCTGTCACACCCTGTCCCGATTCTGGCTGTTGACAATTCTCAATAAAGACGTATTTAAAAGCTCATTGTTTGAGTCTGCCAAATTTGTTTGTTTCTCACCCTTAAAAAAACCAAAACGCTGGTGCATATGAACTCATGACATGCGGCTATTTCCTGCCAACGTTTCTCTCGTTCATATCGGTTCATGTAGGAGGAGGAAACATCAGAGGCACGTATGTTGTTGCCACAGCTCAACCAACCTCCATATTTTCTGTCCACACGACGCTTCGTGTTGACACGCGGCAGGCTTTAGGCATTTTCATGTTGTTAGCATGCCAAAATGACACCTTTACACAATACAAAGTCAATGGCATGTTTTTCCCTCCATGGAGGCGGTGCCTCGCGCTGTCTCTATACGAGTCTAATCTGAGGTTAGTAATCAGAGCCCAGCTGGGTTCAGTGATCCTTCCTTCCTTCTTCACACACGTGTGCGCACCATAAGATTGTCCATCTTCCCTGGTCATTATTGCTTTACTTGAAGCTAACCCCAGCCTTCAACCACACCTATATTTACCGCCACCATAATGTCAGTGTAATATCAGCTGGTGGTTCATCCTGTACGGAGAGAGGATATACTAACAGCATACTTACTCTGATATCGGATGATGTTTGGATCTGGGAAACTTAAACCACACAAAACACACACAAAATGTGCAGAGACCGGGAGAAAAATGCTGCTCCATTAATCACAGGAGACGGAATGGGAGTAAAGTCGTGGCAAGTGGCTATACACACACATTTTGAATTGAACTGTGAGGCTTTGTGTGTGTGTGTGTGTGTGTGTGTGTGTCTTCCCAGGTTGGCGAGCAGCATCTACACACACACCAGGTGAATGTAAATGCTGTGTAGTACTACGTCAGCAGGTTACGTGTCATTGGGCACTATCCAAAATGGTGAGGCTATTTTTAGAGATTAGAGGCAACACATATGTATTAATATATTGCCAACAAGACATCTGGTCTTACCTTAAACAGAACAGTCGACCTTAAATCGGCTGAAAGAGACATTCCAATGTATACTAGTGTTCAAGTGTTACTTTTCTGATAGTCAGGATACAAAGTCGCATGTACTGTAGGACTATACCCTATTGTAGGACTTGACACCAACGACATCCGAAACTACAGACCTGTATCTCTCCTTTCATTCCTCTCCAAAACTCTAGAATGTGCTATCTCGACACAACTATCCTCCTATCTCTCTCAAAACAACCTGCGAGACCCTCATCAGTCAGGCTTCAAGGCTGCACACCCCATGGAGACGGCCCTGCTGGCAGAAACTGAGCTCATCCGTGTCACCAGAGGCTCTTCGCTCTCATCAGTGCTCATCCTTCTTGACCCGTCTGCTGCGTTCGACAAATGGCAAATGGACATCAGCCAAACAGCTAAAGCTTAACCAAGACAAGACTGAGCTTATCTTCAGATGGACCTACTTGTCACCATTCAGGACATCGAAGCTTCATCGACTTCAAGGAACCTCTGCGTGGTCCTGGATGACCAGCTCTGCTGCAACGCCAACATCACCTCTGTGGCCCGATATGTAGAATTGCTCTCTACAACATCCGCAGGATCAGGCCCTTCCTCACACATGAAGCAGCACAGATCTAGGTCCAATCGCTCGTCATCACTCGCCTTGACGATTGCAACTCTCTCCTGGCTCACACTCCCTGCCTCCACAATCAAACCCTGACAACGCATCCAGAATGCAGCAGTGCACCTTGTGTTCAACTTACCAAAATTCTCCCATGTAACCCCCCTCTTCCGCGACCTCCACTGGCACTGGCCTACAAAGCTGTCAACGAAACATCCCCTGCCTCCAAACATTAGCCAGACTCCACCCCCAGCTCGAGCACTCCGCTCAACAACTTGGCTAGACGACTAGTACCACCTTCAATCAGAAACATCGCTCTGCCAAGTCCCAACTCTTCTCTGTTCTGGCAACGTAGTGGTGAAATGAGCTCCCGGCTGACATCAGGACAGCAGAGTCGCCCACCAGCGACTCAAGACCCACCTTGTTCAGAGTTCACCGTTAAGCATATTGTATGTTCTCAGATGTTGGTAATGTACTCTTATCCCAGCTATTATGCAGGCAAACTAGCAATTATTAAACTCGTTCTATTAACCTTGCTGTCTCTTTCAACAAATGTACTTTGTAAATCGCTTGGGATAAAAGTTTCTGTCAAATGCCCTAAATGTAAATGTGTCCCGTATTTCTGATACTATTGCAGTAGGCCTATTTCAGATAATACTGTCCTACTGAAAGTGTTTAGTGACCTTACCTTGGACTGAGCAAGTCAAGTATCATTAGCTAACTATCATAACATTACTATTTCCCCGTACTTAATCTCAGTTAACTTCATGTATGCATCAGTAGCTAGTTGGGTGTATATTACTGCCGTTAGTTAAGTGTATTAAGTGCCGTCAGTTAAGTGTATCAAGTGCCGTTAGTTAAGTGTATTTAGCCGTTAGTTAAGTGTATTAAGTGCCGTTAAGTATTATATTATATTAGTTAAGTGTATTAAGTGCCGTTAAGTATTATATTATATTAGTTAAGTGTATTAAGTGCCGTTAAGTATTATATTATATTAGTTAAGTGTATTAAGTGCCGTTAAGTATTATATTATATTAGTTAAGTGTATTAAGTGCCGTTAAGTATTATATTATATTAGTTAAGTGTATTAAGTGCCGTTAAGTATTATATTATATTAGTTAAGTGTTCTTACCGTTCCCCGGTCGTCTCCCACTCCGCCTCGTGCTCCTCATCAACAGCGATGTGGCGTGCGCTCCGAGCCAACGAGTGCGCGTGCTCCGGCTCTGCGCTCGTGACACTCGACGCTGGTGCTCCGTGTCCCGCACACACTGGCTGGTCATCATTCACGCGCCAGCGTTTGTTTTAATCATAATAATAATAATAATAATAAAAATAATAATAATAATAAGAGTCGGCCTTACCTAACGCAGTCTTACCTCGAGGCGCGCCGTGAGTCTGTGTACCATAAACAGGTCGGCTATTGTTGGTCCGACTGTCCAACCTTTAACTTCCACTATAAGATACTGTAACCCAGGGGTCACCGACCTTTAACTTCCACTATAAGATACTGTAACCCAGGGGTCACCGACCTTTAACTTCCACTATAAGATACTGTAACCCAGGGGTCACCGACCTTTAACTTCCACTCTAAGACACTGTAACCCAGGGGTCACCGACCTTTAACTTCCACTATAAGACACTGTAACCCAGGGGTCACCGACCTTTAACTTCCACTATAAGACACTGTAACCCAGGGGTCACCGACCTTTAACTTCCACTATAAGACACTGTAACCCAGGGGTCACCGACCTTTAACTTCCACTATAAGACACTGTAACCCAGGGGTCACCGACCTTTAACTTCCACTATAAGACACTGTAACCCAGGGGTCACCGACCTTTAACTTCCACTATAAGACACTGTAACCCAGGGGTCACCGACCTTTAACTTCCACTATAAGATACTGTAACCCAGGGGTCACCGACCTTTAACTTCCACTATAAGATACTGTAACCCAGCGGTCACCGACCTTTAACTTCCACTATAAGACACTGTAACCCAGGGGTCACCGACCTTTAACTTCCACTATAAGACACTGTAACCCAGGGGTCACCGACCTTTAACTTCCACTATAAGACACTGTAACCCAGGGGTCACCGACCTTTAACTTCCACTATAAGATACTGTAACCCAGCGGTCACCGACCTTTAACTTCCACTATAAGACACTGTAACCCAGGGGTCACCGACCTTTAACTTCCACTATAAGACACTGTAACCCAGGGGTCACCGACCTTTAACTTCCACTATAAGATACTGTAACCCAGCGGTCACCACTTCCACTATTGTTTTAACAACATTTATTGACACCTGGTTACTGTCCCCACAGTATGTAGGGATGAGTATAATGATCCTGATCATATTTATTGACACCTGGTTACTGTTCCCTCCTCGGATGAGATTGGTTATAGGCTGCAGCTCCTTCGAGGGAGCGTCCATCGGTCGACAATTATAATTACAATTGGACTCTTACGCTTTGCTTCCAACGCCCGTGAAACCAACAATTTATTGATATGTGGAAATTGACTCGCGGGCCACACTGGATGAGGACGTGGGGCCGCATGCCAGTTGCCCCGTCCCTGATCTACGTAGATCACTATGGACCACATCACAACATCATACATGAACTGGTCGCAAGGAGGAAAGAGGTACAGACAGTGAATCATCTTTATTAATAATAATAATACATGTGATCTTTAACAACAAGAAGAATACAAAAGATGAGATGGGGACGACAACCTGGGATCCGATGTGTTTACCGCCGCTCCTCCCGGTGGCGGTTTCTGTCTCTGTTCTCTTTATTCTTCTCCCCTTCCTCTCTCCCTCTGCTCCCATCCACACTCCTCTTCCTCCCTCTCTCCCTCTCTCCCTCCACACTCCTCTCTCCCTCCTTCCTCCCTCTCTCCCCCTCTCCCTCCACAATCCTCTCTCCCTCCTTCCTCCCTCTCTCCCTCTCCACACTCCTTTCTCTCTCCTTCCTCCCTCTCTCGCTCTCCTTCCTCCCCCTCTCCCCCTCTCCCCCCACACTCCTCTCTCTCTCCTTCCTCCCCGTCTCTCTCTCATTCCTCCCCCTCTCCCTCTCCACACTCCTCTCTCTCCCCTTCTCCCTCTCTCCCTCCACACTCCGTTGCATCTCCCTCCTCTCGCCGTCGTTCTCCCTCGGTCGCCATCTTTCTCCCTCTCTCTCGCCGGCTCCCGGTCGACCTCGAACGCCCGCCGCCCTCTCGTCACGTGCGCGCTCTCGCTCCTCCAGCTCACGTGCTCGCTGCTTCATGTGAGGCGGGGGGGAGACCCTGTTGCGGGTCAGACCCCAGCCTCCAAAGTCCTCCTCCTCGCTGCTGCTGCTGCCGCCGCCGCCACCGTCTGCACTCACTTTCTTCTTAGTCACCTCCTTCTGCTTCGGCTCCTTATTGGACGCTTTTTTTCTGTGGGAGGAGCTTGTCTCGTCTTTCTTCTTCTTCTTCTTCTTCTTCTGCTGCTTCTTCTTCTTGTTGTGTTTGGAGTCCGAGTCTAGAGACACAACATCACCACAGTTACTATCGTAAGCGGTCTAGACACATCACCAACGCTGCCACAGCAACCCGTCTAGAGTCTCAACGGTGACACAGCATCCCCATAGTTACCATCGAAGTGAGTCTAGAAACACCACAACATCACCACAGTTAACATGGCAACAAGTCCAGATTCTAGAGCAGGGGTGGGCAATTATTTTGGCTCAAGGGCCACTTTTGGTTTTTAAAGTTGTCAGACGGGCCGGGCCATTAGCGGACGAGGATCACAGCATCTAGGACGACCACCACCCCCCCCCCGGGAGATGCACGACGGACATGAAGTCAGTGTTTCCCGGCGGCGGCAGCGGGGGGGGGGGGGTAGAGCTGTGAATCTTCACTGGCCTCACGATTCGATTAGATTACGATTCAGCTGTCCACGATTCGATTCGATTCGATTCTACGATGCATCTTGATGCATCTCGATGCAGCTCAATAACCACAACCTCTTTTTCAGAGCGCTTCTCACGTGTTTCTTCTAGCGCTTCCACATTCCTTCGTTGTGACGTCACACTAGCGCAGGGGTGGCCAACCAGTCAGAGACGAAGAGCCAATTTTTTTACTGTGTTACTGCAAAGAGCCACATCATACACACATGAACATCTCCCCATCTCTTCCTCTCACACACACCACTGCCAGGGCAATAACATTTTCATAGTCTTATCTAGTTAATTCGGGGGTATCTAGTTAACCACCCCCCTCCATCAGAACCGTGAATTAACGGACCCACCCCCCCCATCAGAACCGCGAATTAACCCCCCCCCCCCCCCCCCCCCCCCCCCCAGAGACGCTGACTCGGAGCCCGTCGCGCGCCTCACGGTAGCGTCATTGCGCATCCTTGGCGCAACATCTGTGATAACGCGTTAACTTTGACAGCACTAAAAAAACCACAAAATTCAATATGAACGTAAGAGCCATGAAACCAGACAAAGAGCCGCATGCGGCTCGGGAGCCGCGGGTTGGCCAGGCCTGCACTAGCGTATCCCGTCTATTTCAATTATAAATTAATTTGAAACAATGGAGAGACATCGCGTCCTGGCATTGGCAGCAGCTCTCCACATGAGTGGTGCCTTCGAAAAGTGTTTTTGTGTAGTACAACTGGGTTGTCCATGACGGCCTGTATAAGGTTCTCCTCCGCCTTTGTTGACAATGTTGATATGTCCCGCCCCCTCCTCAATTTTGATTGGCTGACAAGAGAGACGTGACATTGATGAGCGCGACGCTTCTCCAAAAGTTGAACTATTTTCAACTCAGAGCACTGGGAGCAGAGCGACCAAAAGCGCTGAACTTCATAGGGTTTGCATTGAAAATAGCCGCTGCCAGCGCTTATTTTATTTTTTTACATCAACGTTAGTAGGCTATAATCGATTATGTTCTGTCACTGCATCGATGCAGAATCGTACATGTCCGCATCGCGATGCATCTTAGAATCGAGACATTTCCACACCCCTAGGGGGGGGGGGTGCTAGACGATGTGATCCTCATCTAGTGATGGCCCGGCTCGTGTGTCTGCCTCCCGTTGCGCGTCAACCCCCCCCCCCCCCCCCCCCCCGGGAAACACTGTCTTGGTGCCTGTCGCGCGTCTCCCGGGGAGGGGGGGGGGGGGGGTGCTAGACGCTGTGTTACTCGTCTACTGATGGCCCGGCTCGCGCGTCTGCACCAATAAATAATATTCAATGAGAGCGAGCGCAGATTCCGAGCGCTGATGGCGGGATAGAAATTATACAGTGGATAAGGCGCGGGCCAAATTGGCCTGCGGGCCCCAAACTGGGCAGCCCTGATTTCTAGAGACACAACATCGGCAGAGCAACCAGGCGGGCGGCACAAGATCACTATAGTTACCGTAGTTATCAGACGAGAGTCTCGAGACATAACATCACCGTGGTTAACATACCAACCGGACACATCACCATTAGGGTTGGGCCGTTGGCTCTGATGCAGTTTTTTCCATTTAATCGGCAATCAGATCATACAAAATAACGATTCCAATAAAAGGAAAAATGATGAATATCAGATCCGATTATCGACCCCTAATTACTAATAATCGGTATCGACCCAGAAAAAACCATATCGGTCGACCCCTACTGCAGAGCGCTGTTATGAATGATGAACCGGATTAAATGAAACTATTAAATTAATGATTAGATGTTTTGATGCTGAAGTAATCATACGTTTTAATTGGCCAGAATGTCTCAATGAATATATCGGTGCAGTCGGTTTGCATGAATTAAACCGGTTTCAGTTTGCACAGACTACACACCAACTCCTATCACTATAGCAACCACCATACATCCCCATCCCCAAGATAGCAATCGGTCTAGAGACACTTCACCATAGTGGCCATAACAACCATCATCACATACGTCATACACATAAATATTTACCTGAACTAGTACTACTGCTACTCGATGAGTCACTGGAGGATTCCGATTGGCTGGAGGAGCCCGAATCTGATTGGCTGGAGGAGTCGTCTGAGGAGTCAGAAGAGTCCACTTCCTGCCTCTGAGTCATGATCATCTTGGGAGCGTTCTTCAGATGGTCCCGCAACTCATCACTACACACACACACACACACACACACACACACACACACACACACACACACACACACACACACACACACACCACACACACACACACACACACACACACACACACACACACACACACACAAACAGTTATATTCTAACAAGCTGTGGGTGTGAATAAATAGTGTGTACTTGGTGTGTGTATATTGCAGTAAAGTGTATTACGTTAAGCCTCCCAGGCCGATGGAGGTGAAGAAGTTGATGGCAAAGCGCGTATTGCGGGGGTTATCACGAGGAAAAAGACCTTCGAAGAACACCTGCAAAGACCTACACACACACACACACACACACGTTACAAAATGCTTGTTCTTTTCCAAATGTACAATACAAAGTTCTTTAGCTGCTGATTTGAGCCCGTTGAAAGCCTTTAAAAAAACAAAAAAAAAAACAATAGGACGATTCAGGGAAGGGAGATTGAGCTCATGATGAACCAAGGAGTGCTCCTTGACAATCGGCCGGAGCTTCCTTTCCAGCACCCGGGAATAAATCAGTGTGATCCAACACTTTGTGATAATCTTGCCTTCACCCATAAAAGCCTGTCATAGCAAGACGACGTGATTTTACCACGCAACAGGCTTTTGTGTATATTTTTTGTCCTCAGTAAAATACTTTTAAAATCCACAAAATATATGCGTTTGTTAATGTTTTGGTAAATGCTTGATGACAAACATTGCTGGTTTGTGTCTTCGCTGCAATCACAGCAAGAACCAATGCTATTTTCAAACCTTTGAATTGATCTGTGCTTGCTCAATACCATATCTGTCATGATGAATTTCCTGCGGACGATTTTACAATTGTATGCAGAAGTCTATGGTTTTTGTGGGTTATTTTGTAGCTTCAAGGGATGTGCCACATTATCATATTCAAAGATCTTGGCATACCAGATGAGGGTAGATATAAGCCATGTTTTACATATTCCTGAAGGATTTCAAAACATCAGAAACGGGTACGACTAAATGAGTATTTGGGTAGTATTTACATGTCTTTGAGGCGCTGGTTGAGGCGTGGCAGGCCCATGTACGCACACAGCTCCTGGAAGAGAATCTTTACGAAGATCCGACTGGAGGAGGTGGTGGTCTCCTCACTCACTTTGATACACTCCAACACCTGAGAGACCATATATCATGAGAGAGACAATATACTAGAGACAATTATAATGGAGACAATATATGACACGAGAGACAATATATTATACAACGGTGCGGAAATAAATTACTTGATACTAGAAAGGGACTTATTATACTAGAAAGGGACTCGACTATATTGGAGAGAAACAATATATTGTACTAGAGACAATATATTACAATGCAGAGACACTACTAGAAGGCGGCACGATATACTAGAGCAGTGATGGGCAACTGGCGGCCCTCATTCAGTGCGGCCCACGAGTCAATTTCCAAATCAATAAATTGCTGGTTTCACAGGCGTGGTCTCTGCCAGACGCAGGAGACCATTTAGCAAAGTAAGAAATAAAGACTGGGCTGCCTTTTTCGCTCCGGTAGACCTTGCCTTTCATCAAGGCCGAGGTCTGGGATCTTGGGGCTTAAAAAGGTTGGTGACCACTGGGTTACAGGATCTTATAGTGGAAGTGCACGGTCACAATCTGGCCCTCGGGTAGTGAGGATACATTTTTTGTGGCCCTCTCCATCATCAAAGTTGCCCATCCCTGTACTAGAGAGACACTATATTATACTAGAGACAATATATTACACTTATATTATAAATAAATTATACAAGAGGGAGACAAAACATACTAGAACGAGACTATCATCCTAGAGAGAGAGACATACCAGAGAAAGACAATATATCACACTAGAGAAAGACCCAGATGACCCCAATACCTGAAACAGAATATACATACACTCCAGGGAACAGAGTCTGTGTACAGCAGGTGAGCGAACAGCCGTGCTACGTTGCGTAGCTTGTTGGTCTCCAGGCGGTGGATGGTCTCATACTGCTCACAGAAGATACCCTCAAACGACTCCATGTAGTCCTTCTTTAACACACAGAACCTCTACACACACACACACACACAAAATCAGAACACCTCCATATAGTTGACACACAGACAGACAGACAGACTCACTCACCCCAGCCAGCAGACCAAAGAACTTCTCGTATGTTCTCTGCTGGGCGCAGCAGTCCAGGATCATGTTACATAACTCTTTCTGCAAGATAGACAACATATATAAACTACATAACACCTTCTGCAACATACATGATGATACATTAGGGATGTACCGATTGCGAAATTTGTGGCCGATGTAATACCAATGTTTAAAATAACAATTTGGCCAATAGCCGATATGTAATAGATCAATATGAGACGTTTTCACTGCTCATGGTTATTGTAGGATATGTAAGGTGATCATTATGAGACGTTTTCACTGCTCATGGTTATTATAGGATATGTAAGGTGATCATTATGAGCTAATGTAATATACCATAATTGAACTATGAAATACAATCTTTGTGGAGACGGTAAGATGTCTGTTCTGTCTGATTATGCACAGTATTCACATCCGATCATGACAAAACCCCCATCAATAAAGAGAATCAAAGCATATGCAATCCACGCCGGCACAACAACATTATAAGAGAGCATCCTTTTTTATTGTAACACACATTTAACTGAAAATTCATTCCTGCACGGGTCTGATTTTCAAGACCCGCTCTCGCCCCCCCCACACCCGCGACGTGCAATAGCGAACTCGCCATCCGCACATATAACCCGAGCCGACGGCACAAGATCCGCAGACCGACCCGAACCCCCGTATCCTATAAGAACCATGAGCAGTGAAAACGTCTCATAATGATCACCTTACATATACTATAATAACCATGAGCAGTGAAAACGTCTCATAATGATCACCTTACATATCCTATAATAACCATGAGCAGTGAAAACGTCTCATAATGATCACCTTACATATCCTATAATAACCATGAGCAGTGAAAACGTCTCATAATGATCACCTTACATATCCTATAATAACCATGAGCAGTGAAAACGTCTCATAATGATCACCTTACATATCCTATAATAACCATGAGCAGTGAAAACGTCTCATAATGATCACCTTACATATCCTATAATAACCATGAGCAGTGAAAACGTCTCATAATGATCACCTTACATATCCTATAATAACCATGAGCAGTGAAAACGTCTCATAATGATCACCTTACATATCCTATAATAACCATGAGCAGTGAAAACGTCTCATAATGATCACCTTACATATCCTATAATAACCATGAGCAGTGAAAACGTCTCATAATGATCACCTTACATATCCTATAATAACCATGAGCAGTGAAAACGTCTCATAATGATCACCTTACATATCCTATAATAACCATGAGCAGTGAAAACGTCTCATAATGATCACCTTACATATCCTATAATAACCATGAGCAGTGAAAACGTCTCATAATGATCACCTTACATATCCTATAATAACCATGAGCAGTGAAAACGTCTCATAATGATCACCTTACACAATCCGACCCCCCTCCTTAACAAGAGACTCAAGACCCACCT
>PIJE02000185.1:190012-586200 GCA_002895965.2 Coryphaenoides rupestris
AAGAGAAGAGAACTATGCTCCTCCAGCCTCACGTGCTCGCTGCTCTCATGTGAGAAGGGGGGGAAGACCCTGTTGCGGGTCAGACCAGGCCTCCAAAGTCCTCCTCCTCGCATGCTGCTGCTGCCGCCAGCGCGACCGACGTTACTGCACATCACATTTCTTCTAGTCAGCCTCCTTCTGCTTTCGGTCTGCCTTATTGGACGCTTTTTTTTCTGTGGGAGGAGCTTGTTCCTGCGTCTTTCCTTCTTCTCTTCTTCTTCTCTGGGCTGCTTCTTCTTCTTGTTGTGTTTGGGTCCGAGTCTAGAGACACAACATCACCACAGTTACTAATCGTAAGCAGTCTAGAACACATCAACAAAAACGCTGCACAGCAACCCCGTCTAGAGTCCCTCAACGGATGACACAGCATCCCAATAGTTACCATGAAGTGAGTCCTGAAAAGCACCGACAACATCACCACATGTTAACATAGGCAACAAGTCCAGATTCTAGAGGGCAGGGGTGGGAATTATTTTGGCTCAAGGGCACTTTTGGTTTTTATAAAGGTTGTCAGAACGGGCCGGGCCATTAGTCCGGACAGAGGATCACAGCATCTAGGACGACCAGCGCAACCCCCCCCCCCGGAGATGCACGACGGACATGAAGTAGGTGGTTTTCCGGCGGCGGCATAGCGGGGGGGGGGGGGGGTATAGCTGTGAATCTTCACATGGCCTCACGATTACGATTAGATTACGATTCAGCTGTGCCACGATTCGATTCGATTCGATTCTACGATGCAATCTTGATGCATCTCGATGCAGCTCAAGTAACCCACAACCCTCTTTTTCAAGAGCGCTTTCTCACGTGTTTTTCTTACTAAGCGGCTTGCCACATATCTCGTTGTGACGTCACACTAGCGGCAGGGGTGGCCAACCAGTCAGAAGACGAAGAGCCAATTTTTACTGTTTACTGCAAAGAGCCAGCATCATACACACATGAACATTTCCCCAATTCATTCCCTTCTCACACAGCCACCACGCCCAGGCAATAAATTTATAGTCTATCTAGTTAATTTCGGGGGTATCTAGTTAACCACCCCGCTCCATGCAGAAACCGTGAATTTAACGGACGCCACGCCCCCCCCATCAGAACCGGCGAATTAACCCCCCCCCACCCCCCCAGAGACAGGCTGACCTCGGAGCCCGTCGCGCCCTACGGTAAGCTGTCATTGCGGCATGCTTGGCGCAACATCTGTGATAACGCGTTAACTTTGGAACAGCACTAAAAAAAAACCACAAAATTCAATATGAACGTAAGAAGCCGCAAAGAAACGCAGACAAAGAGCCGCATGCGCTCGGGAGCCGCGGGTTGGCCAGGCCTGCACTAGCGGTATCCCGTCTAATTTCAATTATAAATTAATTTTTGAAACAATTGGAGAGAACATCGGGGGGGGGGGGGGGGGGGGGGGGGGGGGGGGGGGCGTCCTGGCATTTGGGCAGCAGCTCCTGCCCACATGAAGTGGTGCTTCCGAAAAGTGTTTTGTGTAAGTACAACTGGGTGTCCATGATCGGCGCTGTATAAGGTTGCTCCTACGCCTTTGTTGACAATAGTTTGATATGTCCCGCCCTCCCTCTCAATTTTGATTGGCTGACAAAGAGAGACGTGACGATTGATGAGCGCGAGCGGCCCTTTTTCCTCCAAAAAAGGTTTTTTTTTTTGAAAACTATTTTCAACTCCAGAGCACTGGGAGCAGAGCGACGCAAAAGCGGCTGAACTTCATTAGGGTTTGCATTGAAAATAGCGCGCTGCCAGCCGCTTATTTTATTTTTTACATCAAACGTTAGTAGCTATAATCGATTATTGTTCCTGTCACTGCATCGATGCCCAGAAATCGTACATGTCCGCAATCGCGATGCAATCTTAGAATCGAGACATTTTCCACACCCCTAGGGGGGGGGGTGCTAGACGATGTGATCCTCATGCTTAGTGATGGCCCCGGCTTCGTGTGTCTGCCTCCCGTTGCGCGTCAACCACCCCCGCCCCCCTCGCCCACCCTCCCCACCCAGGGAAACACTGTCCTTGGTGCCTGTCGCGCGTCTCCGGGGAGGGGGGGGGGGGGTGCAGAAACGCTGTGTTACCTCGTCTACTGATGGCCCGGCTTCACGCGTCCTGCACCAATAAATAATATCAATGAAAGAGCGAGCGCAGATTCGCGAGCGCTGATGGCGGATAGAAATTATACAGTGGATAAGGCGCGGGCAAAATTTGGCCTGCGGGCCCCAAACTGGGCACCCTGTTTCTAGAGAGCACAACATCGGCAGAGCAAACAGGGCGGGCAACAAGATCACTAATAGTTACCGGTAGTTATCAGACGAGAGTCTCGAAGACATAACATCACGTGGTTGAACATACCAACCGACACATCAACCATTAGGTTGGGACGTTGGCTCTGATGCAGTTTTTTGCCATTTAATCGGCAATCAGATCATACAAATAAACGATTCATAAAGGAAAAATGAATGAATAATCAGATTCCGATTATCGACCCCTAATTACTAATAATCGGTATCGACCCAGAAAAAACCAATATCGGTCGACCCTACTGCAGAGCGCATGTATGAATGATGAACCGGATTAAAATGAAACTATTAAATTAATGATTAGATGTTTTTGATGCTGAAGTAATCATACCGTTTTAATTGGCGCAGAATGTCTTGCAAATGAATATATCGGTGCAGTCGGTTTTTGCAATGAATTAAACCGTTTCAGTTTGCAGCAGACTACACACCAACTCCTATGCACTATAAGCACCAACCATACATCCCCACCCAAGATAGCATCGTCCTACGAGACACTTCACCATAGTGGCCATCTAACAACCATGCATCACATACGTCAACACATAAATATTTACCATGAAACTAGTACTACTGCTACTCGATGAGTCACTGGAGGATTCCCGATTGCTGGAGGAGCCGAATCGCTGATTGGTGGAGGAAGTCGTCTGAGGAGTTCAGGATTCCACTTCCTGCCCCTGCTGAAGTATTGATCATCTTGGGAGCGTTCTTCAGATGGTCGGCCGCAAAACTCATGCACTACACACGACACACCACACAAAGCACACACAGACACACACACACCACACAGCACACTCACAACCACACACACACACGCTTCTCGTGCGATTGGGTAGCCTCCAGAGCCTACAACGAAGGAGGAGGTTGTTTCTGTATTCGCACAACACACACACACACGAACACAAACAGTTATATTCTAACAAAGCTGTGGGTGTGAATAAATAGTGTGGTACCTTGTGTTGTGTATATTGCAAGTAAAAGTGTATTAACGTTAAGCCTCCCAGGCCGATGGGGTGAAGAAGTTTGATGGCAAAGCGCGTAATTGCGGGGGTTATCACGAGGAAAAGACCTTCGAAGAACACCTGCAAAGACCTACAGCACACACACACACACACACACGGTTACAAAATGCTTGTTCTTTTTCCAAATGTACAATACAAAGTTCTTTTAGCTGCTGATTTGAGCCGTTGAAAGCCTTTAAAAAAAAAAAATAAAACAATAGGACGATTCAGGGAAAGGGGGGGAAAAAAAAAAAGATTGAGCTCAATGAATGAAACGCAAGGAGTGGCTCCTTGACAATGCGGCCGGAGCCTTCCTTTCCAAGCACCCGGGAATAAATCAGTGTGATCCAACACTTTTTGTGATAATGTTGGGGTTTTTTCTTGGCCCCCCCGCCTTCACCCATAAAAGCCTGTCATAAGCAAGACGACGTGATTTTACCACGCAACAGGCTTTGTGTATATTTTTGTCGCTCAGTAAAATAAACTTTTAAAAAATCCAAAAATATATGCGTTTGTTTAATGTTTTGGTAAATGCTTTGAGATGACCAAACATTGCTGGTTTTGTGTCTTCGCTGCAATCACAAGCAAGAACCGAAATGCCCTATTTTCAAAACTTTGGAAATTGATCTGTGCTTGCCTCAGTACCATATCTGTCATGGATGAATTTCATGCGGACGATTTTTAACAATTGTAATGCAGAAGTCTATGGTTTTTGTGGGTTTATTTGGTAAGCTTCAAGGAATGTGCCACAACTTATCATATTCAAAGATCTTGGCATACCAAGATGAGGGTAGATATAAGCCATGTTTTTACATATTAACTGAAGGATTTCAAAAACAATCAGAAAGCGGGTTACGACTAAAATGAGTAATTTGGGTAGTATTTTACATGTCTTTGAGGCGGCTGGTTGAGGCGTGGCAGCCCCATGTACGCACACGCTCCTGGAAGAAAGAATCTTTTACGAAGATCCGAACTGAAGGAGGTGGTGGGTCTCCCTCCAACTCACTTGATACACTCCATACACCTGGAGACGCATATATCATGAGAGGAGACAATATACTAGAGACAATTATAATGCGAGACAATATATGACACAGAGAGGACAATATATTATACAACGGTGCGGAAATAAATTACTTGATACTAGAAAGGGACTTATTATACTAGAAAGGGACTCGACTATATTGGAGAAGAAACAATATATTGTACTAGAGACAATATATTACAATTGGCAGAGACACAATCTAGAAGGCGGCACGATATACTAGAGCAGTGATGGGGCAACTGGCGCCGCTCCATCAGTGCGGCCGCACCGAAGTCCAATTTCCAAAATCAATTAAATTTGCTGGTTTTCAACAGGCGTGGTCTCTGCCTAGACGCAGGAGCACCATTTAGCAAAGTCAGAAATAGACTGGGCTGCCTTTTTCGCTCCGGTAGACCTTGGCCTTTCATCAGGCCGAGGTCTGGGATCTTGGGGCCTTAAAAGGTTGGTGACCACTGGGTTAGCAGGATCTTATAAGTGGAAGTGCACGGTCACAATCTGGCGCCTCGGGCTAGTGAGGATACATTTTTTTGTGGCCCATCTCCATCATCAAAGTTGCCCCATCCCTGTACTAGAGAGACACTATATTATACTTAGAGACACATAATATTACACTTATAATTATAATTTAAATTATACAAGAGGGAGACAAAAACATAACTAGAAGCGATGAACTATCATGCCTAAGAGAGAGAGAACAATACCAGAGAAAGACAATAATATCACACTAGAGAAAGACCCAGATGACCCCAAATACCTGAACCCACAGAATATAAATACACTCCAGGGAACAGAGTCTGTGTACAGCAGGTGAGCGAAACAGGCCGTGCTACGTTTTGCGTAGCTTGTTTGGTGCTCCAGTCGATGGATTGGTCTCATACTGCTCAGCAGAACGATAACCCTCAAACGACTCCATGTAGTCCTTCTTTAACAACACAGAACCTCTACACACACAACTACAAAATCAGAAACACTCCATATTAGTTGACACACAGACAGACAGACTCACTCACCCCAGCCAGCAGACCAAAGAACTTCTCGTATGTTCTCTGCTGGGCGCAGCAGTCCAGGATCATGTTACATAACTCTTTCTGCAAGATAGACAACATATATAAACTACATAACACCTTCTGCAACATACATGATGATACATTAGGGATGTACCGATTGCCGAAATTTGTGCCGATGTAATTACCAATGTTAAAATAACAATTTGGGCCAATAGCCGATAATGTAATAGATTCAATATGAGAGTTTTCATCACTGCTCATGGTTATTGTAAGGATATGTAAGGTGATCATTATGAGACGTTTTCACTGCTCATGGTTATTATAGGATATGTAAGGTGATCATTATGAGACGTTTTCACTGCTCATGGTTATTATAGGATATGTAAGGTGATCATTATGAGACGTTTTCACTGCTCATGGTTATTATAGGATATGTAAGGTGATCATTATGAGACGTTTTCACTGCTCATGGTTATTATAGGATATGTAAGGTGATCATTATGAGACGTTTTTCACTGCTCATGGTTATTGTAGGATATGTAAGGTGATCATTATGAGACGTTTTCACTGCTCATGGTTATTTATAGGATATGTAAGGTGATCATTATGAGACGTTTTCACTGCTCATGGTTATTATAGGATACGTAAGGTGATCATTATATGAGACCGTTTCACTGCTCATGGTTATTATAGGATATGTAAGGTGGTTCATTATGAGACGTTTTCAACTGCTCATGGTTATTAATAGGATATGTCAAGGTGATCATTATGAGACGTTTCATCTGCTCATGGTAATATTATAACGGATATGTAAGGTGAATCATGTATGAGAGCCTGTTTCACCTGCCATGGTTATGATGGATATGTAAGGTGAATCATTATGAGACGTTTTCACTGCTCATGGTTATTATAGGATATGTAATGTGATCATTATGAGACGTTTTCACTGCTCATGGTTATTATAGGATATGTAAGGTGATCATTATGAGACGTTTTCACTGCTCATGGTTATTATAGGATATGTAAGGTGATCATTATGAGACGTTTTCACTGCTCATGGTTATTATAGGATATGGAAGGTGATCATTATGAGACATTTTCACTGCTCATGGTTATTATAGTATATGTAAGGTGATCATTATGAGACGTTTTCACTGCTCATGGTTATTGTAGGATATGTAAGGTGATCATTATGAGACGTTTTCACTGCTCATGGTTATTATAGGATATGTAAGGTGATCATTATGAGACGTTTTCACTGCTCATGGTTATTATAGGATATGGAAGGTGATCATTATGAGACGTTTTCACTGCTCATGGTTATTATAGTATATGTAAGGTGATCATTATGAGACGTTTTCACTGCTCATGGTTCTTATAGGATACGGGGGTTCGGGTCGGTCTGCGGATCTTGTGCCGTCGGCTCGGGTTATATGTGCGGATGGCGAGTTCGCTATTGCACGTCGCGAGTGTGGGGGGGGCGAGAGCGGGTCTTGAAAATCAGACCCGTGCAGGAATGAATTTTCAGTTAAATGTGTGTTACAATAAAAAAGGATGCTCTCTTATAATGTTGTTGTGCCGGCGTGGATTGCATATGCTTTGATTCTCTTTATTGATGGGGGTTTTGTCATGATCGGATGTGAATACTGTGCATAATCAGACAGAACAGACATCTTACCGTCTCCACAAAGATTGTATTTCATAGTTCAATTATGGTATATTACATTAGCTTATATTATAACATACTAAACGGAGTGACTGAAACGGAGTGACTTCGTGACCACCAGTATTGCAGCTGCTTGCAGCTTTTTGAGAACCGCTCATCCAAACAACTTCACACTGAACACTACTGGACTTCCTTGAACACACACGCATGCACACGCACACATGCTTCCATTATAGTTAAATTAGGCAAATAGTAGTCGAGGACATGCCTACACACCACACAACATGTGGATACAACTCGTTCTGCAAGACAACTTAGTGACACAAAAGGCCATGTGTATGCTTGTGAACTCACCGTTTGGCTGTCAGGGAACTCCATCCTGATCAGTTTGTGAGCACACTCCTCAAAGTCCAGACTGAAAACAAATCACAGAGCAGTTACAACACTGAGTGTGTCTGCGCGTGTGTGTGTGTGCGTGCGTGCGTGCATGCATGTACCTGGACTGGATGGCCAGGTAGATGGTTCTTCTGAAACTGACCAGGTTGACCTCAGTCTGGTCGAAGATCGTCATCTTCTCCTGGGCTACACACACACACACACACACACCACACACACACACACACACACACACACACACACACACACACACACACACACACACACACACACACACACACACACACACACACACACACACACACACACACACACACACACACACACAGGGGTTCAGGCAAACTCCAGTGGGTTGTTCGTTCATGTTCCCGGGACCCACAGGTGGTAATTTTAGTGGGTCCCGGGGAACTTGAGTGGGTCCCCAATAAACAAGTGTTTTGATATATTGCAGTACTCGTGTACTCAGTACTCAGTACTTTTATGTTATATTTATGGTTATATTCATGTATGTTGAAAGTGTACAAATAAAATCCCAAATCTGAATTGAATTCACAAAACATTATACAAATGTCACACATCGTAACAGTCGTAACTATGCTTTTGGAACATTGTTTGGTTGCAGTAACATATTAGGTCACTGGGTGGCGCTCCTTGTTTTTTGTTTTTTTTACTGAGATTGAGTAACAGCAACAGTTTGAGTAGGTTGCTATCAGAAGTAGTGTGAGCCTACTTCCCTAAAACTAACAAGACACACCAAGCACGTTAGTTTCATGGCTTTTTCCCCCCCAAATAATAACGAGCAACTTCAGGTAGAGGAAATATGTTTCCATCGCATTAGCTTATCTGTGCTTTCCTCAACGTATTCAGATTCAGGTACATCCCTACCGGCAATAGTTTGTTGGCCAGCAATATATTTGAACTTTTTCTTTTGTGGCATTTTAAAACGTTTTGATTTCACTCATTGACACCGAACAAAACGGGAGATATGCACGATATATATGCGCAGATGATGACAAAACCGCGGCCGGTACAGTAAAGCATTATCACAGCATCCATGTGAGTTTATTTACCAATTACCAAGTTTGTAGCCTTGTTTAAATTAAATCTGTGCAGCGAAAGTAGCATTGGATGCAGGCCAAGCAAGGGCATTAAGTCTGACCCCTGATGATTGAGACTATTTACTAGGACAAAATAGGATGCGTCCCCTGGACGCGTTGATAGTGAGTTTACTGCATCCTTTCAGATTTTAACGCGTCAGAGACGCAGGACGTGCACCTATTTACATCACTGCTCATATTCACCTTCTGCCTCCGCCTCGTCCTCATCTTCATCACTGTCATCTCCCTCCCCCCCGGAATCACTGCTGCCCTCATCCAGGATCTCTGGAAACACACATTATAACAACACACACCACAAATTCATAATACTGCATTACATATACGTTACAATACAATATATATACATAAATAAACCCACCAACACACACAACATAATATTACTATACATTATGTGTGGTGTTTGATATTGCTATGTTCCCCAGCCCATGGTGTTGGCTGCCCCTACTGGTGGCAAGTGTTGTTTCTGTTGTTTCCTTGTTTAATGAGTAGATGCAGCACATGTGCCTGCACCTGAACAGGGACTACATCAACCCCCTTGCCCATTCCAAGGAAGACGTGATGTTGGAGAGACATGTGTTTGATTGTGGCATAGAGTTGGTCCACTTGTTTTGTGTTCCCATTTTTTGTATGCGTGCCATTTGCCGCCAGATCTCCATAATCACTGTGTTACAAATAAATACCCTAGACATGAGCAATATGTACGTCTCCACTTTATGTTATTGAGCTGAGTGGCAGCCATAATAGATCGTCATAGATGTATATTGAATTATGTGGTGTTTGAGAAATATACATACATCGATATATTATGTGGTGTGTTTGACATATTCATGGAGACAGACCTTTCTTGATGGTTTTGTATTTCTCTTCATTTTCCTGGAAATCTGGATCCATCTTGAAGACGTCTGTATGGAAAGAGGGAAGATTCATCAGTATTGGAGTACATTATGCAAGGAATGTACATTGGCAGTGGTAAGCATCCAGCAGAGTCTAGGTCCTTCTAATGGATTGTGAGGGAAACACCTCGCAGGACAAATGACCCAAGATTCCACCCACGTGAGATAAACAATGAAGCTTATCTCACATGGGTGAGAGTGAGTTTACGGCATCGTTTCAGATTTTAACGCGCCAGAGACACAGGATGCGCAAGAATAAAGGGTGTTGTAACAGTCCAAGTTGACAGCCGAAGCAAAGGATTAAAAAATTATCTATAAATCTGCATGCACAACTGAAAAAAACCATGGTTGAAAAAAAGCTTGGTAGATCTCAGCAGCAAAAGTAGATCTTGTACTGAAAAACTAAGGCTGGTAGTACAGGTATGGACAGTATTGTAGGTCTTACTGAGAATGTCTTCTGTGTTGTAGTCGTCCTCCAAAGGCATCATGTGTGTAAACTGGTCTTCCTCGTCCACCAGGTCCAGGCCATCTGGGATCACTGGATGGTCTTTAAAACCGTCTTTGCGGATGGCGAACATGACCTCAATCATGTACTGGACGCGCTTGTCGATGGCAGACTCATGGAGGATGTTCCGCAGTCGTTCAAAAATGGCTGATTAAAAAAACAAAAAAACCAAAAACAACCTCCATCACCTTCAAACAATACTGTAAGTACACATCCTGCATCACATTTAAACACTGTACTGCAGACATACAGTATACTATTTAATTACATACTGTATATTCGACCCATATTGGACTATTTATGCCATTTGATATACTTTTGATCAAAGCGATTCTCAATGATTATTCTTATTAGTAGATACACGTCGTTAAGGATCCGGTAGGGGTTAGACATCTTGCTCAAGGATGCCTACAAATAGACCGTGGACATTAGGGTTCAAACCCCCTAAATAACGACTACCACTAGTAATGGTTTCCGTACCATTAATCCCACGCGGCGACACCTCAGTGAGTTTGAGACCACACTCCTTCAGAAAGGCAATGGAAACTTCGACGCTGTCATCATTTGGTCGCTCCAGCAGCAGAGTCAGCATCTCCAAGCTCAGGACCTTCGTGAGCCATGAGGACAACCGACAAGATTTAGGAGGTAGAGGAGATAGAGGCCACCAGACAAGAGGTAGGCGCGGTAGAGGAGACAGTGGCCACCAGACAAGAGGTAGGAGGTAGAGGAGACAGTGTCCACCAGACGAAGGAAGGTATGAGGTAGAGGGAGACAGTTGGCCACCAGACAAGAGGTAGTAGGTTAGAGCGAGACAGTGGCCACCCAGACAAGAGGTAGGAGGTAGAGGAGACAGTGGCCACCAGACAAGAGGGTTCAGGAGGTAGACGGAGACAGTTGGCCACCAGACAGGAGGTAGGCAGGTAGAGGAGGACAGTGGGCCACCAGACAGACGGTAGGAGGGTAGAGGAGACACGTGCGCCACGAGACAAGAGGTAAGGCGCTAGGGGTGAGGAGACAGTGGCCACCAGACAAGAGGTAGGCGCTAGAGGAGAACAGTGGCCACCAGACAAGAGGTAGGAGTAGAGACGACAGTGGCCACCGCCAGCAGCAAGATTGGGGGGGGGGGGGGGGGGGGGGGGGGGGGGGGGGGGCGGGGCTCCGTTAATCGCGTCCTTGCGTTACTACGTCACTACACATGTAAACACTGAGCCATGTGGATGTCCGCATTTGCGGAGAGTGGAAAAAATGTCCATACCACGGTCCAAGGTCTGGTTACATTTTGTAAAAAGTAGGGACGTTGCAAAATGCAATATTTGTGATCAGACCATAGCTGGCGTGGGTGGCAACACTTCTAATTTAATGAAGCATTTAATCTCTCACGTCATTAACCTGAGACAAGAGAGCTGCACTGTGTTTGACTGCAAACACCGACTACTGACGTCACTACTAGCGGTAACAATAACGATAACGGGGAACAGACTGCTTCCTCAACATGGATAGAGTAAGTAAAAAATGCGGACATTTTAAACTTAAAATGCATCAATCTGGTGCAAGAGAGCTTCTTTCTCTGTGTGTGAAAATGTCATTTTCAAGTTAATACTATAAGGCATAATCTGGTGAACTTAGAGGGGGGGGTGGGATCATTGAAGCTCAGTTTTCATTCTGTTGTGGGCCGCCACAAATAAATCAATGTATGGGAAACACGGCCTAGTTTACAAATTGTCGAAGTGAAAAAGGAGCAATAAATATTTCATACTTGAAATGAATGACACTTGGACTCTTTCTATTTGGAAAAACTAATGTAAAAAGACTTGTATTACAGTAAAAACATGTTCCGGCAATTGCATTATGAAATGTGCTTTTATTTACACATAGGTATCGAAAAAAGTATCGTTTTGGCACCGGTATCGAAACTCAGGTACCGATACCGGTATCGGAAAATTTGAAACGATACCCAGCCCTAATGTACACTGAACAAAAATATAAATGCAACACTTTTGTTTTAGCTCCAATTTTGCATGAGTTGGAAGCAAAGATCCAAGACTTTTTCTATGTACACAAAAGGCCTATTTCGCTCAAATTTTGTTCACAAACTTGTTTAAATCTGTGTTCGTGAGCACTTCTCCTTTGCCGAGATAATCCATCCACCTGACAGGTGTGGCGTATCAAGATGCTGATTAGACCGCATGATTATTGCACAGGTGTACCTTAGGCTGGTCACAATAAAAGGCCACTCTTCTAAAATGTGCAATGAGAGACATTTATAGGCACTGAAGTATGGATTTCACAGATATGCAGGGGGGGGGTCAGAAAACTGGTGTGACCACCATTGCCCTCACGCAGTGGCCAACACATCTCCTTCGCATGGAGCTTGGATTCAGGTTCGTTGATATAGTGGCCTGTGGAACTGTTGGTCCACTTCCTCTTCAATGGCTGTGCGAAGTTGCTGGATATTGGCAGGAACTGGAACACGCCGTCGTATACACCGATCCAGAGCATCCCAAACATGCTCAATGGGTGACGTGTCCGGGGAGTGTGGAGGCCATGCAAGAACCGGGATGTTTTCACTTCCAGGAATTGTGTACAGATCCTTGCAACATGGGGCGTGCATTCATGCTGCAACATGAGGTGATGGTGGTGGATGAATGGCACAACAGGGGCCTCAGGATCTCGCACGGTATCTCTGTGCGTTCACAATGCCAATCAATAAAATGCAACCTGTGTTCGTTGTTCCGTAGCATATGCCTGCCCCATACCATAACCCAACCGCCACCATGGGCCACTCTCAGTCACAACGTTGACCATCAGCAAACCGCTCACCCACATGACGCATACACGCTGTCTGCCATCGCCGGTCAGTGAAACCGGGATTCATCCCGTGAAGAGACACTTCTCCAAAGTGCCAGACGCCATCGAAGGTGAGCATTTGCCCACTCAAGTCGGTTACGACGACGAACTGCAGTCAGGTCAAGACCCTGGTGAGGACGACGACGACGAGCATGCAGATGAGCTTCCCTGAGACGGTTTCTGACAGTTTGTGCAGAAACTTCTTGGTTATGCAAACGCAATTGTTTGCATCAGCTGTCCGGGTGGCCTGGTCCTCAGACGATCCTTGCGGGTGAAGATGCCGGACTGTGGCACGGTCCTGGGCTGGGTGGGGACACGTGGTCTGCGGTTGTGAGGCCGGTTGGCTGTGCTGCCAAATTCTCGGAAACGAATTTGGAGACGGCTTATGGTAGAGAAATGAACATTCAATTCACGCCTCTGGTGGACATTCCTGCAGTCAGCATGCCAATTGCTCGCTCCCTCAAAACTTGCGACATCTGTGACGTTGTGCTGCTGTGATAAAAGTGCACATTTTAGAAGAGTGGCCTTTTATTGTGACCAGCCTAAGGTACACCTGTGCAATAATCATGCGGTCTAATCAGCATCTTGATATGCCACACCTGTCAGGTGGATGGATTATCTCGGCAAAGGAGAAGTGCTCACTAACACAGATTTAAACAAGTTTGTGAACAAAATGTGAGAGAAATAGGCCTTTTGTGTACATAGAAAAAGTCTTGGATCTTTGTCTCAATTTCTGCTGCGAACATGCAGATGGTAGGGTCAGGATTTGGCGTAAGCAACATGAACGCATGGATCCATCCCGCCTTGTATCAAAGGTTCAGGCTGGTGGTGGTGGTGTAATGGTGTGGGGGATATTTTCTTGGCACACTTTGGGCCCCTTAGTACCAATTGAGCATCGTTTAAACGCCACAGCCTACCTGAGTATTGTTGCTGACCATGTCCATCCCTTTATGACCACAGTGTATCCATCTTCTGAACTGATTAATTTCAAGCGTTTAAACCGCACAAAATTCACAAAATATTAGGCGTCACTGAGCCAGATGTGTTTAAAACATTTCTGAAATATGGTTCAACATTCAGTCGACGATGTCTGGCCTGTCGAATTCAGATTCAACAACGCAAAATCTCAGTCAAGCAGACATCCCTGCGTTATTTATTAACGTAGTGTTTCATTGTGTAGTGTTGGATAAATACTTTTTGTTTTTACAGCAACAGTGCCTGACTGCCTCCAAATTTGTGGCTCACCTCATGAACCAGAACGTGGTAAGAACTCTTTAATCACATGACCTCAAGAGTCACATGACCTGATCCATCTCCTGCATCTTGGCTTGGCTCTCCTATCTCTACATCTTGTTTGGAGCTCTTTTTTGCTGTGTGTTAATGTACTTGCTGTGTATTAATGTGTATCAACTACTTTATACTGTGTATAGAGGTCTTCACATCTTGTCTGGTGGCCTCTGTCTTCTATACCTCCTACCTCTTGTCTGGTGGCCACTGTCTCCTCTACCTCCTACCTCTTGTCTGGTGGCCACTGTCTCCTCTACCTCCTACCTCTTGTCTGGTGGCCACTGTCTCCTCTACCTCCTACCTCTTGTCTGGTGGCCACTGTCTCCTCTACCTCCTACCTCTTGTCTGGTGGCCACTGTCTCCTCTACCTCCTACCTCTTGTCTGGTGGCCACTGTCTCCTCTACCTCCTACCTCTTGTCTGGTGGCCACTGTCTCCTCTACCTCCTACCTCTTGTCTGGTGGCCACTGTCTCCTCTACCTCCTACCTCTTGTCTGGTGGCCACTGTCTCCTCTACCTCCTACCTCTTGTCTGGTGGCCACTGTCTCCTCTACCTCCTACCTCTCTGACTCGGAGCCCGACGCGCGCCTCACGGGAGCGTAATTGCGCATCCTTGGCGCAATATCTGTGATGTCCACCAATGTCCTAAACAACAATACGCCCTAAACCATCAGTCACGTTAGATTTTAGAAAAAAGGAAATAAATAAATAAAAGGTACCGAAGTTTGGCACCGAATGTTCTGACCTCTGCCGGTGCTCGGTAGTACCGCAATGATTCGGTCGGTACCAAAAAAGTACCGAATTTCGATACCCAGCCCTAGTGTACATACACATATATATACACACACATATACATATATATACATCCCTGACAGACAGACAGGAGCCTGTCCCTATCCCCAGGCAGGCAGACAGGTGGGTACCTTGTCATTCCTGCGGTAGCCCTTCCTGAAGTTGAGGACCAGGCGTTTGAGCATGAGCTCTCCTATCTGAGGGAATTTTGAGTTGATGATGGCGACCACGGCTGAGTACACATGGGTGAAGATCGGAGACGCAGCCTGGGCCTGGAGCACCGAGCGGGACAGAAGACCTCTATACACAGTATAAAGTAGTTAATACACATTAATACACAGCAAGTACATTAACATACAGCAAATACAAAATAAACAGCAAATACATTAAAACAGATTAAGATTAAATAGGCAATAAACACCGAGCAGGTTTTACCTTCCCCTCACGATGTTCTCTTGAAGCAGCTCCTGGATGATGTAGGCGATGTTTGACACATTCACCTTGTTGATCAGCCCATTGATGGACTTCTTCAATGCCTCCCAGCTCATCCTCTGATAGGCCAGGCTATAATAGAAATAATACGTTAGACAGAGGTAAAGCTATCCAAAGCTAGTTTGAACATAACAGTGAGGCAGAGTTAAGAAACCTGTGGCGTCAGTGATCTGGAACTGTCTTTAACCACCCATCAGGTCTAACCTAACCAGGTCTAGTCTCTCTAACCCAGCTGGTCCCGTCAGTGATCTGGGTCTAACCTGGTCTAGTCAGAGATCTGAGTCTAACCTGGTATTGCCAGTGATCTGAGTCTTAACCTGGTCTTGTCAGTGATCTGAGTCTTACCTGGTCTTGTCAGTGATCTGACTCTAACCTGGTCTTGTCAGTGATCTGACTCTAACCTGGTCTTGTCAGTGATCTGACTCTAACCTGGTCTTGTCAGAGATCTGAGTCTAACCTGTTCTTGTCAGTGATCTGGGCCTGCATCATGCGTAGCTTCGCACGGGGGATGTAAGCGCCTCCTGTCCGGCTCAGGATGGGGTCTAGCTCCTCCTTCTTCTTCTTTACTGGGGGCTCCTCTGCTGCCGCTGGTGCCTGATTGGCTGGGCTAGAGGAGCGACCCCTCCTCCTGTGGTCCATCTCTGTGTTTCTATCGGACCACCGATCTGACCGCCCACCCCTGTCACCGTGGTGATCATTGTAGTGGTCATCATAATGACGTCTGTGGAGTGCACCATCAAAAACAAACGAGATGAGAAGATGGTGAGTAGCATGTAGGCATTAGAGCTGTGAATCTTCACTGGCCTCACGATTCGATTACGATTCAGCTGTCAACGATTCGATTCTACGATGCATCTCGATGCAGCTCAATAACCTCAATAACCACAACCTCTTTTTCAGAGCGCTTCTCACGTGTTTCTTCTAGCGCTTCCGCATTCCTTCGTTGTGACTTCACATTAGCGCAGGGGTGGCTAACCAGTCAGAGACGAAGAGCCAATTTTTTTACTGTGTTACTGCAAAGAGCCACATCATACACACATGTACATCCCCCCATCTCTTCCTCTCACACACACATGAACATCTCCCCATCTCTTCCTCTCACACACACCAAAAATATTTCTTAGTCTTATCTAGTTAATTCGGGGGGTGCTCCGAATTAACGGAGCACCACCCCCCCATCAGAACCGCGAATTATCGGACCCCCCCCCCCCCCATCAGAACCGCGAGTTAACGGACCACCCCCCCCCCAGAGACGCTGAATCAGAGCCCGTCGCGCGCTTCACTGTAGCGTCATAGCGCATCCTTGGCGAAACGCGTTAACTTTGACAGCCCTAAAAAAAAACAACACAAAATTCGATATGAACGTAAGAGCCATGAAACCAGGCAAAGAGCCGCATGTGGCTCGGGAGCCGCGGGTTGGCCAGGCCTGTACTAGCGTATCCCGTCTATATCGACTATAAATTAATTTGAAACAATGGAGAGACATCGCGTCCTGGCATTGGCAGCAGCTCTCCACATGAGTGATGATATCCCTTCGAAAAGATTTTTGTGTGTAGTACAACTGGGTTGTCCATGACGGCCTGTATAAGGTTCTCCTCCACCATTGTTGACAATGTTGATATCGTATGTCCCGCCCCCTCCTCAATTTTGATTGGCTGACAAGAGAGACGTGACATTGATGAGCGCGGCGCTTCTCCAAAAGTTGAACTATTTTCAACTCAGAGCGCTGGGAGCAGAGTGACCAAAACGCTGACCTTCATAGGGTTTGCATTGAAAATAGCTGCTGCCATCGCTTTTAGTAGGCTATAATCGATTATGTTCTGTCACTGCATCGATGCAGAATCGTACATGTCCGCATCGCGATGCATCTTAGAATCGAGAAATTTCCACACCCCTAGTAGGCATGTAACTGTGCGCGGTCACATTTTTACATAGAATGTGTGGTTGAGGAACCACAAAAAACATGATATGGCGATTGAAAAAACTCTTTATATATCTGTAGACAAGAAGAGTTAATGGGACCTGATGACATAAGAGAGGATGCTCCGGTGGTGTCCACCGATTGCAAGACTTTTCTCCTATTTTATCATTGTAGTGCTGCAGCAACTGATCGTAGTGGAGGTCTAATTAAAAAAAGGCATCAGAAGTAGGGCTGGGCGATATATAGACTGAAAGCTATATCACAATATTTCATGGCATTTATTGTGATAACAATATAAATGACAATAAATTATTAATAAATTAAATTATGAGGCACATTTATTATCAAAATTAATATTTGTTGGCAATGCAATTGTCATCCTCTCAAATACACATTTTAACAGTATTAAAATTTTCATTGCGCCACGCAACTGTTACAGGGCTAGGGCTGGGTATCGTTCAAAAACGTTCCATACTGGCGCCGGTACCGATACCTTGACTTCGACACCGTCCAACTATAACTAACTGTATGTAGTGTATGTGCCCTACTATATGTAGCCTTTGTACCTTATGTGGCGTCCTCTGTCGCGACTCCGGTCTCTCTCTCTGGACCTGGACCGAGACTGGCCTCTGGACCGAGAGCGACCTCTCTCTCCGGACCGAGAACGGTCTCTATCTCGGGACCGAGAGCAGTCGCTGGGTGTGATGTTGTCGGGTTCTGCTCTCTGGAAGAACACGAGTTCAGTTGTCAGCTCGGATGAAACATGTAAAAGGTCAAAAGTCATCAATTATCACCTTGTCGTTGCTACCTTGATCTGAGCAACACTGCTCTTAACTCTCCTCTTGATGCCCAGCTCCTCTTCATCACTGCTGCTGTCTGATGAGCTGTCTGCAGTAGACCCCCTCTCCTTGGGGCTTGATCCCCCAGTAGACCCCCTCTCCCTCTCCTTGGGGCTTGATCCCCCAGGAGACCCCCTCTCCTTGGGCCCGGGGTCCGGGCTCAGTGCCCTCTCTGTAGGGCTGGTCGCCGGAGACGCCTGCTGATGTGGAGGACTCCGCTGGTCGTCCACCGAGGCTGCAGGGATAAGAGGTTTGACACTTCCTCATTTCACAACATCGTGGTTACGGTGAGAACTGCAAAACATGAGTACTTACACTTCACCAACAATAAGAACACACGAAAGACCGAAACACGATATGAACGTGTGAGGACTAATAACAAGACACTTCCACATGAACACAAGTTCAAGATGCTCAACCACTTTAGAATAAAGCGGAGTAAACATAACGCACACGACCACCGACCGTTAGGATGCTGCTCGGCGCTGGACGGCTGGCTGCTCTCCGATGACGCCATCTGGGCAACATCAAGACAACACACATCAAGACATCCACCGTATCGACACAAATAACCAGTCTTATTATCATGACATTATTCTGAACATTGTGAGGAAGGTTTCTACATTGTATACATCATTCTAAACGTTGTATTATAAATACAGGAAAACCACCATATATTACTATTGTTATTATTATTACGAAGGGGGTTCCAACTCTTCCAGCAAAGGCAGTTAGCAGTAAACACCAGTAAACGACAGTAAACACCAGTAAACACCAGTAAACGACAGTAAAAACCAGGAAACGACAGAAAAAAACAGTAAACACCAGGAAACAACAGTAAACACCAGGAAACAACAGTAAAAACCAGGAAACAACAGTAAACACCAGGAAACAGTAAAAACCAGGAAACAACAGTAAACACCAGTAAACGACAGTAAAAACCAGTAAACAGTAAACACCAGTAAACGGTAAACGACAGTAAAAAACCAGTAAACGACAGTAAACACCAGTAAACTACAGTAAACACCAGTAAAAACCAGTAAACAACAGTAAACACGTGTAATCACATCGCTACACCAACGTGTAGCTATGCTAGCGGCCGTGAGCGCGCGGTTCCGTCCGAAAGTTAGCCTTCCAATGCTAAACAAAGTTAGCTCGTTGACGCGAAACGACGCTACATCGTGTACTTGATTCGCCTCGTCGCTGTGAGGACCAATAATCAGCTGCTTTCAGGTGTGATGTTGTTGTTATTATTATTATTATTATTATTATTATTATTATTATTAGTTAATCATCGCGTTTCTTTACCTGTACTTTACTGACCGTTAACCACGGCGCAACAATAAAGCGCGCTCCTGATCATGAACTTCCGGGAAGAATGATAAGTACTTCCGGGTTGTGACCTGCGTCTGCAAGTGAGTTTTCTTCCTCCTCCTCCGCTTCCTCTTCTTCTTCTTGGAGTTTGACGACAGCTAGCATCACATTTTGTTGCATCACCGCCATCTACTGCTTAGCTGGTGCGTTACAATTCATATTCTCTCCCACAGACTCTTCAAAAACGTCTTCTCTTCCTATGTACGTTTCCATATTTCCACTGAAATCCATTCTGAGATCCACTGAACCATGTGTATATCTGTATAAAACCTGGATATTTATGTTCAACAATGATTCCTAAAAGCTTTGTCCAAATCAATTTCTCCTACCTTCCCTCCTTTTACGATCTAAAAGATAAAAGTCAACCGTTGGCGTTGCAAGAAGCCACGGCGCCACTGCAGGGATGACTCCTGTTGGACTAAATTCAACTCCATGCACCCCCATCATCTCTGCTATGTGATCTGCCACCGATCCAAAACTTGAATTCTAGGCCCTCCCATGGAGTGTTTTGGCTGCTGAACCATAAGCAATACCATCCATCGTCCAAAACGGAACAAATCAATCCGACATACAGTGCATTATCTTTAAAGAGGTTCTATCAGCTCCCCACTTCAACCCAGGTCGACATCTCATCATAACATTTATTACTTTCTTCCATTTATTTGTCACCTTATCGGGCACGGTGGCACAGTGCTTGCACTGCTGCCTCACAGCAAGAAGGTCCTGGGATCGATTCCCGCCTGGGGCGCTATTAACTGTGGGGTGCCCAGGTGGGTGATCTCCCGGCCTTTCTGTGTGGAGTTTGCATGTTCTCCCCGTGCTCCGAGGGGTCTCCTTACGGAGTAAAAAGAACCCCAATTAAAAACATGTGAAGATCGCCTCTCCTGTCCACATCCCTGACCAAGCTGTGGACGTACAACCTGGAGCTGCTGGTCCCCGGGCGCCGTTGAGTTGGCTGCCCACTGCTCCTGCTGGCCGCAGGATGGGTTAAATGCAGAGGACAATTTCCACGGGCCACCCTCCCTGCATGCGCGTGTGTGTGTTTGGCGGCCACCACTTCCCGCTGTGTGTTGTGTGACCAATACGTGTGGATCAATAAAGAGATCTTCTTCTTCTTCTTATGTTCTGACCATGTTATTCTGGAAAAATGAAACCCCAAAAAAATGAAATACACTCACTCTCGCAAGATTTCTGCCATACATATTCAAAATGTCCTTCTCTTCAATCTTTTTCTGAGTAAAGACTTCGTCTTCTCAATAGAAAATGTAAAACCCCATTTATGACCCCATTGCTTTCCCTCATTACTGCCCTTCTTTACAATATATTGCACGTTCCTCCCTCTCTTCCATAGAGCTCCATCATCCGCATACAGGGATTTCCACATATCTGGTCCTATTCTAGAGAACACATCATTAATCATAAGAATAAATAACAAAGGGCTAATAACACTTCGTTGAGGCGTTCCATTCTCCACTACATACTTGCTCGACATCTCTGCTCCTATAAAACTCCCTTCAACCCCAACCGTATGTAATTTAATCAAAAGACCTTCTTTCCACATCATGTCATGAGCCTTCTCTGTGTCAAAAAACACTGCTGCCACAGACTCCCTATTCACCAGAGCTTTCCTCACATCCACAACAAAACAGGATCCATGGTGCCCTTCGCCGTCCGCCCTCCCCTAAAACCACTTTGATAACCTGCTATTAGTCTCTTACTTTCAAGATAGTAAGATAACCTTTCTGTTATCATTCGTTCCATTATTTTACACCCATGTGACGTAAGGGCAATTGAACAGTAACTTGTTGGTTTTGTGATTGGCTTTCTGATTGGTATCACTACAGCCTCCTTCCACCTTGCCGGAAACTTCCCTTCCTCCCATACTCTATTATACAGATTCAGAATCTTACGTAACCCAATATCTCCAAGATGCTTTAGCATGAAATAGCTGATCTGGTCATTCCCTGGAGTGGTATTACCAGATTTATCAATGGCTCTTTTCATCTCCTGTAAAGTGAATGGGGCGTTAAGCGCATCCTCAGTATCCTCTTTCCTTCCTAGCACACCAAGATACTCCCTCATTTTTTGATCTCTTTCACTCTTCCCTTCCTCTGAAAGGTTGTCTGAACTATGAATATTCACAAATGCCTTTACCAACATTTCTGCTTTATCTTTGTCTGTCACTGCTGTCTCATCATTGTCTTTCATTCCAGGGTAATCCCACTCCCTCCTGTTCCTGCCCATTTTCTTAACCATCCCCCATACTTCCCCCATACTTCCCCTACCCCATACTACCCCTACCGTAAATAGTAATAGATATCAGTGGGATCGCTTTGTAAGCACACAAGTTACAGCAGTTTTAACTGAGGATGTAGCCTATTTTATAATTCAACGCCGTTGCTCAATAGCGCTGCTGGCCAGTGGCCACTTACTTGAGGAGGCTGGTGCCCAAACAGTATGTCCATTTTCTGACATTTGAAAGCCTGAACATCTAATGCCTGCTTCCATTTGCCTCTTAGTTTCTCAGCCGTCCTTTATTTTTCGACATTTTCTTCCACTGAATGCATCCACCTGAATGCTTTTTTTGTCTGCCCAGTATGCCCGATGGCCAGTACACCACTGCCACGTGTCCTGTCTGCCCCATTTGCAATCAACCCTCATTTGCCTATAGACTGGTTTCGTTTGTACAAACATTACAGCGTGAGCACGCATTCAGGAGGCAAAAGTGCTTTGGTAGCAGGTCACAAGATTGTAGTCTGTTGTAAATAATTTTGGTTTCGCATTGTTTTCGCAACTTCCCTCAACTTACCTGGTTTTGTTGGTTGTTGAGCATGTATATCCTCTCCTTATTTGTCTATATCAGGGGCATGATGGTAACGTTAGTGTCACTAAGCTAAGTCAGTCAAAGTAAAAATGTTTAGTGCAAGGCTAATTTACGACCTGCCACATTTGGAAAAATAATTGACAGCTACTGACAACATACTGTACAAGACATGAGACACTTATGAGGTCGGGGACATTGAGGAAATGGCTGGCACCAATTACATTCGAAGCTTAGGTAGCTCAGACTGCGCCGATTGTCAGTTCATGCATCAAGAACTCCCAACTGTTGAGAAAATTAACTATCCAGTCACATGCGATTCATATGGACGGAGATACACCTTGTTACAACGAGTTACCCTCATGTTTACTTGTACTGTAGAGCCATACCATCATTTTGGGGTATGTATGGCCTTAACGCTGTTCCTGACTTTACATTTGAACTAAAAAGTTATTCATGAATTGTGTCCAGTGATTGTATCCTGCTAAACAAACACAAGGGTAAACAAACTCGTTTCCATAGTGCTGAAATCATGCTTTATTAAATCAGTAATGCATACAACTCAAGGAGGACGGATATACTCGCAATTCTACATCAACAGGATAATTAAAGAAAAGTGCAGGGCTCCACACTGTTACATTTGCTTTTCATTACACAGCAGGTGTCATCACTGTGGTACATTTGCTTTGAAGAAGACCCTGACTATCGACAGGTGAAATACTACAAGCTAGAAACACACTCACACACACGTTACTGAGCAATCCTCCGAGAGAGAGCGTTGCTTCTGCACAGAAGTGCTGGGTAGACCTTTCTTCTTCCTTATGGCCAGGTGATGGTACTTTAAAACACAACCCAGCAGTCCTTTGCCAGAAACAACGCACAAAAAAAATATCGAATGCCCAGAGTGCAGGCCGCTCGCACTCTGGGCATGTCATTCAAATGGTTTTATGACACGGTCAGTCTGAGCACAAGACCAGTTCATGCTGCTTACATGAGGGTAATATGCAAACAGCACTCAGGGTCTTATACTCAAGTTACATTTCATAGATAACATCACACGCAGAAGCGTGTGCATATTTAGAGTTCTGTCTCTGAATCTTGTTCATAACGTCAACAGGGAGCCTCTCTACCTGTTGAGGCAATCTTAAGACTTCAACTTATTGTTGAGGCACAGTGTTTTAGTTTCTACGTTTCCATGGGTATTCGTTTCATTTGAAACTTTCTCCTGTGAAAACATTTCATTGCTTTTGTTTCAGTTAATATTGTCATAAATAACAATTCATACATTTTTCATAACCGTTAAATTCGGCTATATACATTATGTACACGTCACAGAAAAGTGGTTAAAAAATCCTAAGTCATAATTATCCAATATGGCACAGTTTATAACAACTTTAGACTTTAGTCTAGTTTGGCATAAATTTATGTCAAGTTTGGTATAAAATCATATTTACAAGAACAGAAATCCAGGTCTTTATCAAGTAAGAATATTTGAGCTAATTCATTAAATAAACAGGTTGTGATGGAGGAGAGGGAGACTGAAGCGTTTTAGTTTTACATGGACCGAATGTGAACAGCTGCAGAGTCGAAGCCAAACTCGTTGGAGAGTCTGAGGGTGTAGGCTCTGGTGTCCGCTTCCTTCAAAGCACAGATCTTCAGGGAGGTGTATTCATCGCAGCTCTCCACATGTGTTCTTGTGGTCCATGCTTTCTTGGAGTGGCTTCTGTTTGATGTCAGAAACACCTGCACATGGAGAGGTTTACATCATCAGCTTAGCATTAAACATCAGCATCAGTTAAATGCTCTGGTAAAGAATTGATACGATCAAAATAGGAAGTTGCAACTGAAACAACAACTTTAAGGACAATAGCGCTCTGGGTGATCAAACCATCGTTATCGTCTCCCCTGGCTTCAATAAAACATCCATTACAAATATAATTTGTCAAAATTACGAAAAAATTATATAATGGTAATATAGCACTTTTGTGTTTTTGAATCAATGTGCGTCTGTCAGTACAGAGTTTGTGGACAGCATAACAGGAAATCGACATACAATACTTTGAAATGTCTAATCACAAAGACTAAAACACTATATTGCTATAGTTTGCATTTTGTGGCAGGTGCAGTCACAAAAAATCTATAGGTAGAATCGGCACAACAACGTGATTTAGAGAAATTAACAGATTTTTCCGTGCAGCCAGCCAGAGACATTTATGATGGTTTCATCCAGACCTGTATTGTCCTTTAATTAACACTAAATCCTTAGGTCCTTTTAGGTTATGCCAAATCAAACAATGAACAATATAACAACTGTAATAACTGGCACACTAACCATCTTGTTGTTTTCCTCAGGTGTGTTTTCCTCAGGTGCATTTTCAGAGGGAGTTGGCGATTTGGTGCTTTGTGGGGACTTGACTCTCTTGGGTGACTTGATTGGTTCAGGGGACTTGAGTCTTCGGGGTGACTTGACCGGCTCTGGGGACTTTGCAAGTGGGGATTTGGCCTCTGGTGACACAACCCGAGGTGAAGCTACTAATTTCTCCCTTGATTCAGTCTTGCGGATGGTTAAGGTGAAATGAGCTTCCTGTTTACCAGCAGAATTCTCTACCAGCAGAGTGTAGCTGCCTTCATCAGATATTTGAACGGAAGAAATCTCAAATGTAGAGCTGTGTTGAGTTGAGGCAATGTGGTGTCGGGCAGAGGAACCCATAGCTACCCCTTCATGCAGCCAGGTAATAGAAGGATTTGGATCACCCTCAACATCACACTCAAATTTGGCAAGGTCTCCTTCTTCTACAATGAGGGACTGAGGTTTTTTCACGATCTTGGCTGGAAGGCTTGGCATTGCCTCCTCTTCCCTCTCAACAACTGTGGTGGTTTCCTGAACAGTTTCCTGGATAATTTCCTGAATAGTTTCCTGGAAAGTTTCCTGTATGGTGGTCTTTGAAGAGAAGACGTGGTACCCCTCTGTCTTGGTCATCTCAGGGAGCTGGGCGGACGGTGGCTCCTCCTCCTTGCTGAATGAAGAGAAGGCAGCATATTCTGCTCCTGATACATCCAGTGTGGCATAGTCAGATGTCTCTCCCTTGGCATTTGTGCAGACAACACGGTAAGTACCGGCATCCTCTGTAATACACTCATTGATCTGGAGAGTCAACACACCACTGATGTTGCTCATGTGGTACTTCTCGCTGTGGTAAATCTGCTTTCCATCATGGAACCACTTGATTTCAGCCTCAGGTTTGGCTTGGATGTTGACAGTGAACTTGGTGTTCGAACCATAGGTTATGCGGTGTGAACGCATTCTGATGGTGACACGTGGGGCGTGGTCCAGACTGAAGGGTGCCTGGCTCACCATATCCACCTTTCTTTCCACTGACCTCCTCTCTGACCTCAGAGCCTGTTTCCTCTCTTCATAGCGTGACAGGTAGTCGACTTTGGGAAAGGTAATGTCTCCTTTGGAAGCCTTCTCAGTGGCAGAGGATCTACTGTCAGGCTCAGGTGGAGGAAGCTTCTTGATTGGTTTAGGAATAAATGCAGAGGCTACAGAGGAGATGTATTCAGATTCAACTGCTTCAGAAACTGTGGAGGTAGTGACAGTTGTCTCTTTTCTTGAGACTCTTGTCTTTTCCTCAAACTCCATGTGTTGAGCTCACTCTTGTAGGAAGTGATTCTCTGGTTGGTTTTGTGTGGGCGCAGCAGTTCCTGGTCCTCCTTCTCCTCATAAACTCTTTGCTTCTGCCTGGGAGGTCTGAAAGTGGCCTTGTCGTGTCTCTGGCGCAGCTGGAGGAAGCTTGGGCCTGCCTCATATTTAGATGGGATGCGATAACTGTCATACCTCTTGACATCTTCCATCTCTTCATCATCGCTGTAGGCTCTTCTAGGAGAGGAGGGGCGCAGGGCTGACAACTCAAACCGTACCGGGCTGAGGCTGGGGGGAGAGCGAGAGTAGCCAAGCTCTAGTTCCTCCTCCAGGCGAAGCCTTTCCTCCTCAGTTCTCTTCATTGTCAGGTACTCATTCACTGGCAGCAGGAGCTCCTCATCAGAGAAGTCTCCCAAAGATCTTCTCCTGATCCTGTTGTACGCCTCCATCTCAGGGGAAGGAGTACGGTGCCTTGCAGGCCTAACTGTCTCCAGGTCATCCTGGCTCACTGATGGAATGCGCCACTTAAGCTTGTACTGGTCTTTAATTCTTGGCAATGGCACCTCATAGAACTGATCCCACCTGGAGAGACGAATGCGCTTCAACCTCTTCTGATGAATCTTGTCCATGGGCTCAGGGAACTCGTACTGATCACGCAGCTTCTTGTACCACTTCATGTCAGAGAAAGGCTTAAAGTGTTTGATCTCTACATCCTCTTCCAGGGCAGCTGGGTTGACAATACGAGGGGCCGGCACATCGTATGGCATGCGCATCCTCTTCTCATCTGCTCGTTTCTTCTTTTCTTCTTTCTCCTTTTGTATCTCAGCCTCTGTCTTTTCACCCTTCTTGGTTGTCACAGCAGGTTTGAACATGGTGGCTGCTTCTTTGACTGCCTGCATCGCCACAGGTGGCAGAGCCATAACATCAGTGCCAGATAGAATTTGAGACAGCCTCACCTTCTTGTCCAAGGCCTCCTTCACAGCTAACTTTTTCCTGTCCTTCTCACTCATCTCAAACTCTTTCTTTACATGAGTGACACGTTCCACCTTCAGGATGGCTTGACAACTGGCTGATCCCGCAGAGTTGGTGGCAGTGACTCTGTATATCCCAGAGTCTTCAGGGAGAGTGTCTCGTACATGCAGCATGAAGTAATCCAGGCCCTCGTGGACAACCTCAATAGATGGACCGAAGGCAAGGGGTGTGCCGTCCTTCTCCCACTTCAGCTCAGGCCGACCCGAAACTCTGATCTCAAAGCGCACATTCTGGCCCTCCCTGCAGTCAACATTAGCAAGCAGGCGTTTGAACATGGGTCGCAGGGTGAGGTCTGCAGCCTTGGGTCGAGGAACAACAGTGAGGCGAGCCTTGCAGCTGTCATCCCCATACCTGTTACGAGCCATGACGCTGTATTCTGCATCGTCCTCTATGTCCAGATGGTGAATGATGAGCTGGTACAGACCCTTGTCGTTAATGAAGGTGTATTTCTTGTCATCACTTCCGGGGATAAGCTTCTGTCCAGATTTATGCCAGAAGACACGAGGCTCAGGGTGCACAGTGATGGTCACACCAAAGCGCAGGTCCTCTCCAATGTAGGCAGTGCGGTTGACCAGAGGCAGGGTGAACTCTGGAGGCTTCTGCAGCATCCTGGCAGTGTCCACTCTTCTCTTCATCTTCTTTACCACACGGGCAGTAAAGAAGTCACTGTAAGATCTGAAGTCACTGTAAGATCTGACACCGTTGATGAAGAGCTCGGCATAGGCACTGTCCTCTCCATACTCGTTAACTATCTTGCATCTGTAAGTGCCGTCATCGGACCTTGTGACCTTGTTAATGGCGATCACAGCCACACCATCCTCATAATCTATCTCATACTTATCCCCAGCCTCAAGCTGCCTGACACCACAGTACCAGGTCACCTCAGTGGTGCTGTCATAGTTCTCAATGTTGCATACAAACCTGGCATTGTCTCCTTCATTGACAATGGAATGGCCAATCTGCCCTGCTATGGGGCCATGCTCAAATGGAGCAATCTTCACCTTGGCAACAAATACTCCTCTCTGGGATCGGATAGAGCCGCCGCTGGCAATGCGAGCAGCAGAGACCACCGTGTTCCACTCTTTCTTCACCATGGCCTGGTAGTATCTCTTATGTCTGCTGGTCTGCATCATCCTGGTGCTCAGCTCCTCTGCTGGCCTCTTCAGCCAGGGATGGTCCAGAGCCTCGACGGCTCTCATACGGTGCTTGCGGTCCTTGGTCATCAGGCGGTCTGTGAAATCTAAAGACTCAACACTGACCTGCTTAAAGCATTCATCATCGTAGCTGTAGGCTGCATTGGAGATGTTATCGACCATCTGCTGCATGGTTTCAGCATTGAATGGATTCAAGCCACTGAGGAGCACGTAGGACAGGACACCAACAGACCACATATCTGTTACGGTGCTCACCATGTCGCACTGGTGGATCTCAGGAGCAGCGTACTCAGCTGTGGTATACTGAATCTTGATTTGGTCTCCGGGAGTCAGGTGTCTGGACTGGCCCAACTCAATAATCTTTACATTAGAGCTGGTTCTTGTTGTGTAGACAATGTTCTCAGGCTTGATGTCGAAGCAGCCATAGCTTTCATCATGCAGGAACTCCAGAGCTGAGCAGACCTGTCTGATGTAGTTGACAATCTCACGCTCATTAAGCTCAAAGTCGGCCATGTTGAGGCGCTCAAAGATGTCAACACCAGAGATGAAGTCGTAGATCAACACCAGCTCCTCTGGACTATCAAAAGACTCTCGGAGAATGAGGAAGTTGGCGTGTTTGGCCAAATTCAATGTTGCAATTTCTTTCTTAACAATGGCCTGATCTGCACCCCTCACTTTAACAAACTTGGCCATGTATGTCTTCTCTGAGCTTGTTTCAATACAGCGGTGGACAATACTAAACTGACCCCTGCCCAGCTCTTCAGCAATCGCATACTTGTTGTACAAATTGCTGGCTCCGGAGTGTGGAGCTTTGCTCTTGGGCACACTGCCTGTATCATCAACCTCCCTGTCATACATTAGAACTCTGGATTTGTCCTCCTTAGTCATGACTGGACCAGTGGTCTCGGAAGGAGCACTTTGTCCAAACTTATTGACGGCAATGGTTCTGAACTGGTAGCTGGTTCCTCCAAACAGGTTGATGACTGTATAGTGGGTGTCACGAGCCTGGGCGACACGCTCCCACCTCTCTGCCGTGGTGGGACACTTCTCTATGATATAGCTGATAACCTTGCTGCCGCCATCATTTGCTGGGGCTACCCAGTTGAGGGTCACAGAGTCCCGAGAGACATCGCTGGCTTTTATGTTACGCGGACAATCTGGGACATCAGCTACATCCAGCTCAACTGTCTGCTGATCAATGCCAAAGCGATTCTTGGCACAGACAATGTAGAAACCAGCATCCTTCTTGTCCACTCCATTGGGGAAGACCAGGGAGGTGAATGACCTTGTAACGATGACCTGGTAGTAGCCGTTGTTGTCAATCAGGTCCTGTCCCTTCTGCCAGGTGATAACTGGGTCTGGCTTGCCACCGAATGGAATCTTGATGTTTACCATCTCTCCTCGCAAAGCAGGGATGGCTTCTTTATCCTTAAGGTTCTTCGGCAAGTGGATTTTGGCAGGTACTGGAAAAAAATGATACATTTGTTAATCACAGGGTAGTATACAAGGATACAATTGTTTTATGTTTTGACATCTAGCAATGTGACAAGAGTCACTTGTAGCTTACCCTCCACATCCAGTGACACTGTAGCACAGATGGAGCCTCCCTGGTTGGTGGCTCTGATCTGGTAGATGGTGGAGTCTTCCTCATCAGCTTCAGAGACTACCAGCTGGTGGTAGCCCCCCTTGAACTCCTGGATCTTGATCTTCTTTCCATCGGAGTGGATCTCCTTCCCACGTCTGAACCATTTGATCACAGGTTTGGGCTGTCCAGTGATCTTGCAAACAAGCGTGGCATTACTCTTATGTTTGACACTCAGGTTCCTGAGCTCTTCCTTGAAGGCAGGTGCACGGACATCCACGGCCATAACGGGAACCATGGGGGCAGTCTCCTCGCTGTAGTCGCTCTGTCCACCCAGGTTCTCACATTTCACACGGAAGATGTACTCAGTGCCCTCAGTGAGGCGCTTGACGGAGAATACAGTCTGTTTGATCTCATCGGTCGTCACTGGAGTCCAGTCACCCTTCTTATCCTTCTTCTCCAGGAAGTAACTCTTGATCTTGGAGCCTCCATCGCTGCTAGGAGGCTTCCAGGAGACCACACACGAGTCTCTGGTGATTCCAGAGACCATGGGTGACAGTGGCGGGGATGGTCTCTCTGTGGATGAGTTGATGGAATATTTATGTTTTACACCTTCATTTATAGTATGCAAAGACTTTAAATATATGTGTCAAAATGTAATAATAATAATAATAATAATAATCATGTAATAATTAAATAATAATTACTATATCATAAATAATATATATAACTGTGCTAGTTCTTTACCATCAGCTGACTGATGAGGATATACCCTAATAATGTTGCTCACCCAGTTGACTCTTGATGAGGATGGGTGCAGGCAGCTCAAGTGGCTCACTGTTGCCGTAACGATTCTGAGCGTACACACGGAAGAAGTATCCGGCGCTGTCGACCAGGTTGGGAACACGGCAGGACAGGCCGTTGATGGAGGAGGACACCAGCTCCCAGTCAGACTCCGCCTTGTCCTCTCGCTTCTCCACAATGTAGTTGGTGATCATGGAGCCTCCGTTGTCCTGTGGAGCCTTCCAGCTGATGATCACAGAGTTCTTTAGCAGAGCATCCAGGATGATGGGACCCTGGGGGATGTCAGGCTTGTCTGCAAACACAGGGACAAACTACCTCAATACCAGTACACACTATTTAGAAATATAGCTGTGGCTGTATGCCTTATTTTTTTATTGAAATACCATAGATTTCCACATTGAATGAGGTGTCGGCCCGTCCAAAGTGGTTGTGCAGGCGGATTCTATATTTTCCTCCGTTGACTCTGCGCTGGACGTTCTTCATGACCAGGTGGGTGTAATGCTCGGTGGTCTCAATGCTGATGTCCTCTGTGTTCTCCAGGGTCTTAGCACCATGGAGCCACATGATCTTGGGCTCGGGACGTCCAATGTACACAGCATGGATGCGCAGGGTGGTGCCCAGCCCAGCATAGTAAGTCTCCTTCAGGGGATAGTCGGGGTGGAAGCTTGAAGGCGCCTCCAGAACCAGAGCTCCGGTGGTCTCTGCATCCCCAGCGTCATTTATGGCCTTGCAAGTGTATTCTCCCTCGTCTTCCTGCTGGTCAGTCATGATGGACAGTGTGTGGTTGCGGCCGTCAGAGCTCATCTCATACTTGCGAGACTCCATGACCTCTTTACCAGCATGGTACCACTTAATCTCAGGCACGGGTCGGCCAATGATCTGGCACTTCATGACTGCTGGTTGGCCCAGCTTAGCAGTCACCTCATCCATCTCCTTCCTCAAGCTTGGTTTGGTTTCCACTGAAAGCACACAACATACCATTATTATTAAAGACATACAATCATACGTTCTTCCAACAGTGCAAGTAAAAAATATATGTGCTGAATAAAGCTTCACTGACCACTGAGTTTAGTCTTGATGCATGTTGCAGTCCTGCGAGGTCTGCTGAGACCCGTCTCGTTCTCAGCAAACACTCTGAATTCATACTCTGTTGCCTCGGCCAGGCCTGGCATGGTGAACTCCTGCTCCTTCAGCCTCTGTTTGTTGCTCTTCTTCCAGCTGCTTTCGCTGGATTTCCTGTACTCTACCCAGTAGCCCAGCACCTCCTTCCCTCCATCACACTCAGGAGCCTGCCAGCGTATGTTGATGAAGTTCTTTTCAACCGCCACAATGTCAATCTCCCCAGGCTGGCTTGGCTTGTCTGGAAAACAGATCACTAATCAATTTCCTTGTCTATGAAAACACATTGTTGACTACATTCTGATCCTATATCTGATAGTTGAAATGCATGACTGTTCTTGTAAAAGTGAAAATTGTATACACTTACCGAATGGATCTTTGCAGGTGACAGGTTCAGACTCCGGTCCAGCATTGCTCTCACCAATGTTGTTAACGGCAACGATGCGCAGCAGGTACTCGGCGTCAGGTGTGAGTCCCGGCAGAGTGAACATGGTGGAGGTGCACATTGTCTGGTGGCGAGACCATGTCTCAGCCGATGCAACCTTGTACTCCACGAAGTAGCCGGTGACAGCGGAGCCGCCATCGTCCTTGGGTCTCGTCCAGGCCAGAGACACCGAGCTCTTGGTCACGTCCATGATCTCTGGTGGAGTGCTGGAGGGCTCGGGAGCACCTGGGAACAACATGCATATTAATATTAATCACAGTAATAATACTTAAGTTATCCATCCATCCATCCATCCATTCTCTTCTGCTTATCCGGGGCCGGGTCGCGGTGGCAGCCGGCTAAGCAGGGCCCCTCAGGCTTCCTTTTCCCCAGCAACACTAGTTGCAGCAACACTCTAGTTCCTCCTGGGAGATCCCGAGGCCTTCACAGGCCAGATGAGATATATAATCCCTCCAGCGGGTTCTGGGTCTGCCCCGGGGTCTCCTCCCAGTCGGATGTGCCCGGTAAACCTCTAAGGGGAGGGGCACGTGGGGCACCATAATCAGATGCCCGAACCACCTCAGCTGACTCCTTTCAAAGCAGAGGAGCAGCGGCTCTACTCCGAGCTCCCTCCGGATGTCTGAGCTCCTCACCCTATCTCTAAGGCTGAGCCCAGCCACCCTGCGTAGGAAACTCATTTCGGCCGCTTGTGTCCGCAATCTCATTCTTACTCTCACTACCCAAAGCTTGTGACCATAGGTGAGGGTTGGAACGTAGATGGACCTGAAAAATTGAGAGCTTCACCTTCCGGCTCAGCTCCCTCTTCACCACAACAGACCGGTACAGCGCCCGCATTACTGCAGATGCTGCACCAATCCGTCTGTCCATCTCCCACTCCATCTTGCCCTCACTCGTGAACAAGACCCTGAGATACTTGAACCCCTTGGCTTGAGGCAGCAACTCACTCCCAACCTGGAGGGAGCACTCTACCGTATTTAAGTTAGCAGGTAATTTATTTCATCCACATAAATTGTCAAAGGTAAAGAAATAAACAACATGATGAACGTGAGTGTGTCCATGGCAACCGTGACAATTAGCCAGTACTCACACAGAAGAGTCTTGGGCACCAGGGGTTCTTCAGATTTCAGTGAAGCGCTGACACCGAAGGAGTTCTCTGCAGTGACCTTGAAGTGGTACTCTGTTCCCTCTTTCAGACCCTTCACCACCAACTGGGTGTCGGTGACTCTGGAGTCCACAGTGTACCAGGCATTCCTGGTGACCTCGCGTCTCTCTACGATGTACCCCAGGATCTCTGAACCACCGTCGTCACTGGGAGCCTTCCAAAACAGCTTAACAGAGTTGGCCTGGACTTCTTTGAAGCCCAGCAGTCCCTCAGGGGCGCCGGGGCGTCCGATGACCTTAACCTTGATCTGAGCCTTCTTCTTGCCAACCTTGTTTTCTAGCAGGAGGTCGTAGACACCGGAGTCACTTCTTTCTGCTCCCTTGATCACCAACTCGCTGGCGTCCTCAGTGGCGGCAATCATGGCCTTCTCTGAAATGTTGCTGCCAACCTTGGACCACTTGCAGGTGGGATGGGGTTTCCCCTTGACAGGCAGAGACAGCCTCACCACCCCTCCTTGCCTCACCACATACACGTCCTTGTACTTCAGTTCTAGGTCATAATCTGGAGATTCTGTAGGATAGAAATGTTTACTCAGGTTACAGCTACAACATAACATAACAGCCCAAAGTTGTGCCCCATGTTAGACATTATTATAAGTTAAAGACAGTGTGAGCGTGATCCCTACCGAGCATCTCAGTTACTTTGATGGTTCCTGGAACCTCGGCCGGGTCTCCAGAGCCACCGGCATTGCACGCCATGACACGGAACTTAAACTCATCCCCCTGGGGCATCTTGGTCAGGGTGTATTCGCAGATCAGGGAAGGTGTGGTGTTGCACTTAATCCAAGCCAGAGTTCCCACCTTCTGCATCTCAATGAGGTATCCATCTACCCTGGCATCTCCCTCGTCATCAGGAGGGCTCCAGGCAAGTGACACTGACGACTTGGTTGTGTCTGTAATCCTGGGGTTCTGAGGGCACCCAGGAGGGTCTGGAAGGGAATACAGAGGAATTCATATATACAGTACATATATATAGACAGGACAATGTGCTATCAAAACAGGTAAGTATGTTTTAGTGCTCTCACCAATGGGGTCTGTGGCCACGGCAGGCTTGGAGAGCAGGCTGGGCTTGCTCAACCCTCGGGTGTTGATAGCGGTGATTCTGTGTTCGTACTCCAGCCCCTCAATCAGTCCAGTGGACCTGTATCTGGTCATGGTGACTGGATTCTTATTGGCACGCACCCAGCGATCTGCCCTGACCTCTTTACGCTCGATGATGTATCCAGAGACCTCCAGACCGCCATCCTCCTCCGGTGGGTTCCACGCCACCGTCATGCCGTCACGAGACACGTCAAAGATCGTTGGTCGACCAGGAGGTCCGGGCACATCTGGAGATCAGGACAGTCTCATCAATATTCACGAGAATAATGCTAATGGAAAATATGTTTACATGAAATATTGTGTGATTGTGTGTAGTTTTCAGCCTTTATTGGTGAAGATAACAAAACAAACTATGTACGTTTATTATGTTGTACCGCATCATGATATTAATTGAACCATTCTTACTTGTCAGGCTCTTGCACATGACAACGTCGGACTGGAGGAAGTCTCCGGTACCATATCGGTTCACGGCGGCCGCACGGAACACATACTCATTGCCCTCAATCAAGTTGTCAAACTTGAAGGTGGGTCTGCTGACAGAGTCACAGATCGGCACCCAGCCGGGACGGTGGGCGTCCCGCTGCTCCACCATGTATCCACTGATGGGGGCGCCTCCATCCCTCACTGGGGGGTCCCAGTTACAGCTTACCGAGGTGGCATCCACCTCCTCAAACCTGATGGGGCCTTTGGGCTCATCTGGTTTGGCTGGAGAACACAAATAAATGTGAAATTACATATCAGTTGATATCTATGATATCTATGGAGCTGAATCCAAACAGAAGGAAGGTGAGAGTGGTTCTTACAGAGAACGATGACCTTGATGACCTCAGTGGTGACTCCAGTGATGTTCTTCACCTCTAGGGTGTAGTCTCCAGAGTCATCGATAGTGGTGTCAGATATGGTGAGCTTGGAGAACTTCCCGGTGCTCTTCAACTTGACGCGCTCAGTCACCTTTATCTTATTATCAGCAAAGTACCAGGAGCAGACTGGGGGAGGTCTGCCTGCAATGGGCAGGTCCAGATCCAGAGTCTTCCCAGCCAGGATGTTCACCACCTTCTGAGGAATGCTGGAGAAATCCACAATCGGCAACACTGGAGGAAGAATAGATTAGAATGGAGCCATGTATTGTTTATTGTATATGACGTATTAATATTACCGCTATGCTGTCCAAACATGTGAGGATCTTAGCTACATCTTACTAACATCTGATATATTCATAACATGGTAGGATGTTAGGATCTCACCTCTTTGTTCCTGAACAGTGACAGCGGTGAGCATCTCCTTGGGCTTGCTGGCTCCTCTGCTGTTGGTCGCCCTGATTCTGAACAGGTATTGCTCGTTCTCGTTCAGCTTCTCGATCGTGTGCTCAAAGTCTGTGGTCTTCATGGTGGCCACCTTCATCCACTTGTCAGTGCCAAACCTGCAGGCTTCAATGATGTAGCTGGTCAGCCTGCTGCCTCCATCGTGCTCTGGCTTCTCCCAGCCCAGAGTCACCGTGGTCTTGGTGACGTCGATCATCTCCAGCTTCTGAGGAGGCTCAGGCACCTCACATACCAGGACGACGTCTGTTGTCTCACAGGGCTCTCCCACGCCGTAGATGTTCTCAGGCAGCACTCTGAAGTAGTAGAGCATGCCCTCCATCAGCCCGTCAATCTTGTAGGATGTCTTGCTGCACTTGGAGGTGATGGTCTTGTAGGCCCTCATGGAGGCTTCCCGTCTCTCGATGATATAGTTGTTGACCGGTGCACCGCCGTCCACTGAGGATGCCTCCCAGGAAATGGTAGCAGACTCCTTTGTGAGTTCCTTGATCTTGATTGGTCCAGTTGGCCCAGGTGTATCTGAAAAACAAACATTCAACATTCAACAAGTGCCGTCTATGTTTTTATAGATTCCCAGGTAAGTCTTGTCACCATCTTACCGTAGATCTTCACCAGGATGTGGACCTCCTGTTTGCCAGCAGAGTTCTCTGCCACCAAGGTGTATTTGCCGGCATCGTAGCGATGCACTTTGTCGATGATGAGTGTAGTTGCGGTGTTGGTGACCTCGATGAAACCACGGTTCTGCAGGTCAACACCAGGCTTGCTCCATGTGATGGCCGGAACCGGGCGGCCCGTCACCTTGACAACCATGCGCAGGGATCCGCCAGCACGCAGGCAGATGGTCTTCTTCAGGTCATCATGAAGCTCAAAGTCAGGAGTTTCTGCAGGACAGGGGACAACAGATCTGCTCTTAGCTTCAAATATCTACCAAACAAATTAGCAAACTACAACTGACTATAGCGATTGTGACCCTAATACAGTAATAATACTTTAATAACAATAATATAACCATAGTTCATACTCAAGTGATGTTGATATGTAGACATACCTATCCTCTCCACCGGCTCCGTCTCTGTGCAGGCTTCGCTGAAGTCTCCAGTGCCGTTGATGTTGATGCCGGCTACCCTGAAGCAGTACTTCTTGCTTGAGGACAGACCCGACGCCACGTGCTCGCTGGTCCTGAGGGTCTTCTCGTGGGCCTTAGTCCACTCCTCTGCTCCTGACTCCTGCATCTCCAGGATGTAGCCCATCACATCGGCTCCTCCGTCATCCACAGGCCGTGACCAAGCCAGGCTAATGCTGTCGGCGTGTGTGTCCACTATACGTGGGATAGATGGAGGAGCAGGGGTGCCTAAAGGAGGATCGAAGTTAATAGTTCACATTATTCATATAACATATGTAGAACATATGTATCTACAGAACTGTATCGTTGTAGAGTTGTATTGTCTGTAAAGACTTACATGTGGGCACTCGGCAGATCACATACAACGACACCTCGCTGGCTTCACTCTCTCCAGCCTTGTTAATGGCGGTCACTCTGAACTGGTAGATGTTTCCCTCGGTCAGGCCCGACACTTTCAGCAAGCTGTCCAGCAGTGTCCCATCACGGTTCACCTTGACCCAGCGGGCACTCTTCTTCTCACGTCTCTCCACGAGGTAGTGGAGGATCTCGCTGCCCCCATCATTCTCTGGCTTCAGCCACTCGATGGTGGCAAAGTCTTTTCCGGACACTAGGATCTCTGGGGCTCCAGGAGCAGATGGCACAGCTAAGGGAGGGGACATTGTCAGCAGAAGTTAGCTGGAGCTCCATCTCGCAAAACATATGTTCCAATGCAATGGACACCAAAACACCTATTGTAATGAAGTAAAGTTCCCCAATGACTTACTGAATGTGTTCCTGGCCACCATGGCTTCTGACTGCAGGTAGACTCCAGAGCCGTACTTGTTGACTCCTCTGACTCTGAAGAGATACTCTGTGTTCTTGAACAGCCTGGTGATGTTGCAGGTTGGCTCCTTGCACTCGTCATCCATCACCACCCAGTTGAGTCTGTTGGTGTCGCGGCGCTCCACGATGTAGTGAGACACGTCGTCACCACCATCCTCTAGAGGAGGGTTCCAGCTCAGAGTGCACGACTCCTCTGTGATCCTACTGATCCCAATGCTGCCCTGGCAGACACCAGGAGTATCTACAAGAGGGAGAGGACATGGTTATATGCTGCAGACACCAGCAGTATCTACAAGAGAGAGGATGTTGCACATGCTGTGCAACATCCAAATTAACTGTGAGTTATTCTCTTAAAGTTAGGACTTATGTTTCCACTCACCAAGGACCTTAACGTTGACCTCAGCTGTCCTGGTTCCGCTGACATTCCTGACGGTCAGGATGTACTGGCCCGTGTCATCCCTGTCACAGAACTTGATGATGGCCATGGCTTTGGTGGGAGTGTACTGCAGGTGGTACTTCTCACACAACTCCAGGTCCCTGGTTCCCTTGGACCAGCAAGCCTTGGGGTCTGGCCGGCCACCCACAGCAGCATCCAGGACCAGGTCAGAACCGGCTCGGACTGTCACCGTGTCTGTCAGCAGCTTGCTGTCCAGCTGGGCCTTTGGAGGCTCTATAAATTATAGGAATGGGGTTAAACTTAGCCTACAATAATACAAAATGTTTGATACAACAAAAGCAGCGATGTGAAGCGATTAAAAAACATTACATCTAACATGTTATTACATAGTCTTTGTAAATCGCTTTGGATAAAAGCGTCTGCCAAATGACATAAAAGTAAATGTAAATGTCCATGTTTTGTAATTATTAGTCTAATTAATCACATATTAATCGCATCCTTTAACCTGTCCTCTACCACTTAAATTGGCCTGCGGACAGTCCAATGCAATCCATTTGGAGGTTGAATTGGTTAAAGGTCCTGCATGTAAGAATAATTAATCCGTTCAGGGACTACATGCAGGATTTTACATGCTGCACAAATCGCTTTAAATTGGCAGTTTGTGAGCAGGTTGTGGTTGAAGTAAAAAAATTTGAGCTTCCCCAACTCTCTCTGTTGCGTAGAACAGCTTTTGGGCTGATTTCTCTTATATTTGAGTCGGGTCGGATTTCGCAGGAAAAAGGAACGAAGTGACATGTAGGCGTGGATAATTAAAAAATATATATATTTCATAGCTTTTTTAAATGTGTGCAAGGTTTAATTATGATTAGAACTAATATTAGGTTCTGATTGTTATTGTCTCAACCCACAGAGCTCAGAATGCACTGATTCTTACATATAGCACCATTAATAGTCCTATATCACAAGTATGATCCTTTTACATCAGGTCTGCATAATAAATACCACAAGCCGGAATCGTAATTTTCTGTAATTAATTAATCGGAATTAATGCGTTATTTTGACAACCCTTATGAAAAGATGATCTATTATCAACTTCTGCATAAAACTGTAGCGTTGATAAGTTGGACAACGTACCAAAGTCGGTCTTGCACTGCACAGAGCCAGTTGACACTGAAGGCATGCTGAACACCTGGTTGGAGTTCTTGGCAATGACTCTGAACTCATAAGGCTCTCCTTCTCCCAGGGCGGTGACGGTGAAGAATGTATCTCCCACATTGGTGTAGTTACACTTGAGCCAACGTCCTTCCCCAGTCAGTGTGTAGGGTTTACGCTCAACGATGTAGCCCACGATGGGACTGCCACCGTCATTTAGCGGAGAAGACCACTTGAGGGAAACTGTGGATCTGGTGACGTTGGTGACTTCAGGCTTGCTTGGTGGGTCTAGAACACAACACAATGCTCTCATCATGCAGGCACTAGAGAGATACTTCAGATCACGTAACACTATGTATCATCTACTTGATATTATGGAGCGCTTAAGCATAGTAATTGTTACTGGTGTGGTGACCTTGTACTATGGCATTATCACATGAAATTGGATGATATGCTAGATGGTTCATGACGACGACAGCTTGATTTCAAGATGCTTTACAGTGAAGGTGATGCTCACCAACAGGGTTCTGAGCCACAGCCCTCTTGGACGCCTCGCTGGCTTTGCTGAGACCAGCGCTGTTCATGGCAGAGACCCTGAACTGGTACTCCAGGCCTTCAACAAGTCCTTCCACCTTGTAGTGACACTCGAAGCAGGGGATCTTATTTTCTCTAACCCAGAGGATAATGTTTCTCTCCTTCTTCTCAATCCAGTAACCAGTCACCTTGCTGCCGCCGTCATTGTAGGGTTCTTCCCATTTGATGTGAATGCTGTTGGCCATGACAGACAACACAGTGGGCCTGGTCGGCGGGCCTGGGGGTGCTGGAGGAAGAGTTTTAAATTATGGTTATATAAGATTATGGTTATATTTGCTAGGGTAGTTTGATACATACCGTTTATTACCAAATTAATGAATAACAATTATGTAATTTTTCAAGGGGTGATAAAGCAGCAAATGGTTTTACTATGTAATTTGAAAAGCTTTACTCACTGAATGGATGCTCAGCAACGATGGTTTCAGATTCTGTGGATTTGCTGACTCCGAAGCGGTTCTCGGCACAGACCCTGAAGGTGTACTGCATATACTTGGACAGGTGACCCACCTGGAGGGAGGTGCGCTTCACACTGGAGTTGATGAGCTGCCAGGCAGTGGAGCCGGACTCACGCTTCTCTACAATGTAGTTGGTGATGTCGGTTCCACCGTCATCTTCTGGAACTCCCCAGTCAACCACACAGGACTCCGATGTGATGGAGGAAATCTCAATGGGTCCAGCAGGAGGACTTGGTCTTCCAATCACGTTGGCATTAATAGTGAAGGTCTTGGTTCCTGCCACGTTCTCCAGAGTCAGGTAGTATTTACCTCCATCTCCTCTCATGGCCTCCTTGACGGAGATGCTGGTCCTATCCTTGGAGACCTGAATGGAGACTCTGTCTGAGTTCTTCAGCCTCATCTCCTCCAGCCTCCAGCTCACCTTAGGAGCAGGTCGTCCACTGAAGGGAACGTCGATGGTAAAGGTCTGTCCAGACCTGCATGTGATTAGCTGGTTGGCGATCTCACTGAGGTCGGCTGCAGGTTCGATGTGAGGCTCCTTTACCAGAACAGGGACCAAAGTCTCCTTCGGCTGGCTTGAGCCAGATTCATTCTTGGCCTTGACACGGAAGTCATACTCATCACCTTTGTTTAGCTTCTCCACAGTGTATGTGAGGTTCTTGGTGTTTCCAATGACCATCCATTTATCTGTACCCTTGGCTTTAACTTCAACAATGTAGCACTGGATACGGCTGCCACCGTCATGCTCTGGCTTCGGCCATCCCAGAGACACAGAGGAGTCTGTGGTGTCCAGGATTTCCAGCCTCTTTGGAGATGAAGGCTCTGCTGTAGCAATGGCAGGCTCAGTCAGCTCCAAGGCTTCTCCCAGGCCATGTTGGTTCTCAGCTGAGACTCTGAAGAAGTATGGAACTCCTTCCAGCAGGTCCTGGATCCTCAGGATCTGCTCAGTGCATTTTCCACCAGACTGCTGCCAGGTGCGGCGGGTGGCTTCACGTCTCTCTACAACATAGTGATGGATGCGGGCTCCACCGTCATTAGTGGGAGGCTCCCAGGTCAGAGTGACTGTGCCTCTGCTCACCTCCTGGAGGGCCAGAGTCTGTGGAGCTCCAGGGGTATCCATCACCTTCACTGTGAAGGTAATAGTCTTGCTACCGCTGGCATTCTCCAGTGTAATGCTGTATTTGCCTGATTCATTTCTGCTGCAGTTTTCCATGCTCAGTGAGCTGTAGCCCACTGCAGTAGAGACCTCAGACAGGACACCTAGCTCCCCGTCCTCCTTGGTCCAGCTTGCTGTGGGAATGGGCTTCCCTCTGAAGTGGACTCCCAGACATACTGAGTCTCCAGCCTTGATGATGTGTGTCTGCTTGAAACTTGCGTCAATGTCTACCTGTGGTGGTGTGAGTCTGTCTATGGCCTGAGAAGCCTCGGGGGTCTCCTGTTCCTCGCCCCGGCCCACGTGGTTGACCGCTGCAACACGGAACCGGTATTCAGCTCCTGTCTCCAGGCCAGTCACCACATAGGTGGCTTGTGTCACCAACCCCTCGTTCACTCTCTTCCATTCCTCTTCTTCTCCCTTCACCATCTCGATGATGTAACCCAGGACCTCCATGCCTCCATCATCTGCGGGCCGGGACCATTCTAGACTGATGGTTGTGTTGCTGGAATCGGACACGCAGACCACAGACGGGGCGCAGGGGACGTCCTTGGGCTCAGCAGCCTTGATGGGAATCGAGACATTGCTGGGTGTTCCCACCCCTGCATTGTTTACTGCCATGACGCGGAACTCATACTCCATTCCCTCGGTCAGGTGGAGCACTTTGTGGGCTCCTTCAGCGATGGGTTTCTTGGTGATCACTTTGTAGAAGCGGGTGGTTTTCTTCTCACGCTTCTCCAGGATGTAGTACTGAATGGGGTCTCCTCCATCAGACGTAGGCGCCACCCAGGCCAGCGTGATGCTGTCTCCACTAGTCTCTGTGGCATCAGGAGTTCCTGGGCCATCTGGGGTAGCTGGGGAAATATTCACTCTTTATTTTCTGTACTTATTATAATGTATTTTTGGTTCATGATACTAGTATTATTATTGTTATTATTATTATTAATAATAATATCGTAGTAATTATGATGGTTTTCTTCATTTTAAAAAGAAATCTTAACTGTAAGAGTACAGAGCCACTCAAGTTAGGAAGATCGAACTTACTATATTGCAATTGAGCGATGACAGGGGTGGAGTCGAGAGGTCTGCCCACTCCAAACTTGTTGACAGCAGAAACCCTGAACTGGTACTCATTGGTTTTGATCAGCTTGGTGGCATTAAAGGTGCATTCCTTGCACTCATCAGAAACCATGGACCAAGATATCTTGGCCGTCTCACGCTTCTCAATGATGTAGTGGGAAACCTCAGAGCAGCCATCATTCTCTGGAGGGCTCCAGGACAGTGTGCACCTGCCCTCGGAAATGCTGCTGAAGGTGATGGGTCCCACCGGCTCCCCAGGGGTGTCTGCACCAAGATATTATTTAATGTTATGTATATAATATTTCATAGCATATATGTATAAGATTGATTAGATTTATCCCGACACGTTCTAGCAAAAGACATCCACTTAGTTCTGTGACTAATAATAATACTGCACCTTGGACTTGGACATTAATAGTCTCTTTTTTGGTTCCAGAGCCATTGGTGGCCTCAACAGTGTAGAGACCCTTGTGGGTACGATCAGCATCCCTGACAAACAATGTGCTGGATCCAGCCATGTTGATGATGTCCATGATCTTCTTGGTGATCTCCACTCCATCTCGGTGCCACACCACTTTGGGAGCAGGGCGGCCAGTGATGGTCACCTTCAGTCGGATGTTGTCTCCTGCCTTGACTGTCAAACCTTCAAAGTACTCTGGACCAAACTCAATATTTGGAGCAGCTAAATAAGAGAGACAAATATTACAGGTTAATTTTGAATCAATATTTTATGCATTTTTAGGACTGGCAAACTTTTTTCAGACTTTGAGCTCTGAGCTCTTCTGTGAGTTCTAAAATTGAATGAAGTAAACCCTCACCATTTTCACTTCTGACCACGATGAAGCCAGAGGAGTTGGAAGGTGGGCTAATAACGCCAATTGCATTCCTGGCGATGACTCTGAACTCATATCGCTCGTTCACAGCCAGGCCAGTGACTGTGTACTGGCAGTCTTGAACTTCTGTCAGGTTAGACTTGAACCAGCGACCCTGGCCCTGCCGTTTCTCAATGGTATAAGAAGTGATTTTACTTCCACCGTCTCGTTTGGGAGCATCCCACTTCAAGCTCACAGAGTCACCAGTCACATCGGTGTAGTCCGGCTGGCCGGGAGGATCTGGAAAGCAAGTTCATTTGTATATTATCATGTCAGAGAAAGATATGTAATATTACATGAACTACAAACATTAGCAGTATGCAAGTCCTCACCAACAGGAGAGACAGCCATGATTGGCTTGCTCTCGTCACTCATCCTGCTGAATCCAGAGTCGTTCTGGGCATAGACTCTGAAGGAGTACTGCAGACCTTCAATCAGGCCCTGGATGCGGTACTCCCTCTTGGTCACCAGCATGATGTTCACCTTCTGCCACATGATGCTGTTCTTCTCCCTCTTCTCCACATGGAAACCTTGGACGGGTGTGCCGCCATCGTAGATGGGCTCCTCCCATTGGATGGTCATGCCATCGTTGGTGACATTGTACACAAAGGGAATGCCAGGTGGGCCTGGAGGCCTGAACTGGTGCTTAGCGATAACCATCTGAGAAAGCAGTGGCTCACTCACACCGTATCTGTTCTCAGCACAGACTCGGAACTGGTACTGCACGCCCTTAATCAGGTTGGCGATCTTGAACTGTGTGCCTACCACACTGGAGCAGGCCATCTTCCAGGCAGACTGAGTGGCATCACGCTTCTCCACAGTATAGCAAGTGACATTTCCACCTCCGTCATCATTGGGTTCCTCCCAGGAGATCACGATGCTCTCGGCTCTCACCTCCTCCAAGACGATTGGTCCGATTGGCTTGGACGGTGGTCCCAGTGTGATAACATGGATGTGGAATGATTTCCTGTTGACCTTGTTGTCAAGGGTCAATGTATATTTGCCCTCATTCTCCTTTGTTACATTCTTGATCATTAGGGTGGCTTTGCAGTCCGTTTTCTTGAAGCGGATCTGGTCACTCTCTTTCAGTGGTAGGCTGTCCTTGAGCCACAGAGTAGTAGGTCTCGGCTTGCCCTTGTAGGGCAGCTCAATGTGGACGTTGTGTCCCAAGCGAACACTAAAGGTTCCTCCTGGGTAGTCGGCCAGACAGGCCTCAGGTGTAATAATGTAGTCGATCACCTTGATTGGCCCAACCTCAACAAAGTCCCCTTGACCCTTTTCATTCCTGGCAGCAACTCTGAAGAATATGACTGCATGTTCTTTCAGTTTCTTTACCTCACACTCACACTGCTTGCTGGTACCTCCCAGGGACCATTCCTCCTCACTTTGCAGCCTCTTCTCAATTACATAGTCTGAGATGATGCTACCGCCATCGTAATCAGGTTTCAGCCACTGTAGTGTAACGGAGGTCTTGGACGAATCCTTCATAACTACTTCCTTGACTGGTCCTGGTACCTCTGTAGGCTTCACTGGCTCAGCAGTGTCACATGGGTCGCCAATGCCATTCTCATTCTCAGCTGAAATGCGGAAGAAGAAAGATGTTTTCTCAGAGAGGTCTTCAATGGTGTACGTTGTGTCTGTGCATTTGTTGGTGACAGCAGAATAGGCTCTCTTAGAGGAGTCTCTCTTCTCAATGACGTAGTTGGTGATTTCAGCTCCACCATCCAGAAGGGGTGTCTCCCAGCAGAGTGTCACCTTCCCACGAGTCACATCCTTCAGAAGCAGGTTCCTACATTGGGCAGGGGTGTCCTGGACCTTCACAGAGAGGGTCAGTGTCTTGGGTTCTCCCACGCCATTCTCAATCTTGACATTGTATTTTCCAGTATCGAGCCTAGTCACCTCACGCATGACAAGGACTGAAGTTGTGTCTGAGTGGTGGAACTCGTATTTGGGGTCATTGTTGATGCACTCCTCTCCCTTGCTCCAGGAGGCTGTGGGTGCGGGTCTTCCTTTCAGGGGAACAGACAGCTCCACATCCTTTCCTGCCTTGATGATATAGTGAGTTCTCATGGCTATGTCTGGGTCTACCTGGGCCTCCTCTGCAGAAAATAGAGCACATGAGTTTCTCACACATGCACTCCTTCAAGAAGTTGTACTAATCTCAACTGTAGTTTAGATTATAGCACAGGCACCATGACTAAACCATTATTGTTATAGTTGATTGAAGTTACACTAATCTAAACTGTAGAGTATAGTGTAGACATCATGAATAAATCAGTATTGTTGTGATGGAAGTGTGAGTTTTTCATACCCAGGATGTCCTTGGCCTGCACAGGCTCAGTCATCTCCAGAGGCTCTCCACGACCAGCACAGTTAACGGCAGACACTCTGAAGAAGTAGTTGACGTCTGGTTTCAGGCCATGGACTGTGTATTCTGTGGTTTTAACTTCTCCCTTGGAGGTGATAAGGGCCCATTCTTCTACTCCCTCCACCTGCTTCTCCACCATGTAGCTAATGACCTCGCTGCCTCCATCCCATTCAGGCTTGGACCAGCCCAAGGTGATGGATGTCTTGGTGGAGTCCACCAACCTCAGCTTGCAAGGCTCATCTGGAGCATCTGGTATAGAAGTAGAATAAGTATGGGTGTATGAGTTAGAGATGTAGAGGAGCTATGGCACACACATCATTGTACACATCATTGTTCTGGACGTACCAACTGGATCAGCTGCCTTGTAGTAGTCTGAGATCTCGGAGAATGGCCCTTCTCCCGCCTTGTTGATGGCACATACGCGGTACTGGTATTCATTGCCCTCTGTCAGATGGTAGATGGTCTGCTTGATGTCAGCGATCGGGTCTTTGTAAACTCTGATCCAGCGCAAGCTCTTCTTGTCACGTCTTTCCAGGTAGTAGCCAGTAACGGCACTGCCTCCATCCACACCTGGTTTGTCCCATTGCACCACCATAGTTGTCTTGGTGGTGGTGTTCACCTCAGGGGTATGTGGCTGCCCTGGAGTCACTGCAGAAACACAGAGTGTATGCAGTTATAGAAACATTCAACTGAACATAATTCTGAGTAATTATAAATGTAATAATGTAGTGTTGAAATACTTACCAAAGGTATTCTTAGCTACGACTGGCTCGGACTCGAGAGCTTCTCCAACTCCCAGCTTGCTGACCCCCATCACTCGGAACACATACTCATTTCCTTTCACCAGCTTTCCTACACTGACATGGGTCTGCTCCATGCAGTCTGACACTGTGGACCACACCACTCTGCTGGTCTCACGCTTCTCCACCACGTAGTGCGTGATCTTGGAGCCACCTTGGTCAGCCTCGGGTACTGCTCCCCAGCTCAAGACGATGCGGTCAGCTGTGACTGTGCTGAATGTGATTTCACCAGCTGGAGGTCCAGGCTTGTCTGTGGGAGGTACAAAGATAAACACATTATTATTATTATTATTATTATTATTATTATTATTATTATTTGGCAAGATATAAATATGCTCATAAAAAACATGAAGAAATTACCAAGGATTTCAATCCTGATGGATGCAGATGCAGAGCCCAGAATGTTCTTGATCTTGATCTCATATGTACCGGTGTTGAAGCGAGTGGCATCCTTGATGAGCACACCAGAGGAATCTGTTGTGCTCTCAATAGACAGCATGGAGGAGGACACCAGCTCCTTCCCATCCTTTAACCACTCAATCGTTGGCAGAGGATTGGCAATGATTCCCACCCTGAGTTTCACGGCAACTCCAGCCTTGTACTGGACAACATCCAGGTATTCTGGAGGAAGGTCAATCGCTGGAGCACCTGAGACACAATACATGGAATTTAGAAAAGATGTCGAAAATATCCACACACAGAATATTAATCAGGAATAGGACTTGCCACTTACCACATGAATCAACACAGGTGACCGGGCCAGCGATGAGAGATGGGTTGCTCATTGAGCCGACAGCGTTCTTGGCGTAGACTCTGAACTCGTATGACTCATCCGGGTTAAGACCAGAAATGGTGAAGCCCATCTCAATGATGTTGGTGAAGTTTGCCTTCACCCATCGTCCATTGGGAGCTTCTCTTCTTTCTATACTGTAGCCGGTGATCTTGCTACCACCATCATAAGGTGGCCTCTGCCAGGCCAAGCTGACTGAGTTCTTGGTGACTTCTGTCACACACACGTTGGCTGGGGGCTCTGAGGAAAAATAGTGTTAACTTCAAACTAAAAGCTTCCAAACATTTAATCTAATGACTCCACTCAATAATATGATAACATCTACAATAATAAAACTTACCGCAGGCATCAATAGCCAGAACCTCCTCTGATGTTTTGCTCATCTTGCCAATTCCAGCTGCATTCTCTGCAGCCACCTTGAACTCATAGAAAAGACCAGGGCAGATGTTGGTGACTCTCCACTGGTTGGCTGGGATGGCTGTCTTGTTCACCTTCTGCCACAGGATGCTGCTTCGTTCCTTCATCTGGAGGTGGTATCCAAACACATTGTTTCCACCATCCACCACAGGTTCATGCCAGCACACCGTCAGGGTCTCTCTGGAGACAAAGCTGATCCAGGGGGTGGATGGCGGGCCAGGGATGGCTAGAGTCAACAAAATGTGACATTAATGGTATTGTACACAGAACTAAATCCAGTTAGATGAAAACACATAATGAAAATATAGCATCAAAGGAAGACATACTGTAAGGAAGCTTGACTGTGATCGGTTTAGTGTCAATGTGGTCGCTGATTCCATAGCGATTCTCTGCCTTGATTCTGAACTGATACTCCTCTCCCTTGGTTAGCTTTGTTGCCTTGATCGCACTTCGGGCAATGTTTGTGGAGACCTCTGTCCATTCCCGAGTACTGGTCTCACGTTGAAGAACAACGTAGCTTGTGACTGGGCTGCCGCCATCATTGTCCGGAGGAGACCATTTCAGACACACTGTACTTTCTCCGATCTCTCCTATCTCTACTGGGCCAACAGGAGGTCCCGGGCGGTCCAGCACCACAAAGATGATGGGGATCTTGGTCGTTCCACCTGCGTTAGAGGCAGTGACCTCATATCTCCCAGCATCACTAGTGGTGCTCTCATTCAGGGTGATGGTGAGGCTCTCTGGGGTGACTTCAGTCAGCAGCCTCTTGGATCCCTTGATAACCACATTGTTCTTGGACATGATCACATTAGGCATTGGCTTGCCACGAAGAGGAATCTCAAAGGTCAGGTTGCCGCCTGCTCTTACATAGACCGTGTTCTTAGGGTAGTTCTTCAGGTCAAACTCAGGAGATTCTGTTTGAATAAAGGACAAAAATTGGTTAGGAAGGTTCTAGATTAAACGCATACAACATATATATACAGCACTTATTGGAGGAGTGAATATACGCCTACATACCATATATTTCTTTGACAAGAACAGGTACAATCATCTCTTTGGGCTCGCTAAGCCCGGCATAGTTCTCCGCACGCACTCTGAAGAAGTACTCGGCACCTTCCCTTAAGCTCTTGATGGTGTGGGTCATGGTTCTTACTGTAGCACACTTCACCCACTTGGTTTGTCCCTTCTCCACAGCATCAATGATATAGCCAGTCACCCTGCTACCACCATCGTACTCTGCTCGAGTCCAAGCAAGTGTGACGCTGTCCTTTGTAACATTTGCAACTCCAAGTTTCATGGGAATACTTGGCACTTCTGTAAGCAAAGATAAATGGATCAAAAAGTTAAGCACTTCATATTAGTTTGTTTTTTTAAATCATAATATTTACGCTGATCAATTATTAACAAAATGTACCTGTTATCTTTGTGCCATTCTTGGCCTCCTGGGGAACTCCCATTCCATATTCATTTTCTCCGATGACTCTGAAATAATAGAAGGCTCCTTCCTGCAGGTCTTCTACCTTGTAAGCCAAGGCATGGCAGTTATTGGTCACAGATACCCAGGCCTTCTTGCTGGCCTCCCGCTTCTCAACATGGTAGGCCTTCACAATGTCGCCACCATCATTCTCAGGAGCTTCCCAGATGAGGCTAGCAGAGTCCCGGGTCACTGCTGTTACCTTCACATTGACCGGAGGTCCAGGAGAGTCCAGCACTTTGACCACCATGGGCATAGTTGCTGTTCCCAGAGGAGATTCAATTGTGACAGCGTACTCTCCAGAGTCATTTCTGGATGAGTTCTCGATGGTCAGGGAAGTGCTAGATTCTGTTGATTCAATAGTTCCTCTAACCTTGAGATCAACTCCCTCCTTGGCCCATACCACAGATGGTACTGGTTTTCCCTTGAAAGGTACATTCAGAGTAAATGCGATGCCATGCTTGACGACAAGTAACTTGCGTACATCAACGTCAGCATCAAATGAAGGCTCTACACTTCTGTCCATTGCAACAGCTGAATCTGAATGTGGGCTCCTCACACTGGCGCCAACCTTATTTAGGGCAAGAACACATAACTCATATTTGGCATCTGTTTTCAGCCCTGGGACAGTGAATTCAAGACTCTTTGTGAGAGGAATGGCTTCAATCCATCTTGCCAGCTCCTCTGGTGTTTCAGGCTCTGCTTCCTCATCCTCATACTCTTCCTCATCCTCCTCAACCTCAGGCTTTGGTCTGTGGATGTACTCTCTGTATTCCACTCTGTATCCAATGACAGGTGCACCACCATCAGATGCTGATGGTTTCCAGACAATGGTCACAGTGTCCTTAGTCGAGTTCATAATCTTTGGCTTGCTGGGGCGACAAGGAACAACTAGAGCATCTGCTGCTCTTTGTGAAGCAGAGGCATCACTTGGGAGACTCAAGCCAGCAGCATTCTCAGCATAAACTCTGAAGTCATACTCGCAACCCTTACGCAATTTTGTTGCCACTGTGGTGCACTCGACAACTGGTTCTCTGTTCACACGGATCCAGCGCATGCCTGTCTTCTCACGTCGCTCAACAATGTAACCGCTGATGGGGCTTCCACCGTCAGAGACCGGCTTGGACCAAATGAGTGTCATTGAATCACCAGTAATGGCAGTGACCTCAACACTGTAAGGAGCCAAGGGAAGAGTGTATGGATCTGTTATCTTGATTGCATCACATTCCAGGGCTTCACCCAGCCCATGCTTATTGACTGCCAAGACCCTGAAGATGTATTCATTGCCCTTGAGCAGTCCTGTGACTTTGCAGTATGTTTCTGCAAGGTCTCCTTTCACAAGTGTCCAGGCTAAGCGGCTGGTTTCCCGCTTCTCCACAATATAGTGAGTGATCTGTGCACCGCCAGCCTCCTGAGGAGGTCCCCATGATAAAGTACACTTCTCAGATGTCAGATTGGTGATTTGAAGAGGACCTGCACATGGCCCAGGCTTATCAAGTATCACACAGTTCACTGGCATTGTGACCGTTCCAGCAATATTCTGCAGAATAAGGGTATACTGACCAGAGTCTTTACGAATACAATCCTTCACAATGACTGAGGTGCTGGTTTCTGTTGAAAGAATCTGGATACGGGCTCTCTGTTCAATATCCTTACCATCCTTGGTCCAGGACACAACAGGAGCAGGACGTCCAGCAAGATCAGCGTTAATCTTCAGAGTCTCACCTGATTTCACAACAACTGTGTCTCTGAACTTGACATCCATCATGATGCGTGGTGGTTCAACATCATCTTTGACAGTGATGGAGCCAGTAGTGTCCGATGGCTCACTGAACAATCCAGCTGCATTCTTCGCAATAACACGGAAGTCATACTGGCTGTTCTCTGTGAGGCCTGTCACATCATAGTAGGTCTCTGGCACATTGGTGAAGTTGCATCTGGTCCAGCGACCTTGAGGAAGGTCTCTGGATTCAATAGTGTATCCAGACACCTTGGCTCCACCGTCATACTCTGGCTTAGTCCAAGTTAGGGACACAGATTTTCTGGTGACTGCAGTGACCACAGGTGTGCCTGGAGGATCACATGGGTCTCTAGCTGCTACAGCTTCACAGGCCTTACTAGATTTACCGATTCCAGCAATGTTCTCAGCGTACACTCTGTACTCATACATCATTCCCTCCTCGATTCCGCTGACCTTGTACTCTGTGTCTTTGATCATGCCTCTGTTAATCTTGTTCCAGAGGATGCTAGTGCGCTCCTTCTTTTCCAGGTGGTAGCCCAGAACAGTGCTACCGCCATCATTGACAGGCTCATTCCATGTCACCAGCATGTAGGCCTTGGTGGCCAGCTTCACGATGGGAGTAGAAGGAGGCCCGGGTTGTTTGAAGTCATACTGAGCCGTGATTCCAGGAGAATCCAGATAAGTACTCTTTCCATAACGATTGACTGCATAGATGCGGAACTGGTACTCTGCTCTGTGTGTCAGACGACCAGCCTTGATAGCAGTTCTAGCAACATTACCTGCAACCAGCTGCCATTCTTGTGAGTTTGTATCTCTCTTCTCCACAATGTAGCTGCTGATACAGCAGCCACCGTCATAATCTGGTGGAGACCAGGATACTGTGATGCTGTCTGAAGTAACGGCATCCACCTTGAAAGCTTTGGGTGGTCCAGGCTTATCAAGAACTATTACTCCAATGTCTGCAGTGACTGTACCACCACTATTGGCCAGTGTGATGTCATATTTGCCGACATGTTCTTTTCCTGCTTCCTTGATGAAAATCTTGGATGTGATTGCATTGTTCAGGATGGTCAGTGATGATGTTTGCTTCAAAGGAAGTCCATCCTTTTTCCAGGAAACAACAGGCTTAGGTCTTCCTCTTACTGGAACCTCAACTGTCAGATCATCTCCAGCCTTCACGGTGTATGTGGTGAACAACAGGTTAACAGAGGGTTCAATAGCAACATCTTTGGCAGTCACAGGAATTCCAAGTTCCTTAGGCTCACTCTTTCCCTTCTCATTAATAGCAATAATTCTAAATGAATATGTTTCATTAGGAGTCAGATTAGGAACAGTGGCTTCTGGTACTTTTACTGTGCATGCTGTGCCCCACTTATCACCAGATTTAGGCTTAAACTCAACATTGTAGCACATAACTTTGCTGCCACCATCATGGACAGGCTTCTCCCAAACAAGTGACACGCTGGTCTTCGTGACATCAGTGAGAGTGATTTTGTTTGGAGACAATGGAACCTCAGACACCTTGACTTCTTTAGTTTCAACCATCTGTCCTTGACCATACTCATTAACAGCGCAGACACGGAAGTAGAAAATGCCACCCTCAGGCAACTCTTCAACCTTGAAGGAGTTGGCTGTGCAGTTGCTTGTCACAGTGGTGTAGGCTTTTCTGACGGACTCCCTTTTCTCCACAATGTAGTTTGTAATTTTTGAGCCACCATCGGTAAGTGGGGTATCCCAGGAAAGAGTCACTGAATCCTTTTTGAGCTCCTTGATGCTGAACTTCTGCGGGGCACTAGGTGTGTCAAGAATCCTGACAGCAACAATTGCAGATTTGGTTCCACTATTGTTCTCCAAGATCAGAGAATATTTACCGCTGTCAAATCGATTTACGTTGTCAATAACAAGCATAGTGTATGAGCTGGTTGCCTCAATGACAGCACGGTCAATAAGACTGCCTTCAACCTTCTCCCATTTGACAGCAGGTTCTGGCCTTCCTCTGATCGTGACAAACAGACGCAGGGTTCCACCAGCGCGGACAGACACCACCTTTCTGAGGTCAGCATGTAGTTCGATTTCTGGAGCCTCCACTTTATCTGTGGTAACTACCGAGCCAGTGACAGTAGCAGCCTCTCCCACTCCCTCAGAGTTGATAGCGCAGACACGGAACTGGAATTCTCCACCCTCTTTTAGATCTGTTACAGTGAGTTTAGTTGCCTGGATGCCAGCAGGGGGAGTGCACATGCTCCATTCTTTTTCAACTGCTGCCTGCACTGCTGGGGCCACTTCGGCCTCCTCCACCTCCTCTGGCTCTGGTGTGTACTCCCTCATCTCCACAATGTAACCTTTGATGTAAGCTCCACCATCAAAGTGTGGTTTGCCCCAGGATAGAGACACTGATGACTTGGTGTAGTCTCTCACCTTAGGGTGGTGAGGAGGTCCAGGCCGTGTCGTGGCATCACATGCCCTGTACAACAGAGAGAGCTCACTCAGTTCTCCCATCCCTGCCTCATTCTCAGCAGCAACACGGAACTCGTAGAAGTGGTCTGTCATAAGTCCTGTCACTTTGAAGTGCGTTTCGGTAAGCTTCTGCCTGTTGCATTTGGTCCACCTCACACCATCCTTGTCACGCTTCTCAAGGTGATAGCCATCGATATCAATGCCACCATTCTGCTCTGGTGCAGTCCAGGAGAGAACTATTGAGTCCTTTGTGATCTGACTTGCTTCAGGACTTCCAGGAGAACTTGGGGGCTTGTATGGGTTACGTGCAACAACAGGTTCTGTCTGCAAGTAATCACCAACTCCATATTTGTTCACTGCCATGACTCTGAAAAGGTATTCATTTCCAGCCATCAAATTCACAATTTTATAGTAGAGAGTCTTAATCAATGGTGCTGCCACTGTCCAGGACAGCCTGCTGGTCTCTCTCTTCTCTAGGATGTAGTGTGTGATGTTCGATCCACCATCTAGAGCCGGCTCTGACCAGGAAAGGATACAACGATCAGCCATGACTCCAGTGACTTTGATGGGTCCAACAGGAGGCCCAGGTTTATCTAGTACCTTAATAGTGATGGGGAAGGTCTTCACACCACCCAGGTTTTGGAGGCTGAGGTCATAGTGGCCACTATCCAGCTTGGTGCAATCTTTAATTACCATTGCAGCACGTTTCTGTGTGTTCTTCACTTCGATGCGGAGCGCTTTGGCCATCTCCTTGCCCTCCTTCAGCCATTGGGCTTCAGGGGGTGGCTTGCCATATATATCTGCATCAAGGAGCAGATTCTCTCCAGCATGGATAACAATGACATCCTTGAATTTGGGATCCATAGAGGCCCTTGGTGGTTCAATCTCATCGGTAGCAGTTATGGGTCCAGAGCTGTCTGAGGGCTCACTAAATACACCAGCTGCATTCCTGGCAATGACTCTAAACTCATACTGTTCATTTTCAGTGAGTCCAGTGGTAGTGTACTCAGTCTCAATGATGTTGGTGAAGTTAGCTCTGATCCAGCGTGCCTCAGGGGAAGCTAGGTCCTTCCTCTCCACGATGTATCCATTTATTTTGCTCCCACCATCGTATTGTGGCTTGGTCCACTGGATCTTAATAACATTCTTGGAGATAGTTACTGCCTCAGGGGCGCCACAGGGATCACAAGGGTCACGAGCCACAAAGGAGTCTGACACTTTGCTGCATCTGCCAACACCCACAATGTTCTCAGCATACACCCGGAATTCATATCCAATACCTTCTTCCAGGTTGCAGATCTTGAATTCAGTATCATTGATAAGGGTCTTGTTGAGCTTGTTCCATAGAATACTGTTTCTCTCCTTACTCTCCAAATGGTAGCCAATAACTGAACTACCACCATCGTTAACAGGCACATTCCATTCAATGATCATCATCTCCTTTGTTCCAGACTTCACATAGGGAGTTCCTGGAGGCCCAGGGACTTTGTATGGATACTGGATGGTGATGGTCTTAGAGTCGAGAGATGTGCCCTTTCCATACCTGTTTTCAGCAATGATTCTGAACTGGTATTCAGCCCCAGTCTTTAATTTGGTGATCTTGCAAGCAGTTCTGGCGAGCTGGGCATTGACTATCTGCCAGGTATTTGTGGTGGTGTCCCTCTTTTCAACTATGTAGTTCTTCACCTGGCATCCACCAGTGTACTCTGGAGCATCCCAAGACAGGTGGACAAAGGTGTTGCTCACTTCAATCACTTTAATTGGACCAGATGGTGGGCCAGGTTTGTCCAGGATGATGATGCCGACTTCTTCAGTGACTGTTCCAGCTGTGTTAACTGCTGTGATGGAATATTTACCGTAGTCCTCCTTGCAAGCCTCAGTGATGTGAATTCCACTTGTTGTAAGAGTGTTAACCACATTGACTCGAGAAGTTACTTTGAGAGATTGGCCATCCTTGGTCCAGCTGACTCTAGGTTTCGGCCTGCCGAGCACTGGGAAATCAATCTTCAGGTCCTTACCAGCCAATACACTGTAAGTGCTGAATTGCATCTTCACACTGGGTTCAATAGTCATGTCACTGGCAATGACAGGTGCAGCAAGTGCCTTAGGTTCACTCTTGCCCTTCTCATTGTGAGCAATAATACGGAACAAATATTCCATCCCAGCAGTAAGACCTGTGACTGTGCCTTCGCATGTCTTTGTGTTGGTTGCAACGGCCCACTTGTCTGTGCCCTTGGGCTGCATCTCAATCAGGTAGCCAGCAATCCTGCTGCCACCATCATGTTCAGGTTTCTCCCAGGCCAGGGATGCACTGACCTTGGTGACATCAGTAAGGAAGACTTTCCCAACGGGCAATGGGACTTCAGAGACCTTGGAGGCTGTCTTGGTTTCAATGGCCTGACCAACACCATACTCGTTCTCAGCCATGACTCTGAAGTAGTACATAGCACCCTCAATCAGGTTCTCAACCTTGAATGTTGTCTTGGAGCATTTGGTGGAAACATTGGCATATGCTTTCCTGGTTGATTCACGTTTGTCGATGACATAGTTCTTGATCTTAGAGCCTCCATCAATGAGTGGTGCTTCCCAGACAAGGGTGACTGAGTCTTTCTTTATTTCTTTTACTTCAAGTTTTAGAGGGGCGCTGGGTGCATCCAGAACCTTAACAGACACATATTCAGATACAGTACCACTGCTGTTAGTCAGGGAAAGGGTGTATTTTCCTGAGTCACACCTGTCACATGAGTCAATAGACAGCTGTGTGTGGTTGAGGGCCTTTTCAACAACCGCCTTCTCTGTCAGTTCACCCTCGTCTTTAGTCCACTTGATTTCAGGTGTTGGCCTTCCCTTGAAGGGAATGTTGATCCTAACAGACCCTCCTGCCTTCAAAACAATTCCTTTCCTTAGCTCAGAGTCCAGATTAATCTGTGGTGGGTCTACCCTCTCCTCTGGCTTAGCTGTTCCTGAGATAGCAGTTGGCTCTCCCACTCCAAGTTTGTTCAAAGCACATACTTGAATCTTGTATTCTTGACCCTCAGTGAGTTTGGAGATTTCATATTTGTTGACATGGAGGCCAGTGGGTGGGGTAACCATGGTCCACTCCTCCTCCTCAGCCTTGCAGACTTCTATGACATATCCCTGGATAGCAGAGCCTCCGTCACTCAGGGGCTTGCCCCATGAAACTGTGATGGAGCTCTTGGTAAAATCAGTCACATTCACATACACTGGTGCACCAGGTTTGTACTTGGGATCACAGGCTTTGTAGTTGGAGGTTGGCATGCTCGGTTCGCCCACCCCAGCCACATTCTCAGCAGTTACTCTGAACTCATACTCATGGTCAGTGGTGAGACCGGTCACTCTGAAGGAGAGGTCAGTCACCTTCTGTCTGTTGCATCTTGTCCAACGGATTCCAGTCCTGTCCTTCTTTTCAATTATGTAGTTTGTGACCTCACTACCACCGTCGTTCTCAGGAGCAGACCAGGTGATGGTCATTCCATCGCGGGCAAAGTGGGACACATCCTCGACATGAGGAGGACCAGGTGGAACAAAAGGTGTTTTCATTACAACTGCCGCAGATACCAGTGATTCACTCAATCCATAGCTGTTGGCAGCCATGACGCGGAACATGTATTCATTGCCTTCCAGTAACTTGGTGACCTTGAAACAGCTGGTGTCACAGCTATCGGTGACAACAGTCCAAGTCAGACGGCTAGTCTCTCTCCTCTCAATGATGTAGCGTGTAATTGTACTTCCTCCATCATGAAGAGGAGGCCTCCATGCCAATGTGCATCTATCTTCAGCCACTCCAGTTACACGGAGAGGTCCTTCGCATGGGCTCGGTCTGTCTAGGACCACAACCTTGAACTGAACCATCTCAGTGCCAGCAACATTTGTCAACTGGAGAGTGTAAAGTCCGCCGTCAGCTCTAACTGAATCCTTGATATTTATCATAGCATGGTTGTCTGAGTTTTTGATCTCCAACCTTAGTGTATTCTCAACGGGCTTCTCATCCTTAATCCACTGGATTGTGGGTAGTGGCTTGCCGTGGACATCAGCATTTAACTTGAATGTTTCTCCTGCATTAATGGTGATTGTCTTAGTAAATGCAGGGTCAATTGAGTATTTAGGTGCCTCCACCTCATCACTTGCAATTATTGGTCCGCTGTTGTAAGATGGCTTGCTTATGGTGCCAACTGCGTTCTTAGCAATGACTCTAAAGTCATATTGTGCATTTTCCGTCAGGCCAGTAACAGTGAATTGCGTTTCAATAACATTAGTGAAGTTTGCTCTTATCCAGCGGCCTTCTGGCATGTCCCGTTTCTCCACAGTGTAGCCAGTAATGTTGCTACCACCATCATACTCAGGTTTGGTCCACTGGATGACGATGGTGTCTTTGGTCACATGGATGGCCTCTGGAGTGCCAGGAGGATCACAGGGATCACGAGCGACACAACCTTCTGAGATCTTGCTGCACCTGCCAATCCCCACAATGTTCTCTGCAGACACCCTGTATTCATATTCAATAGCTTCCTCCAGGGGGTGACTCTTGAATGATGTCTCATGAAGCAAAGTCTTGTTGATCTTGACCCACAAGATACTGTTTCTTTCTTTTCTTTCAAGATGGTAGCCAAGCACAGGGCTTCCTCCATCAGAGACAGGCTCGTGCCACTCAACCACCTGGAAGTCCTTGGAGAGAGAGGAAATGAAGGGAGTGCCTGGTGGGCCTGGTTCTCTGTATGGATACTGGGCAACAACAGCAGGAGAATCAAGACCATAACTCTTTCCATATCGGTTCTGAGCAATGATCTTGAACTGATATTCAGCTCCTGTCTTCAGCCTTGGCACTTTGATTGTGGTTCTGGCATAGTTTATGCTAACATTCTCCCATGTTGCTGAAGTCGTGTCTCTCTTTTGAACAATGTAGTTGGAGATTTGGGAGCCACCATTATGCTTTGGTGGGTCCCAGGCAATAGTAACACTTTGTGTTGTGATTTCATCAAATCTTACAGGGCCAGATGGGGGACCGGGCTTATCAAGAACAATAATTTCAACGGTTGTATCCTTCTTTCCTGCAGAGTTAGCAGCGTTGATGCTGTACATTCCACCATCATCTCCTACTGCCTCCTTGATGCTCAAGGTTGTGTGTTTCAATGTGTTGGTTATGTTGACTCTGGTGGTGAATTTAAGAGGGCCACCATCTTTAGACCAAGTTAGAACTGGTTTTGGACGACCAAAGACTGGAATGTCAACACTAAAGTCTTTCCCGACTTTAACACTGTAGCTGCTGAACACTGGCCTAATATCGGGCTCATACACCAAGTCCTTGGCTGCCACTGGGCTGGCCAGAACCTTGGGGTCGCTCTTTCCCTTGTCATTCATAGCTGTGACTCTAAATAGATACTCTTCTCCTTGGTTCAGATTGGAAACAGTGGCTTCCATTGTCTTAAATGTGTTTACACCAGACCATTTATCCTGACCCTTCACTTGTACCTCAAGCAGGTATTGTAGAACTCTGCTGCCACCATCATACTCAGGTTTCTCCCAGGCCAGAGATATGCTGCTTTTGGTTTGGTCTATGACTATCAATTTCTTGGGAGCCTGAGGGACTTCAGAGACTTTGAGAGGATCAACGGTTGCTGCAGGCAAGCCTACACCATGTGCATTCTCAGCAAGGACTCTGAAGTAGTAACTGCAGCCCTCCTGCAGTGGCTCGATCTTCCAAGACAGTTCATGACAGTTTGTTACCACAGCAGCATATGTTTTGCGTGTGCTCTCCCTCTTCTCAACAACGTAGTTTTTGATCTTGGCTCCACCATCCAGAAGAGGTGATTCCCATGCCAGTGTTACTGATTGGTTTGTAATTTCCCTCACCTTCAAATTGACAGGTGCACTTGGTGTATCAAGAACACGAACCACAACAAATGCAGATTTAGTTCCACTGGTGTTTTCTGCAGTCACTGTGTATTTTCCACTGTCATACCTGCTCATTTTGTCAATAACAAGTGATGTGTAACTGCTTGTAACCTCAACCTGAGCAGTCTCCTTCAGTGCAGCTTCATCTTTGTCCCATTTGATAGTGGGGGTGGGTCTTCCCCTGATGGGGATGAATAGGCGGAGGGAAGCTCCAGCCTTAATGCTTATGATTTTCCTGAGTTCAGGGTCGATATCCAGGTCGGGTTCTTCAGTCTTGTCTTGGGCAACAATAGCCCCAGACACATCGGCCTGCTCCCCAACACCAACTTTGTTGATGGCGCAGACTCTAAACTTGTAAGCTTGATTCTCTTTCAGTTTAGCAACTTCAAATTTGGTATTTTTGATGCCAGTTGGTGGTGTGCACATGGTCCATTCCTCAGCAGCTTTTTCTGTAGATGGTTGATCTTCAGCTGGAACCTCAGCTGTTTCTGTGGTAGTGCAGCACTCTACAATGTATCCCTGAATCTCACAGCCACCATCATAGATAGGTTTGGCCCATGACAGGAACACAGATGATTTGGTGGTTTCAGTGACCTTAGGGTGATGTGGCGGGCCAGGCCTGAAGATCGGATCCAGAGCTTTGTAGAAGACAGTTGGGGAGCTTGGCTCACCAACACCGATTGCATTCTCAGCTACAACTCTGAATTCATAGCTGTGACTCTCCATCAGTTTGGTTATCTTGAATGTCAAGTCTGTGACCGTGTTTCTGTTACATCTGGTCCACCTGACGCCCTCCTTGTCATGTTTCTCAATAATGTATCCAGTGATAGGACTACCTCCATCTTCAGACGGGGCTTCCCAGGTGAGCACCATTGAGTCCTTCTTAATTTCTGAAATTGCCAAGCTCTTGGGCGATGTTGGTGGCACATAGGGGTCCTTAATTATCACAGCACTAGACTCAAGTGTTGCCCCTTTTCCAAACTGATTGACAGCACACACTCTAAAGATGTATTCATTTCCTTCCAGGAGCTTGTTAATCTTCAGGCAAGTATTCTCCATCTTCGGTTCAACAACAGTCCAGACCAGCCTGCTTGATTCTCTCCTCTCCACAATATAGTGGGAGATTTTGCTGCCACCATCTTGTAGTGGTGCTTTCCAGGCAAGGCAGCATCTGTCTTTTGAGATTCCTGTGACCACTAGGCTCTGAGGCTGTCCGGGTTTATCCAGGACAACCACGTCCACCGTGACGTGTTTCTCCCCTCCTGGATTCCTCAACAGCAGTATGTATTGGCCGCCATCCACAAGCTTTGCTTCCTTCACATTAATGCAGGCTTGTGTGGCTGTGTTCTTGATCTCTCTGTGAATCGTATTTCCCAGCTCCTGCTCTCCCTTCATCCAGTGGATGGAAGGCTCTGGTTTGCCATGAACATCAGCATCAATCCTAAAGTTATCGCCAGCATTGACCAAGAGCGTCTGTGTGTATCCTGGGTCTATGCTGATGCGTGGAGGCTCAATCTCATCCTTAGCCGTGATAGGGCCTGTGCTGTAGCTGGCACCGCTGAACACTCCGGCAGCATTTCTAGCAATTACACGGAACTCATACTGCTGGTTCTCCACAAGGCCTGTTGCAATGTATTCTGTCTCTATGATGTTTGTGAAATTTGCCTTCAGCCAGCGGCCCTCAGGCAATTCTTTCTTCTCCACTATATAACCTGTAACCTTGGCACCACCATCATACTCTGGCTTGGTCCAAACGATAGTCACAGACTCCTTTGTGATCTTGGTTGCCTCAGGGGTGCCAGGAGGATCACAAGGGTCCCTAGCAATAACGCCCTCAGACACTTTGCTTGCCTTGCCTATTCCAACAATGTTCTCAGCGCAAACACGGAACTCATATTCTATTCCTGCTTCAAGAAGAGTGGTCTTGAAGGTTTGTTCAGTGATAATAGCCTTGTTCAGTTTCACCCACAGAATGCTATTTCTTTCTTTGCGTTCAAGATGGTATCCCAATACAGTACTTCCACCATCATTCACAGGCTCGTTCCAAATGATGACCATACTGTCCTTTGTTGAGGCAGCAATGGAAGGTGTTCCTGGAGGTCCGGGGAGCTTGTATGGGTACTGGGCCACAACACACTCTGAGACCAATACTGGACCCTTTCCATATCTGTTCTCTGCTGTGATCCTAAACTGATATTCAGAACCTGTCTTCAATCGGCTGGCCTTGATTTTAGTCCTGGCTAGGTTAGGTGATACAACCATCCAGTTGGTGGTTGATGTGTCTCGCTTTTCCACAATGTAGTTGTTGATTGTACAGCCACCACTGTATTCTGGTGGATTCCAGGAGATGGTTACAGAGTCTGCTGTGACATCCTCTAGTTTAGGCGGCCCACCTGCCTGACCTGGTTTGTCAAGTACAACAATACTAATGTCTACAGTTGTCTCTCCAGCAGTATTGCTGAGAGTAATGAGGTAATGGCCAACATCATTTCTAGCAGCCTCCTTAATGTTGAGGTTCAGCATTTTATCTGTGGCAGCAAAGTTTACTCTGGTTGTTCTGTTCAGAGGCTGGCCGTCTTTTACCCAGGACACGGCTGCTTTAGGACGGGCCACAAATGGAATTTCCACTGTTAGGTCTTCACCTGCCAGCACACTGAATGTGTTAAACAAGAGCTTGGCAACTGGAGCAATCACAAGATCCTTGACGATCACAGGCACACCAATTTGACGTGGGTCACTGGTTCCCTTTTCATTTCTAGCTGCGACCCGGAACATGTATTCCTCCCCTGCATTAAGTCCACCAATGGTAGCCTCAGTCTCTTTGACTATCACAGATTGGCTCCACTTATCAATACCTTTAGGCTGGATCTCAACAACATAACAACCTACTCTGCTGCCTCCATCATGCTCTGGCTTCTCCCAGGACAGAGTGACACTGTTCTTGGTCACATCCTTCAGAGTGATTTTGCCTGGAGGCTGTGGTTTCTCTGACACCTTGACTGACTCTCCTGTCTCAATGGGAACCCCGATGCCATATTCATTCTCAGCCAAAACTCTAAAGTAGTAGTTGCATCCTTCTTGTAGGTGGTCGACTGTGAAAGTGGTATGACGGCAGTTAGCATTGACTGTGGCATAGGCTTTTCTTGTGGATTCTCGTTTTTCAATAATGTAGTTCTTAATCTTCACTCCTCCATCATTTACTGGAGGATCCCAGATAAGTGAGACAGATTCCTTCGTTATACCATTGATTTTAAGATTCTGTGGTGCACTTGGTGTATCAAGCACCCTCAATTGGACTGTGGCTGTTTTTGATCCACAGCTATTCTCAACTGTGAGATTGTATTTTCCACTGTCAAATCGGTTGACATTTTCAATTACAAGTGAAGAGTAGGATGTTGTGTTGTCAATGGTAGCCCTCTCAACAGGCTCACCATCTTCTTTGGTCCACTTAGCATCAGGTGCTGGCCGACCTCTAATGGGGACGAATAGTCTCAGTGAGCAACCTGCTCTGAGGTTCACTACCTTGCGGAGCTCAGCATCCAAGTCCAACTCAGGTGGGAGGAGCCTGTCCTCAGCCTTGGCATTATCAGGGACTGAAGCTGCCTCTCCAATGCCCTCACTATTCACAGCAGATATATTAATCTTGTATTCCTGGTTTTCCTTTAGATTGATAATGGTGAAGGAGTTTGCCAGGAGTCTTTCTTTTGGAGTAACAATGGTCCATTCCTCATCATCCGCCTTCTCGGATAGTTTGCAGGTTTCCACAATGTAGCCAGTGATGTCAGAGCCACCATCATAAACAGGTTTGTTCCAAGCAACAGTAATGGAAGACTTGGTGGTGTCAAGAGTTCTGGGGTTGCATGGGGGCCCAGGCTTGTACAAGGTGTCCGTAGCCTTATAGAATGGACTAGCCACACTTGGAGCACTCAATCCAGCAGCATTCTCAGCGACGACTCTGAATTCATATTCATGTCCTATGACAAGGCCTGTTGCTTTGAACTGCAGTTCCTTGACCTTCTTCTTGTTGCACTTGACCCACCGTAACCCAATTTTATCCTTTCTTTCAATGTTATAGTTTGTCACAGGGCTGCCTCCATCACTCTGAGGAGCCTGCCACATAACAACCATTGAATCTTTAGTGAGAGCGGTGACCTCAGGGTTCTGTGGTGCATCTGGTGGTATGTATGGGTTGTCAGCAATAGTGGGCTCTGAATCAAGAGGCTCTCCAGCTCCATATTTATTGACTGCCATCACTCTGAAGATGTACTCATTTCCTTTGAGCAGTTTGGTGACCTTGAACTGAGTTAGCTGAAGGTCGGACACCACATTGGTCCATGCCAGTCTACTTGATTCACGTTTCTCAATGATGTAACCTTCGATCTTGGCTCCGCCATCATCTGCTGGTGGAGTCCAGGTCAGGATGCAGTTGTCAGCTGTCACAGCAGACACCATAAGTCCCTCTGGTGGCCCAGGTCTGTCCAGCACTTTCACATTGAAAATGTGTTTAGCAAATCCACCAACATTAGTGGCAGTCAAAACAAACTCTCCTCCATCTGCTCTGACCGAATCCTTGTTGAGCAAGGTGGTTGTCTGGTCAGTATACTTAACATCCAGTTTCATTGTATTCTCAATCTCCTTCCCATGTTTGGTCCATGCCATGGATGCAATTGGTTGACCTGCAATATCAGCTTCAAGCTTGAAATTCTCCCCTGCTTTCAGAAGAACAACATCCTTGAAGATTGCATCAACCATGATACGTGGCTCAACAATGTCATCTTTGCAAGTGATTGGATCTGATTGCTCAGAAGGAATGCTCACTGCACCAGCAGAGTTTCTCGCAATGACACGGAACTCATAGGCGGCATCCTGAGTCAGTCCGCTCACTGTGAATGTCGTCTCAATGATGTTGGTGAAGTTGGCTCTGGTCCAGCGACCAGCAGGCAGGTCTCTTTTCTCCACAGTGTAGCCGGTGATCTTGAAGCCACCATCATATTCAGGCTTGGTCCACTGAATCGTGATGACATTCTTGTTGACATAAAGAGGCCCAGGCTGGCCCGGCGGGTCCACAGGGTCCAGGGCCAACATGGCTTCTGATGCTTTGCTGGGCTTACCGATTCCAGCCATGTTCTCAGCCAAGACACGGAACTCATAGGCCACTCCATCTTCAAGGTTGGAGGATTTGAAGAGGTTTCCTGTCACTATAGACTTGCTAACCTTCTGCCACATGATGCTGCTCCTCTCCTTCCTCTCTATGTGATATCCAATGATCTCGTTTCCACCATCACACACAGGCTCGTTCCAGCCAATTGTCATTGTTTCTTTGGTGAAAGCAACAACCTTAGGAGTGCCTGGGGGTCCAGGAACCTTGAAAGGATAAGCAGCCACAACACTCTCAGATGTGATGGGTGCTCCAACACCATATCTGTTCTTGGCTTTCACTCTGAACTGATATTCTGATCCAGTGGTGAGACGAACAGCCTTGAACATAGTGCGAATAACAGTGGAAGACAGTTCAGTCCATGTCTGAGAAGTTGTGTCCCTGATTTCAACTACATAGTTGTTGATGGGAACTCCGCCGTTATTCTCAGGAGTATCCCAGGAAAAGACACAGTAGGTACGGGACATCTCAAGAATTGTAATGGGTCCCTTGGGAGGCCCAGGGATGTCATGGACCTTAACTAAGATATTGTCAGACACAGAGCCCACAATGTTCTTCCCTGTCATTGTGTATGTACCACTGTCCGCCCTAATGCATTCATTAATGGTCAGAATAGCTGTAGCAGCAGTCGATTCCACATTAGTTCTCTGAGTTACTTTCAAAGCTCCACCATCCTTCAGCCAGGAGACTGTTGGCCTGGGACGTCCCATGACTGGAATCTCAACCTTGATGTTGTCTCCTGCCTTGGCAATGATGGTCTTCTGGCACACACCACGCAGGTCAAACTCAGGCAGGGAAGTCGACTCTTTGATGACAATGGGCTTGGTTTCCCGGGGAGCACTTCTGCCAGATTGATTGACAGCCATGACACGGAAGATATACTCCTCATTTTCATTGAGGTTCTTCACAGTGAAATCCATAGTCTTCACTGTGTTCACATGGGACCATTGATCAGTTCCCTTCTTCTGAGCCTCCAGTACGTATCCAGTGATCTTGCTTCCGCCATCGTGTTTGGGCTTCGTCCAGGCCAGACTGACTGAGCTTTTAGTGATGTCAGTGGGAATAATACTATCTGGAGGAGTGGGGGCCTGTGAGGCACGGATTGGCTCAGAAGTTTCCACCACCTCACCGATACCATACTCGTTCTCTGCAGACACTCTGAAGTAGTACTCACATCCCTCACCCAGATCACCAACCTTTACTGAAGTGGTCGGGCAGTTTGCAACAACAGTAGCATAGGCCTTGCGTGTTGATTCTCTCTTCTCAACAATGTAGTTGGTGATTTTAGCTCCGCCATCAATAAGAGGCATCTCCCACTGAAGTGTAATACTCTCTTTATCAATCTTGACTGGCTTGAGATTTAGCGGAGGTCCAGGGGAGTCCAGAACTCTGACTGTTGATATCAGCGATCTTCTTCCCAGCCGAATTCTCCAGGGTGAGCTCATATTTTCCGGCATCAATCCTGGAGCTATCGGGGATGAGCAACATGGTGAATGATTCGGTGCTGTCAATGACTGCACGAGGTACAGGACCTCCCTCCTTGGTCCAGGTGACTGCAGGAGCGGGGCGTCCCTTGATTGGTACAAACAGACGTATAGAGCAACCAGCCCTGACCACCAGGGTTCTCCTCAGCTCGATGTCCAGCTCCAAGCCAGGCTCTGCTGCGCGCTCCACAATCTCTATCAACTCCAGAGTCTCTGCAGCTTCTCCCACTCCCTCTGCATTCACTGCACTGATTCTAAAGTGATATTTCGCTCCCATTTCCAGCTCGGGAACAACAAACTCTGTAATTCTGAGTAGTGATGAGGTGTCCTTAACCCAGTCCTCTGTCCCTTCCTTCTTGTGCTCAATTATATATCCAGTAACTTCCAGGCCCCCATCGTTCAAGGGTTTGCCCCAGTTCAGAGTGGCAGTTGTCTTGGTCGTGTCTGTAACTCTTGGGTTGACTGGAGGTCCAGGTACATCTAAAAAATACAGATATTTGTTATGGACCTGGGTTACTGGTGTATATTGGTATAAAAGTATCCATATATATGAGATATATTACATTTAAATGGGCCATAGAGCAGAAGACTTTACTTACAGGCAACAATTTTAGTGATGACGGGCATAGATGGTTCACTGGGTTCTCCAAATCCGGCTTTGTTCTCAGCAATAACACGGAACTCGTACTCCATGCCCTTGGTCAGACCATTCACCTCGTAACTCAGCTCAGCCAGGGACCACTTGGAGGCCCGGACCCATCGCATCATATTCTTTTCCTTCTTCTCAACACAGTAGCCTGTGATGTCACTTCCTCCATCCTCTGCTGGCCTCCTCCATACCACTGTGACTGAATATCCTTGAATGTTTTCAACCTCTGGTTTAGCTGGTGGGCCAGGGGGTCCTGTACACAGAGAAAAACCAACACGTTATCTTCATGATCATAACAAACGTTATGTGTTAAATCACTTCCACTACAATGTTTTTATGAAAAAACTATCAGAATATACCATATTTATCGACCATCTTGACTGCTTCTGAATGCGACACTTCGCTGCTGCCATACTGGTTTACTGCAGACACTCTGAAGATGTACTCATTGCCCTGGATGAGCTTGTGGGCCACAAAGTGACAGTCCACAACCTTCTCTTCCAGGATGGTCCAGAGTAGACGACTGGTCTCCCTCTTCTCCAGTGTGTAGTACTTGATGGGGGAGCCTCCGTCCTCAGTGGGAGCCGTCCACGTCAGGGTCACCTTCTCAGAGGAGACACCACTGGATTCGATAGGCCCAGGCACACTGGGAACATCCAGAACCTTGACTCTAACACTCTCCTCCTTCACACCGAAGGGGTTACTGGCAGTGATGATGTACTCTCCTGAGTCCTTCCTGCTGGCATACTTGATGGACAGGGTGGAGGAAGTGGGGGTGGTTTCTATCTGGACGATGTCAGATGGCTTGAAGTACTTTCCACCCTTGGACCAGCATGAAGTGGGAGCAGGTTTACCCATGATGCTTGTGGCAGTGATGACGATGGTGTCTCCTGCGCGGACCGTCAGGCCCTCCTTCACTTGAGAATCAATGATGATGATTGGTGCCTCTGATACACACAAACACATAAACAAAGAGTTTAAAATAAAAAAATATACATACAACCATAACAAAATTATGGTTAGCGTCCAAACTTCTATTCGTTTTATTTAAAAATCATCGGCGCCCCATACTGCATCCACCTCCATTGTTAGATTATTATCATCATTATTTTCATCGGAGAAACACTGTTATTGTTTGCTATTGAACAATACAAAAAATGCATGATGATATAGCTGATAGTAGGTCATGAAGACAAAATGAGGGAAGCATAAAGAGAAAAACTAACATCTTATGCACACATCAACAAAGTGCACATGAGCACCTCACACACGATGAGCAACACTGCTACAAAAAATGCAATATAAAAATATACTGTACATATCATTTTATAAAGGACAGTTGAATTGCATTTGATTATTTACCTCTTTCTATTGTGACATATAATTGTATTTACTTATAAATGTACAATTGGCAGATATAAATATTATTCTCAGTGTCATGCATGTCATCTCACCATATTCGTCTGTACAGATGATGGTGTCTGTCTGCTCTGAGGGGGGGCTCAGGGCTCCAGCAGCGTTCTTAGCTCGGATCCTGAACTCATACTTGCATCCTTCTTGTAGCTCCTTCACAGTGAATGCCAGATCCACAACATTCACATTGTTGGCCTTCACCCAGATCTTGGAGGGCAGGTCTCGCCTCTCTACAATATACCCAGTCAGCCTATGGCCACCGTCGAACTGCGGCTCTGTCCACTGTAGGGTCACAGTGCTCCGAGTAATGCTGATGACATCTGGACGACCAGGGGCATCTGACAACGCACACCACAGATGTCATTACATAACTCAATATTTCAAAGTTCATTCAGCAATTGCCACACCCATAACTATCTATGTGACAGAAGGCCTGACTCACCAATGGCATCCAGGGCAACATAGGGTTCTGTGGGAGGGCTTGGTCTGCCGATGCCAGCCAGGTTGATGGCCATGACTCTGAACTCATACTCCATTCCTTCAGTCAGACCGGTCACCTTGTGTTCCTTCATCCTGATGACGGCCTGGCTGGCTCTCTTCCATAACATACTGTTCCTCTCCTTATACTCCACATGGTACCCTGAGGGAAGACATGAGGCTGCCATCATCCTTACACTTTGATTAAACACATGAAATATTGCTATCACACTATATAGTATATAGTGTTTTAATGACTATCTTAGTGTGGATGAGTGAATGACTGGATCTTAGAGTGGATGATATACCAGTGATGGGAGAACCGCCAGTTTTGCGGGGGTCAGACCACGCCAAGTAGGCTGAGTTGTGAAGCATGCTCATCATTTGAGGTGGTGCAGGAGCATCTGGAACATCTGAGGAGAAACGATAGAACCATGAGCCATCCCTCTGAGCTGAGGCTGGAGAAGACCACCTGATCGTGTTGGCAGGAACTTACTGAATGGATGCTTAGCAACCAGAGGCTCAGACTTGAGTCCCTCTCCCACGCCGTACTTGTTCTCTGCACAGATTCTGAAGATGTACTGGGTGCCTTCATGAAGGCCGGTGACCCTCATGAAGTTGGTCTCCACAGAGGAGGACACCATCACCCACATGTTGGTGACGGAGTCTCTCTTCTCCAGGATGTAGTTGGTGATCTCAGACCCTCCATCATCCTTGGGAGCGCCCCACCTTAGCATGACGCCATCAGCTGTCACATCCTTGAATTTCACTGGCTGGACCGGGATGCCTGGTTTACCCACCACTCTGAAAGATGATCACATACATCAATACAGTAGTGTCGCTGTTGTGATCTGAACACATCTCCCTGACTGATGCCTGGACATGGAGGAGAGGAGAGTCCCATGCTGACCTGATGAAGATGGTGGACTCCTTGGTGCCAGCACTGTTCCTCAGGGTGATGGTGTACTTGAAAGCATCAGATCTCTGGCAGTCCCTGATGAACAAGGTGGTGTTGACTGCTGAGGACTCAGCACACACTCTGCCTGTGTCCGTCAGTTCCTCGTCATCTCCCTTCTTCCAGGAGACCTTAGGAGTTGGTTTGCCAATGATAGGGATCTTCAGGCGCACCGTGCTACCTTCCTTAGCAATGTAGCACATGTTTGGGAGCTCACGCAAGTCGCATGTAGGATGAACTGCAGGATGGGAGATTCAACGTATTTAAAATATTTGCACTTTGAAGTAGATGGAACCACCACAGCTCTATGTTCCAAAAACATAATATTTATTACTAATGGTTAATCTAATAATATCATTCAAGTGTAGAGAGAAACACATTGATAATAATGGTGGAGGAAACATACTGAGCTGGTCCTTGGCTACCACGGTCATCTCCTTGGCAGAGCTCTCTCCTGCATCATTGACCGCCTTGACCCGGTAGTTGTACTCGCGGTCCTCCACCAGGTCCTTGGCACTGTACTGCATGTTCTTGGATCTCATGAGCTCTTTGTACTTATCATCTCCGTTCAGGACTTCCAGGACGTAGCAGATGATGCGGCTGCCGCCATCTGAGAGAGGCTTCTTCCAGCTCAGGGTGCAGGAGTCCTTGGTCAACAGCAGGGTCTTAAAGTCCATCACAGGCCCAGGTTCCTCTAGAAAAACATATCTCTTCAGTTAGATCTCATACTCCATAGCATTTCACAGACACAAGCTTCTCTGGAAGATTACATCTCTTCAGTTAGATTTTAGACTTAATAAAAGATCCGCTAATAAAGACTGAAGCAATGGTGGCTAGGGCACCCACCTGAAGCTCTGACAGAGTCGGCGGTCTCGCAGGTCTCTCCGATACCCAGCTCGTTGACTGCAGACACTCTGATGCAGTAGGATCTACCGGCTTCCAGATCGGGAACCTTGAAGGAGGCATCGATGCATTTGTTGGAGACGATTGACCATGCTTTCCTTTCGGTGTCACGTTTCTCCACAATGTAGTGAGTGATGTCACTGCCTCCATTGATTAGAGGAGCATCCCAGACGATGGAGGTGCTGTCTTTAGTGGTCTCCTTCACCATCAGGTTGACCGGTGGCCCAGGCGTGTCTGGAGACAGAACACCACAACGTTACGACCACCCAGGAAACTACACTAAATCTACACATGGAAGCTAATAATATAAACTTGTTTTGCTGACTGAATATCTTACCTATATTTTTATATTTTTACATTTAGACTCACTGTAAATTTGTACATTTGTTATTTTATTTGTATTATTCTACTGTTTATTTCTCTACTGTTTTTTTTTATTCTATTACGATGCAACCTCTGGCACAAGAATTTCCTTCGGGATCAATAAAGTTGTATCTTATCTTATAATAGTGGGTTAGTGGAACTTGTCTCTGGTATAAATGAACCGGTTATTAAAGGATGAGTAATCATTGGATTTTGACTCACCCAAGACCTTGACGACAATGGTATACATCTTCATGCCACACGTGCTCTCCAGGCTGAGGATGTACTTTCCAGCATCGTATCTGTTCACACACTCCACCATCACCAGAGTGTCTGTGTCTGTGGACTTGATGGTGATTCCCTGGCGGTCCTTGATGTTGGTGTTCATCTTGGCCCAGATGATCCTGGGAGTGGGACGGCCTTTGATGGTGGCCTGGAGCCTCATGGTGGCTCCGGCACGCAGCTCCAGCACTTCCTTTAGCTTGGCACTGAGTTCTGCCTCTGGAGGAACTGCACACAACAACCACCACATAAAGACAACCTTCTACACACAACAACCACTGCATCAAGGTAACCTTAAAAGAAAGTGCACAGTAACATACCCAAGATGTCTTTAGCGATGTGCTTTCCTGGAACTTCACAGGGCTCACCGAATCCAACCTTGTTGACGGGTGTGATGCGGCACTGGTACTCAGACTTATCGATGAGATTCTGGATGACATAGCTGGTGTCCTGCAGGTTCTTGGGCACATTGCAGCGGATCCAGTCGGTAGTGTCAGTTCTCTTGCACTCCACCAGGTAGCCCAACACGGGGCTTCCTCCATTGCTGGCGGGGGCAGTCCAGCTCAGACTGATGGTGCAGTTGGTGGTGTCCGTCACGCAGGGGTTCACCACTGGGCCAGGAGGATCTGAAACACAGATAACACTTCAGAACTCATTCATACTTAACCATTACTTTTATATTTAATATTAATAATAACAAACTATACACATGTAATTTCTGGAATAACTTGAGAATTGAAAGGAGAGTTGAAGTGTAAAACTCACTGATAGGGTCCAGGGCATAGGTGGAGGTGGAAGGTTCACTAGGTGTACCTAGACCAGCCAGGTTGACAGCGGTGACTCTGAAGTCATACTCTGTTCCCTCTGACATACCGGACACCTCTAGCATGCGCTCCATCATAGGCTTCCTGTTCAATTTGATCCAGGTCATGTCCTTGGTCTCCTTCTTCTCCAGAACATAGCCCAGGATGGGGGACTTGCCGTCATCTGTGGGTTCCATCCAGCTGACAGTCATGTGATCCTTGGTCACGTTAGTGATGACTGGAGCCATGCATGGTCCGGGCACAGCTGTGGGTCACATCAAGTTCAGGGTTTATTCCATAGAGACACAGCCGTGTTCTAAACAACATCATCATGAGAAGCAGAGAGTTTAGGTTACAGTCTGGACTTACTGAAACAGTGAGCCAGTTTGGGTTAGACAGTTAGGACTTACTGAAACAGTTAGCCAATTTGGGTTAGATAGTAAGGACTTACTGAAGGGGTTCCTGGCGACAACGGGATTGCTGATGAGTGCCTCCCCCACCCCCCAGCTGTTCTCGGCACGAATGCGGAACTGATACTCATGACCCTCAATGAGCTTCTGCACACTGAGCTCATGGGTGTCACATGTGATTTTGGCCGACACCTGAGCCCAGTTAGACCTGCTGGTTTCACGCTTGTCCACGATGTAGTGGGTGATGAGGCTTCCACCGTCCTTCAGTGGGGGCTCCCAGACCACCTTCATGCTGGTGGCGAACACCTCTGAGAACTTGACATTGGCAGGAGGCCCAGGCACATCTGGAGACATGTTTGATACTGTTAGTTTCCAACACTGAGTCCAACTCTATTTCAGTTTCTAACATAGATTTGAAAATAAGGTAATAAAGTCAAGCAATTTGTGAAAATGACTCGACTGCAGAATGTAGACCAACATGGTTTGAGAACCTTGACGCACCTAGAACCTTGACGATGACCTCTGCCGTCTTGGATCCACTGGCGTTCTCTGCCAGGATAGTGTATGTGCCACTGTGTTCCTTAGTCACACTGGTCATCTCCAGCTGGAATTGTTGTCTCTGGTGGGAAATGGTGAGACCCTCGGCTGAGTGGAGGTTGTCATCTCCTTTCTTCCAGGTCACCTTGGGCATGGGTTTACCAAACACCTCTGCCTCCAGCAAGACTGTGGTTCCGGCCTTCACCGTCAGCCCCTTCTGCATCCTAGCATTCATCTCCACTCTTGGTGGAACTGCAATCCAACAGGCAGCAGTTAGGAGTACAATAGACAAATACACAATTATACAAGTACACATATTTCATTTATTTTTACTTTCTGATTTTGTTCATCAAAGGCTCAGAGCATATATTTTTTCAATTGACATTTTGTCAAAACACCTAAGCATTATGTAAGCAATAAGTAAGCATTGAGTACTGAGCATTATGTGCGAGAGAGGTCCAGGATTGTACCGTTCTCAGCGCAGACCAGAACAGGGTCTGTGGGCTCAGAGGGTTTGCTAATGTTGACGGCGGTCTTGGCGATGACTCTGAACTGGTACTGCAGATCTCTCTCCAGCCCAGTGACTGTGTACTCCTCCCTGGGGACGTTCTGGCTGCTGGTGTTGCATCTCACCCACGCCTCCCCCGGCACCCTGGTACATTCCACGTAGTAGCCTACAATCTTACTACCGCCGTCATTCTTGGGTCGACTCCACACCAGGCTCACGGAATTCTTGGTTACGTCAAGAATGTCTGGTTTGCCTGGTGTATCTGTAAAGGAAGTTGAATTATTGCATCAAATCTTGAATAAGTATTAAAAAACATTGAGGACTTCTGTGGTACTGGTCCACCATGTTTTGCCTGTTCCGTGATCTACTGCAATTCTGACTTTTTAATTTTTATTTTCCAGTGGGTAATTCTGTATGGCAATTGATAACATTGATACATCCTCCACCTCCCATTTTCCCTATGGAGTGCCTCAAGGCTCAGACCCTGGCCCTTTAATATTCTCCTTATATACAGTATGTTACCGCTAGGTCAAATTAAAAATTACCAGACCATTTTACCCATTTGACTAACAACACAACACAGCTGGTCAAAATACAATCCTGTCTTACACATGTCGAATATTGGCTCTCTCATAACTTTCTTCTCTCAAAACTCAGAAGGAATCAGAAGGCATTATCATCGGTTGAAACCCATCCAGCGAGCACGTCTCCTCTCACTTAGGTTCTCTATCCCGTTGTGAAGCCCAGTACAGAAATTTTTGATAACAAACTTAACTTTGACCAGCAGATCAATTCAGATGTTCATCTCTTTTAAAAATACTTCACTTGCTTTGCTTAAATCTGTGTAAATAAGTAAAAAGCTGGGAGGGGTAGGACACATACCGATGGGGGTTCTGGCAGTAACAAAGTCGGTCTTCTTGCTGGCCTTGCCCTGGCCAGCCCGGTTGATGGCGGACACTCTGAATGTGTACTCCAGGCCCTCGATGAGGCTGGCACAGGGGTACTCTGTGGTGCGGACCACCGTGTCATTGGCTTTGACCCAAGCAGACTGTTCCTCTCCTTCCTCTCTATGTAGTAGCCCGTGATGGGGCTGCCGCCGTCTTTCTCGGGTTTGTCCCAGGCCACAAACATGCAGTCCTTGTTGGTCTTGTTGATGTGGCAGTTGAGGGGCTCATCTGGAACCTCTGTTGGTGGCCACAAACAATAAACCCAACCATGTTAACCCAGCTCTGAGCCCAGTGATGCTTCTGTAGTAGTGTGTGAAGACATGTTGTATCGTGCAACCTGTAGAAAACATGTAGTATGTGTAACCTGTAGTAAACATGTAATTTGTGTAACATGTAGTAAAGACGTATAGTATGTAACATTTGTTATATATGTGTAATGTGTAGTATAGGTGTCGTATGTGTAAAATAGGTGTAGTATGTGTAAAATGTAGTAGAGGTATAGCATGTGTAACATGTAGTCAAGGTGTACTATGGGTAGCATGTGAAACCTACGGAAGGGGAACTTGGCCACCATGCGGTCAGACTGGATGGGATCAGAGATGCCAAAGCGGTTCTCTGCACGGATGCGGAATGCATACTCTCTCCCTGGGATTAGCTTGCCCAGCCGGCAGCCTGTCTTTCCACAGGAAGAGACGGCGGTCACCCAGTCTCCCCTGGTCACGTCACATTTCTCTACCACGTAGTTGGTGATGTTGCTGCCGCCGTCCTCCAGGGGCTTGTTCCAGGACAGAGAACAGGCATCAGAGTCGATGTCGCTGATCTCCACCGGACCCTCTGGAGCCCCAGGGATATCTGGAAAACACACGTTATAGTGTTAGAGTAAACACCGCAGCATTAACTACAGAAGTATTATAGTGCTTATATCTCCCTTCACCATAGAGGTATTATAGTACTAACGTCACCATCAACCACAGCAGTATCATAGTAATAACCATTAACCATGAATGTATTGTAGTACTTGCATCACCGTTAATCATAGATGTATTACAGTGCTAACATCCCCATTAACCACAGAGGTATTGTAGAGGTATAAAAGTGACAGTACTAATAGTAATAGTAAGAGTAATGATAACAACAATAGTGACAGTAATAGTGATAGTAATAATAGTGACCTCTGATGATGATCTTGATGGTGTGCTGCACTTTTCCACAGTTGTTTTCTGCCGATAGGCTGTACTCTCCACTGTCCGTCCTCGACACATCCTTGATGATGAGGACACACAGGTTCCCAGACTTGTGCACCGCTAGGCGGCTGGACGGCACCACCGTGTCTTCCCCACGCAGCCATTTACAGGTGGGGGCCGGTTTCCCAGAAACCACCGCCTCCACTCTCAGTTTGGTCCCGGCTCTGGCACTCACCATCTCAGTCATGACGATCTTGGGCTCCACTGTATGAATAAAACGTTAATTATTATTATTATATTATTATAAACAATGTGTTGAATGAGAATAATAAATAGAATGAATGAAGATAAATATAAATTGAATGAGGAGGAAAGTAAGTATGTGTTGCAAAAATTAAAGGTCCCATATTATGGAAAAACATACTTTTTCAGTGCTTCAGTGTTACATTTGGGTATCTGTGAGTGCCTACCAACTCCAAAACGCTGAAAAAATAACCCAGCCAGTTCCTTGTGCGCTGCCTAACTCAGAAAGCATGTGTTTCAATGAGTGGTTCTGATTCAGGCTCTGATAATGATCCCCCCCCCCCCCCCCCCACAGCTTGGAAAACAAACTCGACTGCCTAACTATCCACCCAGTCTGAAACAAGGGATTGCTGCATTCATTCATTTTTATGGAAATGTGGCTGCACAACAACATTCCTGACACGGCCATCCAGCTACAGGGGACTTCCAATCACCTTCATTACATGTTTGTACGTCTATTATGCAGGCAACCTAGCAATTAGGAAACTCATTCTATTAGCCTTGCAAATATGAATGCTAAGGCTCTCCTCTTATCTTTATGTGCCACAGTGATGTATTGCTGTCTCTTTCAACAAATGTACTCTTTGTAAGTCGTTTGGATGAAAGCATCTGCCAAATGCCCGAAATGTAAATGGTAGTAGTTGAGTCTTTTTGTCTCCTTGCTGTGACAAACAGCCAGCTAAATAGTGGCGTCGCTGTGACATCCTCGAAGTACACGGAGGGTATAATACAGGGGTACTAGATCTGTAGTGGAAAAGGAGCGGATACAAATCGAGTCGGGGGGGTCCAGCCGGTACTATGCAGTGGAAAAGAGGCATATTGCTGAACTCAACTGGTGTAAGCACACCCCACTGAAGAGGGGGGTGGGGTTAGCAGTGTTAGCCATGGATCATTTGCATAAGCAATTGAAATGGACCACTGGAGAACAGCACTTAAGAGTGCTGTGGTGCTTGATCCTTGTGGTGGTTTGACCAAAGAATTTTATTAAGACCTCAATGAACTGTGTCAACTGTTGGAAGAAGGGCATAATATGGGTCCTTTAAAGGCAGGTGGACGATGACTTACGGATCTGTTCCTTGATCTCAGAGGGCTCTCTGGTCTCGATGAAGGAGCTGCGGCCCATGAGGTTCTTGGCTGCCACTCTGAACTTGTACCTCTTGCCCTCCTTCAGGCCACTGATTGCGACGCTGAGACCCTTGACAGTGGTGTAAGCATTCCACACCTCCTTCTCCTTCTCCTTCTCCTTCTCCTCGTCCTCCTCCTCCTCCTCCTCCTCCTCCTCCTCCACTGGTTCTGGAACCACAGGAGGTGCTTCTCCCTCTGGAACCTGCAACATTACATATCATCCTCGATAATATTATCATTATTAGATTATGTCTTAAAGAGATATGGTTGAGAATCAGCTAGAAAGCAAACCTCGACAGGTGCAGGAGGCTCTGGGGGAGGTTTGACCTCGATGTACTCAATTACATAACCGTCAATCTTGGCTCCTCCATCCCTCATGGGCTTCACCCAGCCCACTGTAGCACTGTTCTTGGTGATCTCCAGAACCTCGATCTTCTCACAAGGGTCAGGATTACCTAAAGCAACACAGATACAGGTTACCTGAATGTGCTGATGAACTCTGATGTCAGTATACATCGCAGGTGATTATAATGACTGTTAGGAATATAAGGAAACATATGATTGTATTGAGCTGTAAGACATACGTACTGATAGGGTCAGAGGCCAGGTAGGAGGTAGGGGAGACCTTGGGTACTCCAGGCCCATACTGGTTGACTGCTGTGACTCTGAAGTAGTACTCTGTGCCAGCCGTCAGACCGCCCACCTTGAAGGGAATCTTGTCAATTGTAACCTCTCCCTTCGCAATGGCCCATGTTTTGCGATCAATCTCGCGCTTCTCAATGATGTAGTGGGTGATCTCACTACCACCGTCGACCTCCGGAGGACTCCAGGACAGATTTGCCGAGGTCTGTTGGATGTCTGTCACCTCGATGTTTACCACAGGCCCTGGGGTGTCTGTTGGACAAATGTTCTTTAAGTGGTTGCACTCCATAATCCTCCTTATAAGATAAATGTAATTTATGTTCTGCCACTTGTGGATCAACAATGTGAGAGGTTTGAGGTTGCTGTAAATAACTGTGAATGTGTAACTCACCAAGAACCTTGACATTGACAAACACAGCCTTCTCCCCGGCAGTGTTCTGCAGGGTCAGGCAGTATTTGCCAGAGTCGTCGCGGGTGCTGTCAGGGATGACCAGGAAGGTCATGGTGTCGATGATGTCCACATGACCCTTCCTCACCACGTTGTCGATACCCATCCGTCTCCAGGTCACCTTGGGAGGAGGTCTGCCTCTGATGGTAGCACAGAGTCTGATGGGACAACCAGCCCTCACGATCAGACCCTGCTTCAGATTGGCATCCAGATCAATTTCTGGAGTCTCTGTTGGAGGGAAAAACAGTCAAACGTGGAGTTTCCGTTGGTGAGGAATGGTTTAGAATCTAAACCATCTAAACTTTAGATGGTTTAGAATGTAACATTTTAGCTTCAGTTTAAAGCAAGACAAATGTAATGATTGAATGATTATCTACATTCATAATGACTTAGAAGGTCTCACCTAGGATCTCTCTGGGCATCACAGCTCCTTCCAGGTCACAGGGCAGGCTCAGGCCCACCTGGTTCTGGGCGGATACTCTGAATTCGTATTCTAGCTTCTCGTCCAAGCTAGTGACAGTGAAGTTACACACCACCAGCTGAGCAGCCACATTGCACCTCTTCCAGCCCTCATCCTTCTTGGCCATTCCCTTCACCCTAATCTCCACCACGTAGCCGATGAGGGGCACGCCACCATCAGAAACAGGCTTGGTCCAGCCCAAGGAGATGGTGGACTTGGTGCTGTCCAGGACCTTCATGTTGGTTGGAGGTGCAGGAGGTTCTGGAATGACACAACACACGCGTGAACACTGAGTAGGTAAAATGTAACAGTTTAACACTGCTCTGTTCTGAACATTGTCATTTTATTGATTGTCGATTGCTTACCAATTGCGTCTTTAGCAGTGATGGCCCGTGAAGGCTTGCTGGCAGCGCCTACTCCAATTTCATTCACAGCTTTGACTCTGTACTGATACTCATGGAGAGGCAGTAGTCCAGTCACAGTCAGGCGATTCCCAGGGATGGCATCCTTGTTGACAGGGGACCATCTGACAGCATGCTCCTCCTTCTTCTCCAACAGGTATCCTGTGATGGGCTTGCCCCCGTCTCTGTCTGGCTCAGACCACTCTACACTCATCTCTTCCTTGGCGATCTTGGTTATCTCAGGTGTATCAGGAGCCCCAGGTACATTGAACTGGGTACCAGCCACAATGGCTTCGCTCTGAACTGCTGGGCCAGGGCCCATCTTGTTCTCTGCCCGCACTCTGAAGATGTACTCATTTCCCTCAATGAGGCGGGTAACATTAGCCTTGTTGGTGATCACTGCATTAGAATGGACGGACCAGACTCCTCTCTTGGTCTCACATTTCTCAATGATGTAGTTGTAGATCTCACAGCCACCATCGTCTTCAGGAACCTCCCAGGTCAGGTGGCACCTGTCGGTGGTGATGCCTGAGACCTTGAGGTCGCTGATGGGCCCAGGTCTGTCCAGGACAATAACCTTAGCATCAGCAGAGCAGGTTCCAGCAATGTTCGAGGCAGTAATAACATATTTTCCACTGTCTGTGCGCCTGGCTCCAGTAACAAGCAGCTTGGAGAAGTCAGCACCAGATTCCAACTTATGCCTGAGACCCTTCCTGATTTCTTTTGTGCTATCATCCTTGGTCCATTTGACATCACACTGTGGCTTGCCCTTGATAGTTGCCTCGATAGCGATGGAGTCACCAGCCTTTAAAACTAGATTTGAATCCAGTTTGATCTTGATTTCTGGCTCCACCAGCTGCTCCTTCACCAGGACATCATCCGTTGTCACCCAGTTACTTTCTCCTCCCTCATTTTTTGTCTGGACCCTAAACTGATAGACCTGGTTCTCAACGCATCTGTCAGCCATGAAGTAGGTTTCCTTTATGGCTCCCTTATGAAGCCTCTCCCAGTCCTCAGCTTCTTTGGGCTTCTTCTCCACATGGTAACCTATAGCGCGACTACCACCATCATAGTCTGGCTTCTTCCACTTGATGAAGCAGAAGGTTTTGCCAATTTCAGCGATGTGGAAGTCAATGGGTTCCCCGGGCTTCTCGATGGGATCAACTGCCAGCACGGCGGTCTTGGACTCAATTGAAGGACCAGAACCAATTTTATTCTCTGCACTGACACGGAAAAAGTACTCACATCCCTCAGTAAGAGGGGCCTTCATCTGACGTTTGGTTAAATCACTGGAGAGTATGGTCCATCCTCGCTGGCTGGGCTGGCGGCACTCAACTCTATACTGAGTGATCTCAGTTCCTCCATAATCTTCTGGGTTCTCCCATGACACCATACAGGAGCTCCTGGTCACATATGCCACCTTAAGGTTCTGGCAAGGCCCTGGAACATCTAAAACATTGACAATGATGGTAGCCTGGGCCTGTCCACTGCTGTTCTTAGCAGAAATAGCATATTTACCATAGTCTGCCCTCACCGCATCAGAGATGACAAGCTCACATAACGGGTAGTTATTGTTCACTTCAGTGCGTTTGTCTCTGCCAATCGCTCTGGCGTCTTTGGTCCATGTGATCTCAGGATCAGGTCGGCCCTTCACCCTCGTGATCAGGCTGATGATCTGGCCTGCTCTGACTGAGAGGGAGTCACGGCATGAAACATCCACCACAACTTCTGGGGGCACCAAGATATCCTTGGCCAGAACTGTCTCTGTGAGCTCCCTCGGTTCACTGTCTCCAATCTTATTGGTGGCTCTGATGCGGAACCTATACTCCATTCCCTCCATAAGACCTGGAACTCTGTAGGCACAGATCTTAATGATGTCTTTGTTGATTTTATCCCACTGGGCGCTGCCTGATTTTTGGGCTTCAACTACATATCCTAGGATGGGGCTGCCTCCATCTCTGGTTGGCTTGATCCAGCAAATGTCTGCATATGATTTGCTCCAGTCCTTCAGTTTAGGGCTTCCAGGTGGACCAGGTTTCGTCAGGGCACGCGTGGCCTTCATGGGGTCAGAGATAGGGGAAGGTCCACTGATGCCACCAATGTTTTCTGCAAACACTCTGAATTCATAGCTATTACCTTCAAATAAGCCTGAGACTCTGTATCTGAGATCCAGGACGGGAGTTTTGTTCACACGGATCCATTTGCCGGTCATCTCTCGCCTCTCAATCACATATCCACTGATGGGGCTGCCGCCGTCATTCTCGGGCAGAGCCCATTCCAAAGTTACAGCATTCTCTGTGATGTCAGAGCACTCAGGTGGGCCAGGGGAGCTGGGGGGGTTGAACATATGCTTGGCAATGGTGGGAGGACTCTCCAGCCCAGCTCCGATGCCTATCTTGTTCTCCGCGCGGATGCGGATGATGTATTCACGACCCTTTTCCAGCCTGGACACTTTGGCCTTGGTGCTAGTGCCACTGGAGCTGACCACTGACCATGGCTCCCAGGGTTTTTTCACATCCTTCTTTTCCACCACATAGTTGGTGACCGGGGTGCCTCCATCATCTTTCGGTGCCCTCCACTGGATCATCATGAAGTCAGGTGTGACCTCCAGGATGTTGACCGGTCCTATGGGAGCGCTGGGCACATCCAGGACTGTGACATGCAGGGCTGCTGTCTTGCTCCCTGCTGGGTTGGAGACCGTAATGAGGTACTCTCCAGTGTCTCCTCTTACACTTTCAGGGATGCTGAGAACAGAGGAGGATCCAGTAGACTCTATGCTGTAGTGGCCTTCAGACATGATCTCCTTGCCATCACTCATCCACTTAGCAGTGGGGGTGGGGATGCCAGTCATCTTCGCTGGCAGCACAATGGTAGTTCCTGCTTTCACCACAAGACCCTCAATCAGCTTCACATCAACGTCAATTGTTGGTGGCACTAGAAAGAAAGGAAACAACCATGATCATCAGTTTTCATTCATTCTTCATAAATGTCTTTAAATGTCAAACTAACAATGTGTCTTACATGTCTTCTCTTGGCATGTGATGGGAACACTGGTATCTGGACGGCTCACTCCGATTTTGTTCTGAGCCTTAACCCTGAAACGGTACGTCTTGCCCTCAACAAGCCCGGTCACATGGCTACGGTTGTTGTCAACTGTCTTGAAGGTGACCCAGTCGGTTTGACCGTCTTCCTGGTGCTCCACAATGAAGCCAGTGATGTCACTTCCTCCAGTCCTGTCAGGCCACTCCCATTCCAACCACACCTCTGTTTTGTCAGCGTCAGTGTGGTGAAGGTTCTTCGGTGGCCCAGGGGGATCTGGAAGACAATAAATTCATTAATAGTAGTTAATTAATATGGTTGCTAGTCATTTGTCATAATCTGTCATTTAATATGGATCTACTTTTAAACCTAAGAGGATTGTATTATTACATTTGCATTTAGATTGACATTCATATTTAGCACAACAATTGGAGGCCATTTACACCACTATTACTTTGAAGTTAGAGGTACTTGACTTCAGGGGCACTCACAGAGAGGATCGATGGCCTTGATAGGTGTCTTGGTCACCACAAAATCACTCCTGCCAAACTGGTTTTCAGCGGCCACACGGAACAGGTACTGGATTCCCTCCATCAGGTACATGGCCATCAGGCTGGGCTTCTTATTGGATGCAGACACAGGAACCCAATGTGCTGATGCCACGTCCTTCTTCTCCACGATATAGTGGGAGATGACTGCTCCTCCATTGTCCTCAGGAACCTTCCAGGTGAGGTACGCTGACTCACTGGTCACCTCCGACAACACCAGGTCTCTGGGAGGAGAAGGCTTGTCTGGAGGGAAGGATAGAAGGGTATTTAATTTTATAGCATAATAAAATCGAGAAATTAAATAGTTGTTTGTTTGACTCACTCAGTACTAGCACTGCCACGGTGGCAGATTTCTTTCCAGCTGTGTTCTCTATGGTGATGGTATAGTTGCCGGAGTCGGCGCGGACAGCCTTTGGCATGAAGAGCTTGCTGCCGCTGGCTGTGGTGGCGATGCTGGCATGGACCGGGGTGTTGTCATCATTCTTCTTCCAGCTGACCGTCGGAGTGGGCACACCCCTGATGGTGGCACTCAGTGTGATGTCAGTACCCAGCATGACCAGGTGGTCACGTGCCATGTTAGCATCAAGCAGCAGCTCTGGCTCCTCTGAAGAAACAACAAATTAAAGCCATTCCATTTAATGTGTTTTGATGTGATTTCTGCATTTATGGACAGGAGAGAGCGTGAAGACAGACAGGAAAGTGGGTTGAAGAAGAGAGGGAATAACATGGAGCATGGGTCTGCTCTATGATCAACAGTGACCATGTAGGAAATTGAGTTTCTCAACAGTCCTTTTTGCATCCATAGTGGTAAATTACATCCATAGACCTATAATCCCTGGCCGTTATACTGTATGTATTGATCATTAATCTCAATAGCAGTCAGCGTTCGAAGCCTAGTTGCACTACGGTAGGTGAATATACAGTAGGTTGCTTTGATAACTGTTTCGTTTTGGACACCAAAGTGTGATCGAGACTACTTTTACAAGGAAACTAGCGTCTTCAAAACATGGATGTATTAAAGAGACACAAGCACTTCTTATATCCCCCTCATCCGCAAACTCTTCACAACACTATTTTACACATGATTAAAAAGTAAGACTCCAATACAACCTTCTATACATACAGTATTATATTTTGCTGAAGTGACGGAGCATAAATCGTACACAGTTGTATCGCAACTGTTTCGCTTTGGATACCAACTTTCGCCAAAAGAGTAATCTAGACCAGTGTTTCCCACACTTTTTCCCTCGCGGCACACTATTTACAATGAAAAAATCTCACGGCACAAAATCCAGTGTGGTGCATAAATGCGTTAAAAGAATGCTGTCATTGAATATACTAATATTTTCAGTGAACGGAAATGAAATGAAGGAGCATGAAATAGTGATTTAAGATTTGACATTGTCAAAAAAAATTCTCAGATTTACTCGGTTGTGTTGTTTATTTGTTTTGTGCTGCAAAAGTATACCTGTGACAGATTCAGCAACTCAATCACTTTATGGATTACAATGGACTGCATGGCAATTTCGGGGGTAGAGGACAGGTTAAAAAGGTGTGATTAAAATGTAATTAATTAGATTAATTAATTACAAAACTTTGTAATCCCCTAGTATATATATATGTATATATATATTATAGATCCTATATCAGAAGTAATGGAGGAAATAGTAACCATTAAATAATTGCCATCACAACAGCTCTATTTTGTTCTATCTGTTCTATTTGGTTTGTAAAAAGTGCATTACATACCCAGTCTATCGTGAACCTTGACGCTCTGTTTGACGTAAGCAGGTTCAGATTTGCCGGCAGCGTTGACGGTGTAGATCCTGAATGCGTACTCCTGTCCGTCAACCAGGCTGGTGGCCACGTAATGCAGGTCAGGGCACTGCTCTGGACTCTCGTTGGCCTGGGTCCACTCCACCGACCCAGGCTTCTGGTATTCAACCAAGTAGCCAAAGATCCTGCCCTTGCCATCATGACGAGGCATCTGCCACTTGAGACTGACAGAGTCTTTGGTTTTGTCATAGGCCTCTGGGGTGACTGGGGGACTGGGAGGAACTGTAGCAAGACAAAACACTTAGCTTCCACTTCAATTACACTCAAAACAAACAATTAAATAAGATGAATATAGCCACTCACCAATGGGGTCTTTGGCCAGGATGGGTTTGGATGGGACACTGGGATCGCCTGTTCCCAACTCATTCTCAGCCATGACCCTGAACTCGTACTCACAGCCCTCTGTGAGGTCCTGCACGCGGAACTGCGTGGTGGGGTACAGTGGGTCCCTGGTGGCTCTGGACCACCTCTTGGCAGACGGCTCCTTCTTCTCCAGAATGTAGTTGATGATGGGCTTGCCTCCATCACGTGGACGGTCCCACAGCACCAGGGCATTGGTGCTGTACACCTCTCTGACCGTGGGCATCTCTGGGGCTTCAGGAACTCCTACAAGTGCCACAGATTAAACATTGGTACAGGACAAATACACAAATGGCTTGTAATGATGTGTTTTGGACGTTTTTGACAGGAGAAGAGAGGAGGAAGGACATACTGAAGAGGTCCTTGGCTCTCATCTCTTCTGAGTCCAACGGGTCGCTGATGCCGTACATGTTCTCAGCAGAGATCCTCATGATGTACTCCCTGCCTTCTGTCAGCTTGGGAATCTAAAAAACAAACAGCATTATAAACATCCAGACCAGCTCAACCAAAAACACTTACGAAGACAATTCCCAAGGCAAGATTCACAAGGCAACCGCATTGGCACACGTCATTTGGACTCACCTTGCAGATGGTCTTTGTAGACGCTGATGTGACTGTAGTCCAAATGTCTCTGTTGGTGTCTCTCTTTTCAATGATGTAGTTGGAGATGTCAATTCCTCCGTTATCCAAAGGAGGCTTCCAGGAAACCACCATGAACTCTCTGTGTACTTCCTCAAAGACCACTGGTCCAACAGGAGGAGATGGTCGGTCTAAAAAGCCACAATTGATGTTAGCTATTTAACCTCTGCTATTCTTTTGACTTACAACTCAGAGATAAATTAGGGTACAGATAATGAAGGGTACACACCAACTATAGATAACTTAGTCCATACCAACAAAAGATAACGGAGTATCTATCTATATACAGTCCAGTGAGAGTACCTGCATGCTATGTAGAGTTCCTAGTGTAATTGAAGGTCTACCCCTGTAAGTCTAATGTAATTGCAAGTCCAATAATAGTCCAATAATACAATACAAATAGTAAAAAAAATCCAATAATAGTCCCAAAAAAATCCAAGTTTAAATCCAATAATCCAACAATCGTCCGATAATCCAACAGTGTACATCTAGTGTAATTGTAATAATAGTCCAATAATACAATAGTAAAAAAAAATCGATAGAAGTCCAAAAGAAAGTAATCAAATTGTGTAAATCCAATTTAGTGTGTATACCGACTACAAATAATGTAGGGTACACGCAAACTTTAGATAAGTAAGGGTCTATACCAACTACAGACAATGTAGGGTACACACCAACTATAGATAACTTAACTATAACTATAAACGTAACGATAAACTTTAGATAACTTCCATACCAACTACGATGATGTTACAGACTCCCTTCCTGGAGCCAGTACTGTTCTCCACCACCACCATGTAGCGGCCGCTGTGTTCCCTCTTGGCCTTCATCAGGCCCAGCGCCATTGTGTTCAGGGTGTTCTTGAACATAATGTGCTGGTTGGCTTTCAGCTCCTGGTCATCTCTGTACCACATGATGGATGGCGAGGGTTTGCCGGTGTAGCGACCCTGCAGCAGAAAGCTCTCTCCAACGCGAATGATGACCTTGTCCCGGAAGTCCAGCTCAATGGTAGGAGGCTCTGAACAAATGAAGAACATCAGCAGTGAGGGAAGGAATCTCATCTTTAACTTTATTTTAATTTGTATACTTTAAACACACAACTTAAGCTGGAAGTCCTCACCTAGTTCATCTTTGCAGGTGATCGGCTTGGTGCAGAAGGATGGCTTGCTGCCACCAATGTCATTTACGGCGATGACTCGAAACTCATATGTGTCTCCGTCTCTCAGGCCGTCGTAGGTAAACCTCCTCTCCATCAGCTTCTCCTTGGTGATTCTGGCGAACTTGTCCTTGCCGATCATGCGGGCCTCCAAGATGTACATGATGACCTCAGAACCGCCATCAAACTTGGGTGGCTTCCAGGTCAGGCTGATGTAGTCCCTAGTGACAGCATTGACCTCCAGCTCTTCAGGACGGTCTGGGACAGCTGGAGCAGCGAGACATGATATGCATCAGTACAATGCTCTCATAGATTGCTAAAAATATGGAACATAACTAGCTAACTTGACAGTAGAGTGTGCTAATGTTGAGATAACTAGTTGTAATGCTTAGATAAATGCAGTAGTTATATTGAGGTCAATTGAGTCGTATCACTGAGGTAATTGTAGCAGTATTGTTGAGGTAAATTTTTACTAACTGATTGGCTCTTTGGCGATAAGCTCGCAGGGTGTCGCAGCGAAGGGTCCAACACCAATGGCGTTTTCAACAGCCACTCTAAAGAAGTAGGCCTTCCCCGGGACCAGGCCATGTGCCACAGCACTGTGTCTACTGACGGTGCAGGACACAGATGTCCAGGCTTTCCGCTCTGCCTCGCGCTTCTCGATCACATAGTTGGTGATGGGAGAGCCACCGTCGTCTTCAGGGTAGAACCATTTGAGCTTGCACGTTTCGCTGGTCAGTTGTTCAGCCGTGAAGGGGATGCCCACGGACCCAGGAACATCTGCAGTCAATGGTTATTTTGTATTATAGCAGCTATATAGCAGCAACATAGCAGCAACATATTATATCAGACATTATTGTATTGAAAAGGTTCTTCATGGTTTCTGTATACTGCTGGCAGCAGAATTGCTCACCAAGCACTTCAACAGTGATGTTCTTGCTCTTCTCCCCTGCAGCATTCTTGGCGGTCAGAGAGTAGACTCCCTGGTGCCTCCTGGTGCAGGGTTTGATGACCAGAGAAGAACTGATGGCTGTCGTCTCCACTCTGGCCTCTGGAGGCAATGCTGCTCCGTCCCTGCTCCAGGTCACCTCTGGTGCCGGCTGACCAGAAACATACGCGATGATCCGGATCACCCCGCCTGCATAGACTACCATTCTCTCCTTCACCGATGCATCCAGGTCCAACTCAGGAGCAACTGTGGAGATGAGGGATAACATTCAAACTCTAACAAACACTTCATTTTTATGTTCGCCATCACAGTGGGATGGATTATACCAATACTCAATAATAGTATTCATTAGCAGCTTCAGACTGGTGGTCTTATGCCTTGGAGAAGGCTGTTGATTTGGAGTTAAAGGGGAGAAAGAAGGCACTGCTTATGAGGAGGTCCTGCTAACTCACCGGATCTGTCCTTAACCTCCAGGGTCTCAGGGACCTCTCCTGGTTCGCTGTTCCCAGCAGTGTTGAAGGCCATCACTCTGAACTTGTACAGTCCTCCGGACTTCAGACCAGTGATGACAAACCTAGTGCCTCTCACCTCTTTCTCCTTGGCCTAAAAACAGCAAATGCAGTGTAGTGAGTACAAGCAGTAGTGTTATCCATCCATGTACTGTATGTATCACTGTCTATGGAATCTATGAGAGTCCTCACCTTGACCCAGGCCTCGGTGCCCTCCTCCTTGTACTCCACCCAGTAGCCCATAATTCTGGAGCCTCCGTCCTTTAGAGGAGGAATCCATTCCAGGTCCACTGTGGACTTGGTCCAGTCCAACACCTTGGGGGTTGGAGGTGAGGGAGGAGCTGGAACAGAGGTCAGAGGTCAACGCCTAAGACGACAGATTTTTTACTCAATTTAAAATTGACACATAAGATTGACCTGATGCCATACATAACTATCCAGTATACAAAATAACACACAGTGTTACAACATAGAGAGCTTCAGTCCATCTAGCATAGCATAACCCAGCTTCAGCAGAACTGTGTTCAGCAGAACTATTTGGTTCCTGTGCTTACAGATGGGGTCTCTGGCAAAGATGAGGTCGGTGGAGGGACTGGGGAGGCCAGGCCCAGCAGCATTCATAGCGGTGACTCTGAAGATGTATTGGGACCCCTCGATCAGTCCTGTAACGTTGTAGGACTCTCCCAGTGGCATGGGGCGGAGAGGATCGCGGGTCACGCGGGCCCAACGCTTGGAGGCTGTCTCTTTGCGCTCCAGCCAGTAGCCGGTGATGGGCGTGCCGCCGTCGTCCTCTGGCTCCTCCCAGCTCACCGTCATGGAGTCCATGGTGATGTTGGACACGGTGGGCTTCTCACACTGACCAGGTACGGCTGGAAACCACACAGTACAGTTATCTCTACCTCACGATATTATAGGATGAGGAGCAGTCATTCCTATCTATCTCGTTATATATTACAGGATTAGGAAACTATTACATCTGACCGTTGAGCTGTGCTTTTTAATCTTGTTGTGCCCAAGGCACACCAAAGGGCAAGCCAAAATCTCAAGGCACACCTGTATTCATCTCCTTGCAAAATAGCCTCTATAACACGTGGTAACACCCTTAGTTATTGGTCCAACAAACTCCACCAGCCTGGTCCAAAGCAAGCTTGGTTTCCATACCAAAAATATGAAGCAGGCTGCTAGAAACCATGGCAATATATTTGATGCAGAACTCAAGAATGTTGTCGTGTTTCTTCCAGCTCAAGAAATTTTCGAAAAATCTGGTGTTTTTTCGTCTCCCTCCGATTTAAATAAGGTTATTCATGCTTTTATCTTTTCTCGCCTAGATTATTGTAATGCACTTTAGCCGACTTACACTGGCTGCCTGTTTTATTCCGCATTAATTAAAAAAAATGTACTGATCGCTTTAAAAGCTTTAAATGGCCTCGCTCCAAATGACTATATATTGACTCCCTATGTGCCTGGGCACTCCCTGAGATCAGTGGATGCAGCTCTCCTGGTTGTTCCCCGATCCCGGCTCGTGACTAAAGGCCACCGGGCTTTTGCTGTTCAAGCCCCCAGACTGTGGAACTCTCTGCCCATTGAAATTAGACAGGCAACATCTTTAGCATCTTATTTTTATCTTCCCACTCCCACCAATTGACATTTTTTGTCTTTATTTTTTTCTCCCTGGTGTTTTATAAATAAGGTTTATTATTATTATTTATTATATTATATTATTGATCTATTTTATTATTATTTATCTGTTTTATTTTGGTTTTTATTTTGGTTTCACAACAATATTACTCATGAAATATTTATGAACAAAATAGAAATAATTAAATACAATTTACATTTAAATTTCAACTTTGTAAAATAGAATAAAGCTAATACAATTTGACTGTATTGGGAAAATGACAGAAAAAATGAATGTTTACAAAGTACTGATGTCCTAAATAAAATGTATTGCTATATATAGTTGTATATATAGCAATAATAATCTATGGCTGTCACAAAATCCCAAGGCACACCTGGATGTGCTTCATGGTACACCAGTGTGCCAAGGCACACCGTTTGGGAACCACTGCTGTTGAGAAATAGTAGTAGTAGAACTTACTGCAGATGTTCCTGGCCACCTCAGGCTCACTGTCCAGAGGATCACCAACTCCATACTTGTTCTGAGCCATGACGCGGAACACATACTCATGTCCCTTCATCAGGTTCTCCACCGTCCACACTCGCTCCTTGGGCTCGCTGGTCACCTGGAGCCAGGTCTTCCTGTTGGCCACGCGCCTCCAGATCACGTAGTTGGTCACCTTGGAGCCTCCATCGTCTTTAGGAGGCAGCCAAGACAGAGTGATCTTCTCCTCTTTGATCTCCTCGAACTTGATGGGAGCAGAGGGTGGTCCGGGTCGGCCTGAGTAAACCATGTAGAAACAACATCTGACATCCAATCTGACTGTATTCAACAGTTCTAGCATCTGATGGTTTCAACACAGAATTCACAACATCTGACTGTACTCAACACAGTTATAGCATGTGAGTACATTCAACACAGTTATAACATATGCCTGTAATCAACATAGTTAGAACATAAGCCTATAATCAACATCTGACAGTACTCTGGAGATGCAACAAGATGATGCTTACCTAAGACATTGAGTCTCATCTCTTTGGAGGCCTTGCCCAGGCTGTTGGAGGCCACCAGGGTGTAGAGGCCGGTGTCTGGCCTCTTGCCCTGCTGGATCAGCAGCGTGCAGTTGTCGTCGATAACCATCTTGTTGATGTGTTCATCATACTGGACCTCCACCTTGTTCTCTGGCTTGTGAGGAGGGGCCTTAAACCAGGTGAGGGTGGGGAAGGGACAACCGTGGATGGACGCCACGATGTTGATGTCTGATCCTTGCTCCACCTCCATGAACTCCTTCAGCTCGATGGATGGAGCGCCTGGCACCAAAGTCATCAGTTACAACAACGTTCTTTAAACCACGATTATCTAGTAGTCATGTCATGTACAAGCTCTTTAAAAGCTTTGAGTTAATATCATGATATATATCAATTATTAATATGGATGCCTTACAGGTCTGGTCCTGCAGTAGGATGGGACCCGCAGTGGTCGATGGTCGGCTGGCTCCAACGTCATTGTGTGCTGTCACTCTGAACTCGTATTCATCGCCCTCCGTCAGGTCCTCCACCTTGTAGGAGGTGGTCTCGATGTCTTGTCTGTTGCACCTGCAGGGTTTTAACAGAGAGATTTAGCCGGAGAGCTCTGGAAGATAGATAGATCGAGATAGTGATACCTTAGTAGATCAAGATAGTTATACCTTAGTAGATATACAGTATATATAGTAATAAAGGTCAGGCACCTATCATGTCACATGAAATGGCTCCCTGTCCAGACCCTGCTCCCTTGAAAGCAGAGTCCCCCAATGCTCAGTACTAGCACCTCTCCTGTGCTCGTCATCAATCGCCTACTGCAACTCACTCATTGCTGGACTCCAGCCTCCGCAATCAAAACCTTGCAACCCATCCAGAACGTCGCAGCATGCCCTATGTTCCACCTACCAAAATTCTCCCATCTTTCGTGACCTCCACTGGCTCCCAGTAATACCTCGCTTGAGATTCAAGACACTGGTATTGGCCTACAAGGCTGTCAGCGGAACAGACCCTACCTAGCTCCAAACATTAGTCCGAGCTTGAGTGCTCCGCTCAACTACTTTAGCTGGCCGACTGGTACCGCTATCACTAAGAGCAGGTAAACATTGCTCTGCCAAGTCTCAACTCTTCTGTGTTTTGGCACTGCAGTGGTGGAATGAGCTCCCGCCTAATGTCAGGACAGCACAGTCTCTCACCAGATTCTGCAACGACTCACCTATTCAGAGTTCACCTGGACGCTGCATAGCTTCCCTCCTTAATGCCATATGTACCACTAGCGATACATTGCTGTCTCTCTTTCAACTAACTAACTAACTAACTTATTGTAAGTTGCCCTAAAGGTAAAATGTAAATGTAGCAAATATATTTAGTGATAAAGCTCAAGTATATAGAGATATAGTCACAGACATATATCATGATAAATGTGGAATGGACAGAGGTGGTGATAACTTAGCAGATAGAAGTGACACAGGTCTAGTGTATAGATATAGTGATACGTGTCTAATATACAGAGCTAGTGATAAAGGTCTAGATCGAGATTGTAAAATAGGTCTAAGAGATAGAGATTTTGATAAAGGTTGAGGAAATAGAGATTGTGATAAAGGTCTAGCACATAGAGATAGTGATACAAGTCTAGGAGATAGAGATTGTGATAAAGGTCTAGTTACTATTACATGAAGATATTGATAAAGGTCTAGGAGATAGAGATAGTGATATAGGGTTCAGTACCTCCTCCAGGACTCCTTCTGGGTGCCGCTGGCATCCCAGCAGAGAAGGTCCATGCTGTAGTGGGTGACAGGGGAACCTCCGTCGTTTTTGGGGGCCTTCCAGGTCAGGGTGATGGTGTCCTTCTTCACCGCCTGGATCTTCAGCCTCGTTGGGGGGTCCGGAGGGTCTAGGGACAACAAGAACACCAATTGGGTACAACCTCTTGTGGTAAGTATTGTTGCCATAAAAAGTAATATGTAGTAAGTATTGTTGACATGAAGATATAATATGTAGTAATTGACATACGGATGGGATCTCTGGCCATGGAGCCATCTACGGTCACAGCAAAAGGTCCGAATCCAAATCGGTTTTCTGCACGTACACGGAACAGATACTCCTCGCCACCGATCAGGTCGGCAACCACCAGGGACTGGGCTGAACAAGCTGGATTCACCTGGGAAACAGGACGGCAGGCGGTCATGATGTCTGCTTACGGACAGGAAATCCATGATAGAGTAACTGATGCAACGGATGTTGCATCATTGTACCTTGGTCCAGGCTTTGCCATGTCCAGTCTTCTTCTCGATGAAGTAGCTCTTGATCTGCTCTCCTCCATCGCTCTGTGGGGGCTTCCAGGTCAGCCTGCAGGTTCCTCGAGTCACATCACTGACCTTCAAGTCCTGAGGAACTCCAGGCAGATCTGAAAACATTGATACCTCAGCACTTCAAGATCTAGTATACATAGAAACACCTCGGCAATTCTAAACCCTGGCCTGGAACCAAGCTAGGAGCTACAAGTTACAACTCTCAAACGTTGCTGATTGAGAAAGATAGTCTGGTAGATGACTGTTTGAAGAGGTATAGGTAGGAAGGAGGAACCCACTCACCGAGGACGCTAACTCTGACTTTGAGCACCTTGTGACCAGCAGGGCTCTCAGCATTGAGGATGTAACGTCCGGTGTGGTTCAGCTTGCTTTCTGGGATCGTCACCACTGAGCTAGTGTCTGTAGACACCACCTAGCCCAACACATGTACACGATACAATCATGATGAGGTAATGACCAGAACCATCACTGGTACAAGGGTAGGCGTGAAGACCTTATCATGGCAGCCACTTCAAACGACATTCATTCTGACCTCAGAGTCGATGGGCAGTGTGTGCAGTTCGTTCTTCTTCTCCATCTCTGCAGGTCCATCGAAGGTCCAGGTGACCTTGGGAATTGGTCTTCCCTTGATGGAGACTGGGATCCTGATGCTGGTTCCTGCTCTGCATGTCAGCAGATCATGCGCACTCACATCCAGACTGAGGTTGGGCTCAACTGCCAAATCGACACACAAAATACAATGTAAGATGTGCAGCATGATGGACAGAATACTAGGTCAGCTGTACAGTACTACATACATGTAGATGCGTATGGAATAATAAAAGACATTGACACAAGGCTGACACAACAACAACACAGATCTTACTCAGGATATCCTGGACCACAATGTCGGCTGTCTTGGCACTGGGCTCAGAGTTGCCTGCATCATTCACGGCGTAGATCCTGAAGCGGCATTTCTTGCCCTCCTTCAGGTCAGGGACTGTGATCTCAGTGGAGGGGTGGAGCTTGTCAGCTGGGTTCACCCTCCTCCAATCAGGACAGCCCTCTTCGTGGACTTCGATGATGTAACCCCTGATGGGGCTGCCGCCATCTTTGTCTGGTGGGGTCCAGGAAAGGGTGATGCTGCTCTTCGTCTTGTCCTTCACTTCTGGAGAGCCGGGGACACTGGGGGGATCTGGAGCAAGGTGGTACACATTTCACTTCATGGAGTAGCAGTAATCATCACTATAGAACGTTAACTAATGAAGTGCTTATGAATCCATCCCAAATCATTAGTGATATAACAGCTCCTTGTTGCCTGTCTAATATGCTGATAGATAATGATCATAATTATTAAAACTTTGGAATCTTAGGAAGTGTGTGATTTAGAGGACACTCACAGCATGGGTCGACGGCGTAGCGGCATTCACTGGACTCGCTGTACGGTCCCACACCGGCGGCATTACAAGCAGCGATCCTGAACTGGTACTCTGTTCCCTCGATCAGCCTCAACACGGTGTACTGCAGGGCCTTGACCGCAGGCTTGGTGACTGGAGCCCGGTTCACCTTGCCCCAGTACACTGCTCCTCGTTCCCGCTTCTCCAGCCAGTAGCCCTGGATGCTGGAGCCTCCATTGTCCAGAGGTGGGTCCCAGGTTAGGGTCATGTTTGTAGCCATGGCGGTGATGATCTTGGGGTTGCGTGGAGGACCGGGGAGTCCAAATGGATCCCTGAGCTGGACCTTCTCAGAGTCACAGCCGTCACTCACACCAAACTTGTTCTCTGCCTTGATTCTGAACTGGTAGGCTCCATTCATGAACAGCTTGTACACCTGACCACAGTGGACACACCGCAGAGACTCAGCTAAGCAGATTACATGTTGTATATTTCTATCTGCAAATCTATCTGCATTAGTTATGTGCCATTATGATTAATTAAAGTTTTTAAGTGTTAGAACTCACCCCATATCTCCTGTCGATCAGGTTGATAGTTACAACTTCGAAGTCTGACTTCTTCTTGCTGGCATCTCTTCTTTCTACAATGTAGTTCATGATGTCACTTCCTCCATTGTCCTCAGGTGCGTCCCAGGTCAGGTAGCATGAATCTGACTTGATGTCCGACACCACAATGTTTCTGGGAGGCATCGGGCGGTCTGCACAGGACACAACCTCAGTCAGAACTAGAGGTGCACAGCGATGTCATTATCTGTATCTCTACATGTATCTGTTCAACCAACAAAATGATCTGTATCTCTAACTGTATTTCGATAGAAGACTGGAAGTGGTTTATAGCGGAAGTCAGACTATGTTGGGCATTTTGTGGAGCAAGGACTGTCTGTCTGTTCTATACCTGTTTGACTCGCCAATAGGTCCACATATTTTGATATTAGCTAGATATTCTGCGACGCATCGCCGGGTCTATCTATCGTGTCATAAGCTGTTCACATTACACGACTGGCCTCCAATGTTGTCCAACTTCCAAAAACTCGTCCACAATGTGGTGACTTCAGTGAAATTTGAACTCAAAGAAGCTTTATTACCCAGGACCTCCACCCGGATCACATGCTGGGCTTTCCCGTAGCAGTTCTCCGCCAGCAGCTTGTAGTTGCCGTTGTCCTGTCTAATGGTCTCCGGGAAAGCAATGTTAGTCTGCAGGGTGGTCCTGTTCACCTGAACATAAATAACACATTCTCAAAACACAGAATACAAAAATAACACATTGCATATCAACTCTATCAGTTTTAATAGTTTTAACGGTTGTAATGAATGACGTTATCATACTTCTGTGGTGTCTAAGGTCATCTTCTCCGGATCAGGCTTGTCAATCGCCACATCATCCTTCATCCACTGAATGGTTGGGAGAGGAAGACCTTTGACCTCTGCTGGGATATCCACAGCAGCACCCTTTCTCACGGTGATTTTGTTACTCTTGAAGTACTTCATAATGCTGATGCCAGGAGGAACTAGAAGACAGACCATGAGTGAGCTCCTCTTATACAGTAAACAGCTCATACGTTAGTCCTGCGATGACATGTAATCAAGATTAACATACAGTATGTTCATACTTCATGACATGTAATCCAGATGAATGTGTGTGTGTGTGTGTGTGTGTGTGTATTCATACTTTCATCGTCCTGGATCTTGGCAGAAATTGGCTTTGAGTGCTCGCCATTTCCGACCTCGTTCACCGCGAAGACACGGAACTCATACTCCTGGTACTCCGACAGGTTGTCGATGGTTCCACAGCACTCTGTGAACATGCGTCCTGCCGCCTCAAACTCATTGCTGTCCGACCTCATCTTCTCCACATAGTACCCCGTGATGGGGCTTCCTCCGTCGGTATGAGGGAGCTGCCAGGCCAGGTCGATGCTGGTCTTCCCCCTGTCGGTGTAGTGCAACTTCTCTGGAGCAGAGGGGGTTCCTGGAGGTCCAAGGTCAACATGGTTAGGCTAGATGTGTACAGTTCCCTTCAGAAACAGGCCTGATTCTGCCATGTTGACAATTTTTAGTTGACAAGTTATTACATGTGATTAAGGACAGATGAATTCAAGTATAAAGTCTGTACATGGTGAAGTGATTCTAGCACCTAAGCGTGAGGGTAATGTAAGGGTTTGGATAAGGGTTGAGGTTAGGGTAAGGAAAGGGTTAGGATAAGGGTTTGCATTACCTTTGGGGTCCACAGCGAGGATGGGGCCCAGGTCTGTTGGGGCTCCATCACCATACTTGTTCCTGGCGATGACTCTGAAGTCGTACTCCTCACCCACCAGCAGGTCCTGGATGTCACACTTACAGGACGCTGTCTCCACGGGCTGGCGGAACAGCTTCATCTTGGCATCCTTCCGCAGAACCTCATAACCGATGATGTCACTTCCTCCGTTGTCCAGGGGATCAGCCCAGGTCATGGTAATTTTCTTCTTAGTCACCAACACCGTCTTCAGGTCCACTACTGGCCCAGGGACATCTACACACACAAACACACACACACACACACACACACACACACACACACACACACACACACACACACACACACACACACACACACACAGTTTAGTAGTTGTAGTCCTAGTAGTCTAGGTTTGACTGAGCCATGTCATCCACTCTGGTCTCCACTGACGATTACATGAGTAGTTAATGAGTTAATAACTTAATGAGTATATTAACAACTACAGTATAGTGGTTACGTTTTTTTAATAGTTGGAACAGTGTAGCTGTGACTGACCCATGACGTCCACCCGCGTTTCTGCTGACTTGGTTCCGCTACTGTTGGTACCAGTGACCTGGTACTTCCCGTGGTCGGCCCTCACAACCTTCCGGATGAACAGGACACTGTTCCTGCCCTCCGTCTCCACCAGTGCCCTCTCATGGTCCACCTCGCCCTCGTCCTTGTTCCATTTGACCTCTGGCTGAGGTCGCCCACGCACCACCGCAGGCAACCTCAGGGCCTCCCCAGCCCTGATGATGACGCCATTCTTCACCGATGCGTCAAAGTCTACCACTGGGGCCTCTGCACAAACACACACACACACACAACACAGAATGTGTCAGTAGGTATAGAGGGAGTGTGTGTCAGTTGTAGTGTACTGTATGGTTATGTTTCGTATGGTTAGGGTCAGTGTATTCTATAGTTTGTGTGTGGGAGTTGTAGTGTGGTACCTAGCGGCTCCTTAACGGTGACTGGCTCGGTGACACCAGGGGCCCCGGGCCCCGCGTCATTGACAGCCATGACTCTGATGTAGTAGTCGCTTCCCTCGGTCAGGCCGGTCACCGTGTAGGTCAGCTCCTTGCACCTGAACTCTGTGGAGCGACTCCATTCCTTCTCCCCGGCCAGAACCTACACACCATATGACCCAACCATGTGACCAAGACCAAGTAGTACCATAGACATGTAGTATTGTCCAGTGTGTATCTTCTCCACATGGTATCACAGGATATCTGCTCAACCACATTATAATCATACTATACTATAATGTAGTAGTACTATAGTAGTATTTGAGTATCACGTTGTCTGAGTGAATTGTCAAGTACCCATTCTTGCAGTTATTGTCTCCAGACCACCAAAGCCCAAATTTCTTGTGTGATTTCTCTGAGCTCTTATCTATCATCAGCTCTAATTATGACAAGATAATCAATATTGACAACTATATTGCCCCAAATGTATGATCTGCCTGAAGGTCTTAGGGGCTCTAAATCCTTTTCAGTCTTTTTGAATCAGCTTTTTCCCACGAGCCATCAGGCTTCTCAACCAGCAACACCAGTCTCATTGATCATATTGATTACTTTAAATGTACATTTATAACATTGATAATAATATTTAGATGTTTCAACTACTCTGGATACATATGCTGATTCTCTATATCTTTTGTATATTTCTGCCATGACTTTGGCAGAAATATGCCATATTCCTGCTACTGCTGCCCTCACTTGTGTATCTGCCCTTATCTACTTACTTGTCCATTAATAATACACAATATTCAATCAATACTTCTGGTATTCTTCTTCTTGCTATTTTATCTTTCATCACAAAAATGTCACTGAAGAACATGGGACAATAAAACACATGATTATCTGTATAAGGTAATAGGACTATAGTGTAGTAGGGCTATAATGTAGTCGTACTATAGTCTAGTAATATAGTGTCGTAGTGCTATAGTGTAGTAGGGCTATATAGTATAATAGTACTATAGCGTAGTAGTACATTAGTGTAGTAGTGTAGTAGTGCTATAATGTAGTCCTGTAATGTATGCTAATGTAATGTAGTATTTGATAGTGTCGAGTATATCATTATTATAATGCTATAATGTAGTAGAATTACAGTCCAGTGTGTACCTTCTCCACATGGTACCCCAGGATGTCTCCTCCACCGTTGTACAGGGGTGGTTTCCAGGCGATCATGACGGAGTCCTTCCCAGTGTCCACCACCCAGGGGATGGGGGGGCCGGGGGGCACTGAGGAGAACATGAGCAACATGAGGAGGAGGATGCTGATGATGATGATGATGATGATGAGGGTGATGAACATGTGTGTGTGTTAATACACTCAAAGGTACTGTAAGGTGTGTGTGTGTGTGTGTGTGTGTGTGTTAATACTGTACACTAGAAAGTACTGTAAGGTGTGTGTTAATACACTAGAAGGCACTGTAAGGTACAGCCAAACAGCCAAACATCGCCAACAAGTCCCAACTCTTCCCGGTTCTGGCTCTGCAGCGGTGGTGGAATGAGCTCCCGGCTCATGTCAGGACGGCCGAGTCGCTCGCCAGCTTCCCGCAAGAGACTCAAGACCCACCTGTTCAGAGTTCACCTGGACTCTACATAACCCCCCTCCTTAACAAGAGACTCAAGACCCACCTGTTCAGAGTTCACCTGGACTCTACATAACCCCCCCCCAGCACTAACCTGCATGTTTGTACGTCTTAACACTTATTAATGGCACTTAGCATTGTTGTTCGTTCTCAGATGTTGTATCATGCTTAGAATTGCACGCCTGCCCAGCTACTTATGCAGGCAACTTAGCAATTATGAAACTCGTTCTATTCGTCTCGTAAATATGAATGCTCGACAACAGCTCTATTCTTATCTTCAGGTACCACAGTGATATATTGCTGCCTCTCCTTCAACAAATGTACTCTTTGTAAGTTGCTTTGGATAAAAGCGTCTGCCAAATGCCCTAAATGTAAATGTGTGTGTGTGTACACTAGAAGGTACTCACAGATGGCGTCCATGGCCACGGTGCGGTCACTGGGCTCACTGAAGGGCCCGGGTCCGGCCAGGTTCTCGGCACACACCCTGAAGATGTAGGTGAGGCCCTCCATCAGGCCGCTGACCTTCACCTCCAGGGAGTTGAGCAGGGCGCGGTTCACCCTGGTCCAATGCTTGCTGTTCACCTCCTTCCTCTCGATCCAGTAGCCCAGGATGGGGCTGCCGTTGTCCTTGGGCTCGTGCCATGAGATGCGGGCGCTGGAGGCTGTCACCTCATGCACCCTGGGGTTGTTCGGGGCGTCTGGGGGGTCTGGGTGGAGGACGGACTTCATGAGGCTTACTCAGCACCAGGGCTGCACCCGAAATGGCATACTACGTACCACACACTACAACGTGTCCTGTTTTCTGGCCTATGATTAGTATGCAAGCCGAAAGTATGCATGTTTTTGGACATACTACGGAAATTCCATGTTCCATGTTCTTTCTACCCAAACAGTGTGATATAATTATGTATATGATTGCAATAATAATAATAATAATAATAATAATAATAACAACATATACTGTATGTGTTATCAACATGTTTTACAGTTGGTCTGAGGTTGAAGAGGTTATTAATAACATTTAAAAGTTTCAGTTCAGATGTTCCTCCTCCTGTCGAAATGCATTGTGGGTTATCCAAGTGACTGTAGTGTCCATAGTTTGCACAATACGAATTTCACAGAGAATAGTATGCCATCTGGGTACTTTTAGTCATTTTTGCATACTACGTGGAAATATGATTTGGGACATACTACATACTACTCTGTTCTGCTACATGCAGTATGCTAGTGTGGAGATTCGGACAGAGCCCAGGACTCCCAGGACTATAGTGTTGCACAAATGGTGGACTGGTAAGTGTAGTGTGGATGCATCCTGACTTACCAAACTGGTTCTTGGCCACCAGGGGCTCCGAGGAGCAGGGGGGACCGCACCCAAACTTGTTCTCGGCCGTGACTCTGAAGATGTACTCCTTGCCCTCAATGAGCTTGGTGACGGGGAAGCTGCAGCCCTTCAGCGTGGAGGTGACGGTGATCCAGCCAACCTCCTCATTTTTGTTGTCCTTCTTCTCCAGGATGTAGTTGAGGATCTCGCTGCCTCCGTCATCCTCGGGAGCCTCCCAGTAGCACACCACCGAGGTGTTCCTGATCTCATCGAACGTGAAGTTGATCGGAGCTGAGGGCTTGTCTGTCAATCACAACATGCATGACAACGCTCGCTTAGACACACTCGGTCAAGTCAATGGTAGTGGTGCAGAACGACATTGGACAACTACACTAGAGTAGTTGTCTAACACTAGAGGAGTGGTCTAACACAAGAGTAGTGGTCTAACACTAGAGTAGTGGTCTAACACTAGAGTAGTGGTCTAACACTAGAGGAGTGGTCTAACACTAGAGTAGTGGTCTAACACTAGAGTAGTGGTCTAACACTAGAGTAGTGGTCTAACACTAGAGTAGTGGTCTCTTACTAGACTAGTGGTCTAACACTAGAGTAGTGGTCTCTTACTAGACTAGTGGTCTAACACTAGTGATCTCTTACTAGACTAGTGGTCTCACACTAGAGTAGTGGTCTAACACTAGAGTAGTGGTCTAACACTAGAGTAGCGGTCTCTTACTAGACTAGTGGTCTAACACTAGTGATCTCTTACTAGACTAGTGGTCTCACACTAGAGTAGTGGTCTAACACTAGAGTAGTGGTCTAACACTAGAGTAGCGGTCTCTTACTAGACTAGTGGTCTAACACTAGTGATCTCTTACTAGACTAGTGGTCTCACACTAGAGTAGTGGTCTAACACTAGAGTAGTGGTCTAACACTAGAGTAGTGGTCTAACACTAGAGTAGTGGTCTAACACTAGAGTAGCGGTCTCTTATTAGACTAGTGGTCTAACACTAGTGAGCTCTTACTAGACTAGTGGTCTAACACTAAAGTAGTGGTCACTTACTAGACTATTGGTCTAACACTAGTGGTCTCTTACTAGAGTAGTGGTCTAACACTAGAGTAGCGGTCTAACACTAGAAGAGTGGTCTAACACTAGAGTAGTGGTCACTTACTAGACTATTGGTCTAACACTAGTGGTCTCTTACTAGAGTAGTGGTCTAACACTAGAGTAGCGGTCTAACACTAGAGGAGTGGTCTAACACTAGAGTAGTGGTCTAACACTAGAGTAGCGGTCTAACACTAGAGTAGCGGTCTCTTACTAGACTAGTGGTCTAACACTAGTGATCTCTTACTAGACTAGTGGTCTAACACTAGAGTAGTGGTCACTTACTAGACTATTGGTCTAACACTAGACATGTGGTCTAACACTAAGCTAGTGGTCTCTGACTAGACTAGTGGTTTAATACTCATTTACTAGAGTAGTGGTCTAATGGTAGTATTGTGCTGTAATTGTAGAGAGGTTGTTTTACCAAGGACATTGACCACACAGGAAGCGGTGGCCACTCCATGTTGGTTCTCCACCTGGACGGTGAAGACACCATGGTCGGAGCGGATGGACTCTCGGATCATCAGGGCCGCCTGGCCCTTCTGGGTCTGGTCTAGACCCAGACGCTCCCTCATTGGGGTCACAAACTCCTCCTCTGGCTCAGGAACCTGCAGACAGAAGGTCTGAGGGTGAGAGACAACACAAATTGAAGGCATGTCACAGTGTTACCATGGAGCGAGGGGAAGACCTTGGCTTTGGACTTCTTCTTCTTGATGATGGGAGTGATCTTCTTGGTGGGTTCCTTGGTGACGTTTTCATCGTTCCTCAGCCAGCTGATCTTGGGGTAGGGGGATCCGGAGATGTAGGCATCGATGCAGATTTCTTGGCCCTTCTTGACGCACAAGCCGGACTGAACGCGAGCATGGAGGGTGACCATTGGTTTGTCTGAAAGGCCAAGATGGTTTTTCATTCTGGTAGGTTTTCAAACTTGTTGTGGCCAAGGCACACGAAAGGACAACATCTCAAGGCACACCTGTATTCATATCCATGCAGAATAGCCTCTATAACACGTGTTCACATGTCACTATGTACATTTTCATTTTTATTTACTAATGCCAAATACAAATTGACAAAGAACTCTATTACCCATGAAGCAAATACATTCTAAATTCATAAATAACTTTTTGTACAGTTTTGTACAGTATATATTGGAATAATAATGAATGGTTGTCACAAAGTCCCACGGCACACCTGGACTTAAGGTGTATAATTGAATTTGCCTCTGTATTAGGAAATGAGCGCAAAAAGTACTGATATAGTAAATTACATTAATTAAAAAAAAAAAAAAATTAACAACAATGTTTGGTTGTCACAAAATCAGTTTGAGAACCACTAAGTGTTTCTATGTAAGTTTCCCAGTGCGTGGCATTCAGGTACGAGACCTGTGTTTCTATGTAGGTTTCCCAGTGTGTACTGCACACATGGCCTGGCCGAGCCATGTTCGATACCTACCCACAGGGTCCGCAGCCTTGATGAGCTGCGTGCTGCGAGATGGCTCGCTGACTCCGGCGGCGTTCTCAGCGCGAACTCTGAACTGGTACTCCATGTCCTCCTGGAGGTCTTTCACCACGTGGGAGAAGCCAGGCACCAAGCTCTGGTTGACCCTCTCGTATAGATCCCCGTCCTTCACCATCTTCTCCAAGATGTAGCCCTGGATGGCACAGCCTCCGTCACAGTCTGGAGCCTTCCAACTCACCGTGATGGACTTGGAAGTCGGGTCCAGGGCCTCCACCTCGATGGGTGGGTCTGGTTTCTCTGTGGATCAATCAATAAACAATCAATAATCAATCAGTTCAGTACTAAGGTTAGATTCTGGGTTCTTAGTGTATATAATAAGGTGTATTATAATGTACAATATTATAATATATAAAATAAATATAAATTGGAATATAATAGTATATGTTATATGTTTATATTATATGATAGTATAATAATGATAGTATATGATATAGTACATTTTTCACCTTGTATTGCATTTTTGCAAGAAAGGCACTATAATAATAGTTTGATTTGATTTGATATAAAAAGTAATTGGGCGTGATTTCTTCTGTCATAACAATAGTATATTATATATGTGACAGCATATCATATATGATAGTATATCTGAATGAAGTACTTAAGCTTGATTTGTTTCAGTAATAACACTAGTATATTATATATATGATATATATGAATAAAGTACTTACGCTTGATTTCTTCAATGATAACCGGGTTGCGCAGCTCCAGGTACTCTCCGGCACCCACTTTGTTGAGAGCCTTGACCCGGAAGTGATACTGACAGTTGACGTAGAGGTCCTTGACCGAGCAGGAGAGCACGTCCTCCCCTGAGAGGACGGGGATGTAGGTCTTCTTAGAGACCTCACGGCGCTCCAGGGTGTAGCTGACGATGGGCGTGCCGCCGTCGTTCTCCGGTGCTTCCCAGCTTATCTTGCAGGAGCTCTTGGTGACGTCGCTGGCGCTGATGTCCTTACACTGACCAGGAAGACCTGCAGGGTTCCACAGAGAGGGATCCTTCAATATACTGGCAGTAGATATTCAGCCATGGGATGCAAATACAGTGGGCGAGGCCTAGTCATGACTCTACTGGAAGTAGATATTCAGTAGTGCAGTGTTTCTCATATGGGGGTTCACACACCCGTAGAGGTATTTTGAAGGATTGCAGGGGGTACAATTTAATAGAATTGTCTAAATCTGAATACTTCCAAGTTTAGTAAATCTTTCTCATGAACAACAATCATAAGAGAAGCAAAACTCCACTTGTACTCAAACTGTAAGTATACTATATATACACCGTTGTTTATTCTTGGTAGATCACACATACAGTACATACGTTTCCTTCCCCAAAATGCTTTGTGCTGGTAAAGCGGTAGGCTGAAAAATCATTCTTAGAGGGTGTGGCAGCCGGCCACCGAGGAGCATAAGAGGGGCGCTATGGAAGCAATATGGGCTGTTCCCGGCATTCACACTTCGGCCCCATAGAGGGAGCCCCTGAGACACGGCCGTCTAGACCGGCAATCATCCGAATTGGAAAAACCTGCGCCTGGTTAGAGGAACTCCGCGGCAGCCAATCAATGCCCTGTTTTCAGGACATAAATAGGAGAGGACCTGGGAAGAGTGGGAAGTGGTGGTGGTGGAATTGAAAGTGGTGGAATTGAACTAATGCGCTGTGTATGTTGTGTGATTATAGAAGGAGTTGGCTGTGTGCCTTTGAACGTCTGAGATCCCGCATCGTGTATGACCCTTGCCTGCCTGACTACCCTCCCGCCTGCCTCGCCCTGATCTGTCTGAGAATTCGTCCCGGTGTGCTAGACCCTGTTTCTGGACTACGACTACTCTATTGGATCACGGACTTGGCACTGCTAATAACCATAAACTTTCCCTCCCAATTACAGTCGATAAACGTTTGTATTTCATTGAATTTGGTTGTGGACCTTGAATTCATTATTTTCAGTACCGTGAACACTCTGGACCCCACTGAGTGTGTCACAAGGGGTACATTAGTAAAAATCAAGAGGACCTGAAGGGTTTCATCGAGTATTCTTCAACACACTGACAGTAGATATTCAATAGTGTGATGTGAGTACTGTTGGAGGGGCCTACCAATGACTTTGACGTTGACAGTCCCACTGGAGGCTCCCAGGCTGTTCTGCAGGGTGAGTGTGTAGGCCCCAGCATCGCTGTGGGTACACCTCAGCATCTCCAAGTGAGCATTGCTCATCTCCACGGTCATGGAGGTCCGGTCGTCCGCCTTACACTCCACTGTGTCCTTCTGCCACACCATAGTGGGCGTGGGGATTGCGGTGTAGGTGATATTGAGGTGGAGCTTCTCCCCCTCCACCACCACCACATCCTGGCCGTCCATTTCCAGAGTGGGGGCGCCTAGGGAAGTGACAACACGTTAACCATAAGATAAGAGCCCTCCACGGGTCGAAGATGTGAGAGGTCATACGTACAGTCAGGATCCTTTGTGAAGATCTTGTCAGTTATCTGCGATGGGTCGCTGACACCGTTAGAGTTGATGGCGCGCACCCTGATAACATACTTCTTCTCTGGCTTGATTCCATCATCGATGTGGAACTGGAGCTCCTTGATTGGTCGGTTGCTAACCCGGAGCCACTTTAGCTCCGGCCTGGCCTCGGCAACCTCTACGTGGTAGCCGGTGATGGGGCAACCTCCGTCCTTAGCAGGAGCCTTCCATGTGACATTGATGTGCAGCCTGCTGGCGTCGGGGACGGCCACCTCCTGGGGCGGAGACGGTGGGCCTAGTGGGAGGAAAACATATGTTTATTATGAAGAAGATTACATGTAACATGATCATCTCGAGCATTCAAAAGAGCATGCTGAAATTGTGCAAATAAAACAAAAAATGTATTTGTCAAGCCCGCCACCTCCTCCTAGCCTGTTTGTGTGTGTGTGGGCATGGTCCAGGCCCCTGCTATCCAGTCACGTCATCAACTCCACCTGCTCGATCTACACACTTGCAGTCAATTATCTCATCACCTTGCAATACTTAAACTCCGGCTTCTCATCCACTTATCGGTTTTTAGAAACTTGTGTTCATGTCATTGTCTAGGTGTTCTCTTTGTCTTCAGTGTTACATCGCAGTATCCAGCTACCCTGTCTTGTACCTATGTGTCCTGCCTCTGTGTCCTGCACTTGGGTTCCTTAGCTGGGTCTTCAATGGTTTTGTATTCAGAAAAACAATTCACAAGCTAAAGACACTTACTGGTGGGGTCTTCGATGGTGAAGATCTCTGTGGGCTCACTAGGATCTCCAACTCCAGCCTCGTTCTCAGCTCGGACCTGGAATTGGACCTCGGTGCCCTCATCCACGTCTGTTACCTTGAACTGGGTCTCCTTGTCAGGAGTTTTACAACACTTCAGCCAGCGGCTTCCAAGCTTCTCCTTCTTCTCAATCACATACCTGGGAATAAGAACAAGGTTCTCATGGGTGTTTTAGAGGACACCACGTCATAGCTCAAGGAGTAGTTTTCCAATGGAGATGGATGGAAGAACTAGTTCAATGACTTACTTGGTAATGGGTCTTCCACCATTGCTTTTGGGGGCTTCCCATTTCAGCTCCACGTGTCTCTTGGTGACTTCCACCACCGTCAGCGCGTATGGGGGACCAGGAGTGGCTGAAAGACACAAGATGTGAACCTAAATGCTTCAGCACTGCTCTACCGCATTGGTCTAACTGCATTGTGGTACAGCAGCACAGACAGGAAGAAAGCACTCACTGAAAGTGTCCTTGGCCAGCACCGCATCCTCCAGCTCACAGAATTCACTCATTCCCACGGCGTTCTCTGCGGCCACCTGGAACACGTATAGGGAGCCCTCGTTGAGGGGTGTCACTGTGTACTTGAGCTCCTTCACCGTGGTGTCCACCGACTGCCAGCCCTTCCTTCGTACGTCCCTCTTCTCTACCACGTAGTTGGTGATGGGGGAGCCTCCATCGGTGCTTGGCGCCTGCCATTTGAGGTCTGCATTAATCTTGGTGATGTTGGTCACCTCCAGCCACTGCGGAGCAGATGGGGGATCTAGAGAGAGAGAGAGAGTGGGAGGGAAATAATTGTACTTGTGTGTTTAGGACCATGGATTTCTGATTTTAATATTATGTCGTAATAGCCTACAGTGTGTGATTGAACACTGGGTATCTAAGCTTGGACCAGGAGACAAGTTGCATGGTGGATGGAGGTTAGCCGTGACTTACAAAGTCTCTCCTTGCAGAGCACAAGGTCGCTGGGCTCGCTTGGTTCGCTCTCTCCAGCCTTGTTGACGGCCTTTACCCGGAAGCAGTACTCCTGTTTCTCCATCAGGCCCTTGAGCAGGTGCTCGGTCTGAGGGATGTCCTCGGCAATACGGACCCACTCCTCACTTCCGGCCTTCTGGAACTCGATGACATAGCCGTCGATTTTGGCACCACCGTCATGCTCCGGCCGGGTCCACAGTAGGTTGGCCGAGGTTTTACCAATATCCTTCACAAGAGGCTTGCCGGGAGCCCATGGAGCATCTTAATACAGCACAATGTGAAAATGGAAGTCACTCATTTCAATGTCACATTCATTTGAAAAACCTCTTTCAGTCACTGGGTCATTAGAATGTACCCCTACTGACAAAAATGTAAGAACGGGTGAGGGTGGTACGTGTTGTGACAAACCAATTGGATCTTTGATGAGGATGGGATCTGTTTCCACACTGGGTTTTCCGGGTCCGGCCAAGTTCTCGGCCAAAACACGGAAGCTATACTTCTTCTTGGTGGGCAGGCCCTTCACCCTGGAAACACAAAGAGCATTGTAGTTAAAGTCACACAAGCTTGGACTCACTAAGTTTTTAAGTCATAAAAGCAAGTACACAAAATTTGATGGATCTGATCATTACCTAAATGTAGCATCCTTAACAGGGAGTTTGTTGCATCGGATCCACTTGTCGCTCTCCGGGTCAAACCTTTCCACCCAGTATCCAGTGATGGGGCTGCCGCCGTCCTCGTCAGGCTCACACCATGTGAGTGTGACGGCATCCTTAGCGATGTCTGAGGCAGTCACTCTGGTTGGACAGCCAGGAGGATCTGGAAGACAAACAAAGACTGTCTTTAGTTATCATTGTTAAAAATCCCAACATGGCTATGAGACACACATTCACAGCATGAAAGTGTTTCCTAGGGGTGGACCTACCAAAGGAGTATTTGGCGATGATGGGTGCATGCTCGGCTGGTTGGCCGATTCCGTATTGGTTCTCCGCGCTCACCCTGAAGATGTATTCCTTCAGAGGGGTCAGCTTACAGGCATTGAAGGTGGTCTGCTTGACCGTGGCTGAGAGCTTCACCCATTCCTCCTTGTCTGTCTGTCGTTTTTCGACAATGTAGTTGGTGATGATGGAGCCTCCATCATCTCTGGGTGGGTTCCAGGCCAGGAAGCAGGACTCGTTGGTGATCTCAGAGATGTCAAACGCAGCTGGAGGACCAGGTTTATCTGCAGGAGGGATAACACATTTGATACTCAACTTTTGTAACTCATATATAACATACATGTATATACTGCCTATTGTCTATACCGTCTATGAATTCAACTCCTCAAACTAAAGCTGAAGCGTACCGAGGATGTTGACATCGACGGTGGCGGTGGCACGTCCACAAGTGTTGACAGCCTCGATGATGTAGGTGGCCGTGTCTCCTCTGGTGCTGTTGTCTATGGAAAGCTTGGAGTGTCCCGGCTGTGTGTCAATAGCGATGCGCTCGTTAGCCTTCAGCACCAGGTCCGCCTTGGTCCACTTCACCTTGGGATTGGGCTTTCCAGTCACATCAGCAGGAAGCTCGATCTTGGTGCCGGCTCTGATGGTTAGGCCTGCAAGCAGCTTCACGTCGAGCTGAATCACTGGAGGCTCTGTTGGAAAGAAAGACGGGAGAGTTCAGAAGCAACCTCCTCCATAGTTCGTCCTGTGTTCTGCGGAGGAAGAACCATCCTGGAGGATGCAGAGGATGCAGGGTTATACATGCGTGAGCTGACCTTTAGCATCCACGGCCTGGATCTCGTCGGTGGCCCTGCAGGGCTTCCCGGCTCCCAGCTTGTTGAAGGCCTTGACACGGTAGGAGTACCACTGTCCCTCAATCAGACCTGTTACCTGGAACCTGCCACAAACAACACACGTGTCAAAACTCAGTCATGAGGGGATCAGTTGTGTTGTTACTACACACGACACAATTTAATATAATCTCAGGGTTGTGTCGTTATTACACACTATATCATCTATTGTAATATAATCTGAAAATTGTGTGGTTACGACACATTACTTAATATAATCTAATATAATCTGAGGGTTCTGTGGTTACTACACACTATCTAATATAATATAATATAATCTGAGGTTTTTGTGGTCCAGATGTCTCACTTGGGCTCAGGCATGGGCTCCCCGCAGGGCTCCCACTTATCGGTTCCTCTCTGGCATTTCTCCACCACATAGCCTTTGATGTTGGAGCCGCCATCGTACTTGGGTGGCTCCCAGGACAGGAAGATGGTCTTGGCACCCTTATCTCTCCACTTCAGGTTCTCTGGGGCGTCAGGTATAGCTGGACACATAAGACAGTACTTTTATCAGACACGCAATGACAGGAAGAACTCTACTCTCCGCCCTACGCGCTACCGAGCATCTTAACAACACAGCTCTCAACATTAACGATGCTGAGGGTTCATAGACTTCCTCACTGGCAGGAGAGGAGACGTTGACAGGCTCATCGATGTAGGCTGGTTCTCCGGGACCACACTTGTTGCAGGCTGTGACGCTGAACAGGTACTCCTTGCCTTCTATCACATCTGTCACAGTGTGCTCGAGGTCATACACACCCACGGCCACCTGAAGAAACCCAACAGATACACTGTAATGTCATTCTTGCCATAATGTGAATGGATACATATGACCCAGGGCTGTCAACAACAGTGTTCATTCTTGCAAATAATCTGGAAAACTAAAAGCTTCCAGATGGAACTTTAGATGAAATGAAAGTTGTCTGCACATATTGTAGTGATGAGCTGTCTTTCCACCAAAGCACAACAAGCCTGAAGTACCATCTTCGGGCAAAGCATGTGTTTGCTTCGGCTAATGCTAGCACTAGCACTGCCACTCAGTCAGGATCAAGCCGTGTTTGCAATCGCTAAATGGATCACCATGGACTGGAGGCCCATCCAAATTGTTGATGACCAAGGCCTACAAGGCACGATGGGTCGCCTGAGGTGACCCATCATGGATGCTGGAGCCATGCAGGTAAGGTGATTTCCCTATCCTCTTCAATTTTTATTTAATTTGGGTGAGATGTTACTTTACATGCAAGCTGTTGTTGTCTGCTAATTAAGTGCAATTCATATCATGAGATGTTATAATAAAGTAAAAATCCCTCTTTCTCTTACCAGTTTGTGATGCATTTCTTTATTACACCACACATTTGTTTTATCTCCCCCCAAAATACAAAATTAAATTAAATCCTGGTATTTTAAACTTGTATAATCTGTGATTAATCATGATTAATCACAGATTATATTTGTGATTAACTCAATTCATTTTTTTCATCGATTGACACCATGTTTCTGTAACTCTAGCCATAATGTGAACAGGTCCCTTGTAATGTTTCTGTAACTCTAGCCATAATGTGTACAGATCCATTGTAATGTTTCTGTAACTCTAGCCATAATGTGAACACGGAAGGGAGGCGTACCTTGACCCAGGTCTTACGAGACACTTCTCTCTTCTCAATCTGGTAGTGAGTGACTGGGCTTCCGCCGTCATGTTCGGGTGCTTCCCACATGAGGTGGACGTGGCGCCTGGTCACTTCAGCTACCTTCAGGTCCTTGGGAGCGCTGGGGGAGGCTTGGGAAACAACAGACAATGATCACTCCACTGAACTGTGGCTTCACTCGCAAAACTCAAACATTTAGTCACACAGGGACAAGCAGCAGGAGAGGAGGGCGTATCGTACCAATGACGGTCACTTCAATCTCTCCAGAGACGGAGGTGACATCGTTCTCCAGGGTCAGGGAGTAGGTGCCCTGGTCTGGACGCACACTGGGGGTCACCACCAGCTCTGTGAAGGTCGGCTTGGTCACCATGGTAATTCGTTCATCTGCAGAACTCAGCTCCTTGTCTCCAAAGGTCCACTTGGCAGTGGGAGTGGGGTATCCGGAGATGGGCACCCGGATGGTGAGGGGCTGAGGAACGATCACCTCCAGTCCATTCCTGAAGGCACTCAGGTCCAAGGTAGGAGCCACTGGAGACACAACACAGATTCAGTTCATCTTCTCATTGAGTTAGTTATGTTCTTTATTCCTTGTACGTGTACATACTGTATATCTATGCTCTATGAGCCATGCCCTTGTATAGTACATGGATATATTATATATCCATGATACAGCCATGTCAAGGCTGTATCCGTGCCATTCAAGGATGAATGGCACGTGTGTTCTGGCTACCATGTGGGTCATCTGCCAGCAGGGGTCCCAGTTCCTCGGTGGGGTCCGAGATTCCAGCAGCGTTTTCAGCACTCACTCTGTAGAGGTACTTCTGAGCAGGCTTCAGACCAGACACCTGCACACCAGGACACAGTCAGACTTACAACTCAACTCAACAGCCAATGGGACATCAAAAAGAATAATCTCTGCGTTTTCAATATAGTCACTATTGCGTTTTGGCTTTATGTCTTTAGGTACAAATTGAATGATTGATGGGTACCCGGTAGGAGAGGTCCTGGCAGAGTCTGGCATTACAGCGCAGCCACTTGTCTGATCCGTCCTCACACTTCTGGATGATGTAGCCGGTGATCATGCTGCCTCCGTTATTGGTGGGGGTCTCCCAGTTGAGAGAGACTCCTGTCGTGGTCTGCTCGCTGAAGTTCAGGTTTAGAGGAGGACTGGGCCTCTCTGAGAACAAATAAAATATCAGAGTTTCCATAATATCCTAAAGAGCTGCTTAAGCCATGTTGGCTTGGATTCTGACATATTTATCCATGATGTTGATAAATTGACAACTGGGAGGAGACCCCGGGGCAGACCCAGAACCCGCTGGAGAGATTATATATCTCGTCTGGCCTCGGAATGCCTCGGGATCCCCCAGGAGGAACTAGAGAGCGTGGCTGGGGAGAAGGAAGCCTGGGGGGCCCTGCTTAGCCGGCTGCCACCGCGACCCGGCCCCGGATAAGCGGACGCAAATGGATGGATGGATGGATGTTGATAAATCCAAAGACTCACCGATGGGATCCATAATCTTGACAGGGTCAGTTGCGAGGCTGGGTCTGCCCATCCCGGCCTTGTTTTCAGCTCTGACTCTGAAGATGTACTCCTTGTTCTCCACCACGTCGTTCAGGGTGGCAGAGCGGTTGTCCGCTCCACAAACAATGGCCACCTCCCACTTGACGGAGGTCCTATCGCGCAGCTCTATGATGTACGCAGTGATTTCAGAGCCTCCATCAAATTTGGGAGGCTCCCAAGTGATGGTGGCTCCAAACCTATTAACCACGCTGACCATGACCTTCTCAGGAGCATCAGGCACATCTGAAAAAAGACAACAAACAGGTTCTTAATGTGTCAACAACATGTTAGAGTACTGATAAGAACGGTCCTGAGGAGGTCACTGCTCACCAAACTTATTCTTGGCCTGAACGGCATCATCTGTGCTAACGCTGGGCCCGCTGCCCACTCTATTGCGAGCACAGACTCTGAACAGGTACCACGAGTCCTTCTGCAGGCCGCTCACACAGTACTCTGGAGTGTCTGCGCGGTCTGTGGCCAGGGTCCAGGTCTTACGCTTCAAGTCCCGTCTCTCCACCACATAAGCAACAATCTTGCTGCCACCATCGCTCTCCGGCTCCTCCCAGGCCAGACTCACCTCACCGTCAGCGGTGTCCGTCACCCTCAGAGCCTTGACAGGACCAGGGACATCTGAAAACACAACATCTCTCTTCATACTGTACATATTGTTCAAACCTCCATGGTCCTCAATGACGTAATGAAGCAATCAAACCTTACCGATAACATCCAGGTTGATGAAGGCCACTCCCTCTCCATGTTTGTTCTTGATGACTACCTTGTACCTGCCCTGCTCCTCCTTGGTGGGACTCTTCAGACGGTACTCTGTCTTGTCAGTGGTGGTGTCCACGTTCTGAACCGGGAGAGAGGAATCGCATAGGAACCACTCCACGTCGGCACGAGGATACGCGTCGTACGGCACGCTCATTATGAAGGGCTTCCCGGCATCGGTCACCAGATTCTGATCTGTTGTCTTGATCTTTGGCATGGCTACAAAACATGAGACATGAGACATGAGAACAAAGGTGATGATGGCAGAATATATGCGAATATATGATTTGGGCTCTTCAGTTGAACTGCTTCAGAGGACTGTACGAGACAATACCTTTACAGTTCTATTGACGTACAGAAACAACCTTTTATCCATTTGTTCAGTCTTGATTTACCTGCCAGTTCTAGCTTGGCCCGAGCATCTTTTTCCTTGGCCACAATCCTGTACTCTCCTTGGTCACGAGGTCGTATCTCACACACCTGCAGGCGATGGATCTTCCCCTCACTGATCATCTGGTACTTATCTCCTTGGACAATAATCATGTTGTTTCTCATCCACTTGACCTCCACTCTGTCCTTGTTGAGCTCCACCTCAAACACAACGTCTGAGCCTGGAGGCTCAAACACATCCTGGGGAGGTCTCACAATTTCTACTGGGGTTTCTGTGAGAATAGGAACATAAAGGTTTAGGATTCTGAGAAAAAACTACTTCAGTTAGTTACACGCCTGACCGTTGAAGTAAAGTATTCCCACCTTCAACAAAGAGTCTGGCTCTGGATCTCCTCTCATCCAAACCACAAGCGTATTCACACTCATCATCTGGCCGACACTCCTTGACTATCAGTCTGCATGTTTTGCCATCTCTCTCCATGTGGTATCTGAAAAAAAACCCAAAACATTCATGAGCAACATTCAAACTGTTCCAAAATAATTGTACTCTCCACTGGGACAGGCTTCTTTATTCTGCGTTTAACTAAAATGATTGACACAGCATATGATATACGATACACTGTCATCGGTATTTCTACACAGCTAGTTGTGCAGGATGAAGCAGATTTGTTCTAGTATTGAACTAAAACATCTTGCTTCTTACCTGGGTCCTTCTCTGATCTCACGTCCATTTCTGTACCACTTGACAGCTGCCTTCTCCTTGGACAACTTGCAGGTGAACTCTGCATCTTCAAACTCTGTGACAGTCTGGTCTTTGAGCTGAGCTGTGAAGTCTGTGGGAGCCTCACTGATGATCAGCTCTGCTGCACACTTGTCATCTCCCACCATGGCTGTATACTCTGCCTCATCGTCCATGACACAGTCCTTGATGGTTAGGGTGTGCTTGAGTCCATCCACCCTGTAGAGGATCCTCTTGCTGAGGGACACATCCTGGCCCGCCTTGGTCCATCGGACGGTCACCTCTGGTCGGTTCACTTTACAGCTGAAGCTCACTGTCTTCTTCTCCTGGGTCTCAACGTCCTCTATGGACTCCAGGAACTTCAACTTCTCCTCTGAAGGAGAAACAAAACAATACACTGTTATCACTACCTTAATTTGGTGTCCTTTCACCAGCTTAGTGTGTTTGGTTAGTCTGAATAGAACAACAAAACTTTTGATTCTTGGGCAGTTTATGGCAAACAAGAAACGATGTAGTCTGCCGAATTGAAAAAAAACTGCAATGGTGTCTCCCAAGGAAAGTGTAGCAATCTACGGAGCAATCAGAGCAATACAGAGTTTTATCTGAAGTAAACAGAATAATGATGATAAAAGATGTCTGTACAGAAGGCTTTTCTCAAAGGACAATATATTTCTAACAATGTAAGGCAGTGGCTATATTTGGAAATCAAATGCGACCCAACCAAGGCCAGACTGATATTCATTGCAAAATGCTAACTTCAATATCTGAATGGTCTCACACAGATGTGTCTGAGAACATGGACCAGTTGTTTGGTTCACACCCGACTGAAACGTACCAAGGTTTGATTAAAACGGACGAGAATGTCTGTTAATGAAATAAATATCCTCACGATACAACTCAGAGTCACTAGATTTGTTTGGCAGAGGTATTATCTGCAAATGCTGTACAGAAACTATCATTCATAGATGTTTTTATTGACTTTGAACCCTATTGGGATTACCCTTCTATATGCTTCAGTTGAGGTTAAGAGATGTTTAGTCTTACCTGCTACTTTAGCATTGGCTGCACTCTTGGCCTGCTCTCCTCTCTGGTTGGTCAGGATGATGGAGTAGTTGGCCTCATCTGCCTTCTTAGCATCTTTGATTCTGAGAGAGAACACATTGTCTCTCTGGGCCATGATGTACTTGCTGCTCTCAAATATGGTCTCGTCATTCTTCAGCCACTTGGCCTTGGCTCCCTCAGAGTTCACCTCACAGTTAAACATGATCTCGCTTCCCTCCTTCACCTCTGCATCTTTAATGGACGTGATGATTCTCAGTTTCTCTGAAATAAGGAAGAAAGGGATTAAAACCCGAGGGGAGAAGGCAGGCTCTTAGTAGGGTGAGGATAAAAGACAAATGTGACTCACCTATAATATAAAGATCAGCTGAAGCTTTGACGTCTCCAATGTGTGCCACATAGCCTCCTTCATCCGTGTTCTCACACTTCTTCACAATCAGTGCTCTTCTCTTCCCTTCGCTCACTATTTCATACTTGTCTCCGGCCTTTATCTCCTTGTCACCTCTGAACCACTTCACCTCATAGGTTTCCTTGGAGACGGAGCAGATAAACTCTGCCTTCTCTCCCTCCACCACCTCCTGGCTCTGAGGCCTGGAGATGAACTCAGCAGCCAGTTCTATAGACACAGAGATCATTCCATGTTACCATCTAAACATTCCACACACTTATTTCACTCTAAACTATTAACATATGCAATTTCATGATGAAAACAGTGATCTGGCTATGCCAGAGGATAGCTCCACTGGTGTGGAGATGTCACTAGATCACACAGAACAAGTGAGCAGTGATGTGTTCTTTTTTTCTGTGAATGAGTTTAGCTAAAGTGGACTGTGCTTACCGTTCAGTTTAAGATTAGCTGATGTCTTCACACTGGGACTCAGTCTGCAGGTGTACTCCCCAACATCTGCCATCTTCAGGTCCTGGATGATGAGGATTCTTCTCTTTCCGTCCATGATCTGCTCGTAGCGACCTCCCTCAGGCAGCTCCTGCTCCCCTTTGTACCAGGTGACCTCTGCACTGGGCTTGGACACCTCACAGATCAGTTTGACACTGTCTGTCTCAGTTCCCTCCATGTTGGACAGGTTCTTGGTGAACCTCGCCTCCTCCTCTGCAAGAGGCCATAACCAAGGTCATTTTAAAGTGCCAGATACTCTTTACATTCCTCTATAGCTCAATTTGTATTACATGTTTCTTCCAATCTAAATTGTAATTGGATGGTCATAATGAACATCATGGTCAGAAAGATATTGAGGAGTCCTTTTCTTTTAATATACACAATATAAGAACTGACAACACCTTACAGGCGAATAGGTTTCTTACCAACGACAGTCAGCATGCCAGAGGTTTTGGACGTCCTTGCATCACATTCATATTCTGCCTCATCATCAAAACCTGACTTGTGGACGATGAGTATTCTCTGGACTCCCTTGGCCATGATCTCATACTTCTTTCCTTTCCTGATCTCATTTCCATCCTTGAACCAGCGAACCTGCATGACCACAATTTTCATGTTAAACCTATGTACACCATGATGTATTACACCTCATACAGTAGCTGTTCAATCACCAATGGCAATTATCATCACACTTGAATTAGTGCTGCAGTTGTATGCTTGTACCTTGGCAGACTCCCGAGAGACTTCGCACTCAAATCTAGCAGACTCCTTCTCCCCAACCTCCACATCATGGAGAGCTTTGCTGAACTCCACAAACGGCGCTGAGGTCACAGGAAACAAGGTGAATAGACACGCCCCACATTCAACAACAACAACTATTCCGACGTGTGTGTCAGGGCCTTACGCTGCACGTCCAGGAAGCAGGAGGTTTTAAAGTCCTTTGCGTTGCAGGTGAACATCTTGGCGTCGTCCATAGTGCAGTCATGAATGATGAGTGCTCTCTTGCGTTTGTCCACAATCATTTCATATTTCTTGGTCTTGCGGATCTCCTGTCCATCTCGGAACCACTGGACCTCAGCGTTCTCCCTGGATACTTCACACTCAAGTGTGGCAGTGGCCTCTTCTTCAACCGTCTGGTCCTCCAAAGGCTTGGTGAACTCTACTGGTGGTTCTGCACATTTATTTATATCATTATTAGTTTTGAAATATGTTTTTCAATTAAAAGTATTTCAAACTTTGTTTGTTACATGATATATAACATATACATATAACATGGGATGGTGAGTGTTGTGGTATTGTTAGTAATATCAAAATGTTACCTCTGATGGTGAGCGTAGCCTGGGTCTGGAAGTCCTTTGCAGTGAGCTTGACCTTTCCGGCTTCAGAAAGCTTAACGTCCCTGACAGTCAGAGCGTGGGTCTTGCCTTCCACGCGAGTCACCACCTAAAACCAAGGTGGCAACACTCAACACCACTTTCCTCAACTTTACCGATACTTAACCTTTACTTTAAATTTTAATTCACTTTCTAAACCCTAACACTACTTTTAAACTTTAAATATTTTTTAATGTCGCAAATGAATGTGAATCTGCTATTTAGTCACAATGAACATGTATTCTCTTGGTCTTGTAATATGAGATCATGAGAAATCATTTTGACAATGTTATTGTACATCTAATTTAAAGGGGATCTTAAGCAACGTGACTCTCTAATGTGTTCAAAATAACTGTTATCTCCCAGCAGGAGAGCTGTGAACGCATCCTTATCTGTCGTCAGCCTGTGGAGACACTTTCCCAACATTCTATATAAACTGTGTTGTAAAACAGAGTGTAGTCGGACAAAACCGTGTTTAAACCGGTGTATAGTATGACGAGTGTTGTAAACCAGTGTATAGTATGACTAGTGTTGTAAACCGGTGTGTAGTATGACGAGTGTTGTAAACCGGTGTGTAGTATGACTAGTGTTGTAAACCGGTGTGTAGTATGACTAGTGTTGTAAACCGGTGTGTAGTATGACTAGTGTTGTAAACCGGTGTGTAGTATGACGAGTGTTGTAAACCGGTGTGTAGTATCACTAGTGTTGTAAACCGGTGTGTAGTATGACTAGTGTTGTAAACCGGTGTGTAGTATGACTAGTGTTGTAAACCGGTGTGTAGTATGACTAGTGTTGTAAACCAGTGTGTAGTATGACTAGTGTTATAAACCAGTGTGTAGTATGACTAGTGTTGTAAACCAGTGTGTAGTATGACTAGTGTTGTAAACCAGTGTGTAGTATGACTAGTGTTATAAACCAGTGTGTAGTATGACTAGTGTTGTAAACCAGTGTGTAGTATGACTAGTGTTGTAAACCAGTGTGTAGTATGACTAGTGTTATAAACCAGTGTGTAGTATGACTAGTGTTATAAACCAGTGTGTAGTATGACTAGTGTTGTAAACCAGTGTGTAGTATGACTAGTGTTGTAAACCAGTGTGTAGTATGACTAGTGTTGTAAACCAGTGTATAGTACGTCGAGTGTTGTAAACCAGTGTGTAGTGTGACTATTGTTGGTTTAGGGTGAGCGTTCTCTACTCACCCGGTCACTGGCTTCCATCTTCTGATCCCCCAAGAACCACTCCACGGCGATACCTTCGTAGGACAGCTCACACTCGAAGGTGGCGGTCTCTCCAGCAGTCACCGTCACGTCCTTCAGAGGTCTGCTCAGGCCAATGCTGCGGGCTGAGGTGGACAAATCAGACACGGTCAGTTCGCCAGACCCTACACACTGGACAATGCTCTGTTGTAGGGAGAGGGATCACTCCGGCACCACATATCACTCTGTAGCCACTTGAGATAAGACCGGAATAACCCCAGCCCTGTCTGCTGCTGCTGCATTCTATTTTGGATATACTTTATGAAGAAGAGTAGATATGATGTTAACAGAGAAAACAATTTAATTCAACATTCATATCATACAATAGCATTTATAGAAGTGTTGTTTCTATGACCTTACCCTTGACTCTGAGCTGGGCTGTAGATTTAGCGTTAGCTGCAGAGAAGTCTACTCCTCCAGCCATGTCCATGCGGACGTTGTAGAGGATCAGTATGTGTCTGGTTCCTTCTTCCTTGATCTCCACGTCCTGACAGGAACACAGCAACCAACATGGCGTCAAACAGGGTTTTGAGTTTTAAGAGGGCCTTCATTGGGCAATACAGTACAAGACACACAATAACACTCACATTGGACTGGTGGAGGGCTTCTTCCTTGAGCTTCCAGTTCCCGTGCACGTCCCCCTCAGAGATCTCCGTCTCAAACTTAGCCGCCTCCGTCTCTGTTACCTCCACGCTGTACAGCGGACGCACAACCTTGATGTCACGCTCTGCCGGGAGATGGGAAGATGTTTAGTAAGAAATAAGATGTTTAGTAAGAAAAAGACAGAAAAGATTCAAAAAGAAATAACTTTATCTCTATGCCCAATTTTACCTTCAATGTTGAGGTTAGCCGTGGTTTTGTCCGACCCACAGTCGCAGGTGTATGCCCCGATGTTGGCTTTAGCTGCCTTCTTCACTGTCAAAATGCACTTCTTGCCATCAGCTCTGACAGTAATGCTCTTGGAGGGAATGATTTCTTTACTGTCCTTGAACCATTTGACATCTGCTGCAGGCTTGCTGAGTTCACAGACTAGTGACACTTCATCCTTCTCCACAGCTGTGTAGTTCTGCAGCTTGGTGGTGAAGTACAAGTCTCCCTCTGCAAGAAATCAGAACACATGATGTATGTTAACACATGCAGACAGCTTTTTATTGAACCCACATTTCACTGCAATGTAGCAATCCCAAACAATCCCAAATACACTATGTGTAACAAGTCTGGAATTATCAATATATCTATATCTGTTTCCGGTAAGATGTAAGAAGACATGTACTAACCGATGACAGTGAGCATGGCTGAGGCAGTCTTGCCCATGGCCTCCACTCTGATCATGGAGGTGTCGTCGATTGTCACTTCCTTGAAGGCCAGGGTGTGGGTCTTCCCCTGATCCGACATGTGGACCACCTTGCTGGGGTGCAGGCGGACATCGTTCCTGTACCAGGACACCTGGATCTTCTCATGGGAGAGTTCGATGCTGAACTCTGCTGTCTCGCGCTCCTTCACAGTCACATCCTTAATCGGTTTCACAAACTCCAGACGGATACCTGACAATCAATGAGCAACCATCAGGCTACAGTCTGTACTACAACCAAATAATTCAGGTGGTGCAATAAGAATTGTTTATTTGTGCGAATTGTTGTGGTATTTTCTCAGTCACACACACACACACACACACACACACACACACACACACACACACACACACACACACACACACACACACACACACACACACACACACACACACACACACACACACACACACACACACACACACACACACACACTATTATCAAGTGTATGTAGAAATGACTTTACCTTGTAAGACCAGTTTGGCCGATGTGCGCTTGTCCTCAGCCTCAAACATGTACTTTGCTTCATCCTCGTAGGCAGCTGACTTGATCACCAGTGTGTGCACGTTGGCCTCCTGGATAATCTTGTACTTGTCATCATTCTCTAGCTCCTGCGTGCCCTTCAGCCAACGGGTGGTCTTGGCGGCTCTGGACATCTCCACCTCGAAGTGAGCCTCGTCCTTCTCATAGACGTGCACATCGCTTAGTGGTATGACGAAGCTCAGGGGGAGTTCTGGTGGACAAGGATTCACAATGCAATTACCAATTTAGGTTCCATAAAACACTAGAGGTTGAGCATTTTAATGAGACTAGGAATCCTTATACTTGGACCTATTTGTCATCAAACCCCTTTTGCAGCCAAGTATGTGCATTTGGTAATGGTTCACACAAGGTGTAGGACGTATTTCAATTGGCATGAGTTAAGTGTAATCTTACCCTTCACTTTCAGGTTAGCAGAGCACTTGGCATTGGCAGCGTTGTACGCCACCTCACCTGTCTGGGGCACCTTACAGTTGTACAAGATCAGAGTGTGCTTGGCTCCCTCCTCAATGATTTCAACATCCTGCAAATAACATAAAGTACTGATTCTCTGCATATGCATCCTACCATCCAGATATATGTTATTTCATTTGTTAAATAGAAATTATATGGTTGGATAACTCACAGAAGAGGGACTTAGGACTTCTCCGTTCAGTTTCCACTGGCCGTGGACGTCATCCTCTGAGATCTCCACCTCGAAACGAGCCGTCTCTCCATCAAACACCTCCACCCCATATAGAGGACGCACTACCTTGATGTCACGAGCTACAAGTGGAAAATTAACAAACATATGAAATATGAAGAAACATATGAACAAACTTATGATTGACATATGATTATGAGTGGGTTGTTTTTACCTTCAATAATAATCTTGGCCATGGTCTTGTCTGTTCCACAGTCACATACGTATTGTCCTTTATCTTTTTCCTCCACCTTCTTCAGGACAAGAGCTCTACGCAATCCCTCAGATCTCATGAGCACCATCTTGGATGTGACGATCTCCTTCTCGTTGTGGTACCACATCACAGGGACGTCTTTGCTGAGTTCACAATCCAGAGTCACCTCGTCCTTCTCCGTTGCTGTGTAATCCTGGAGCTTGACGGTGAACACAGCATCTCCCTCTGCAACCAAACACATTCAAACTCTTAGCTGAAGCACACTGGCAGGTAACTACAGTGTGCACTCTCTTTACCAACTCAATCCGTACAGTCTCTGTGGGCAAGGGACAAGAAGAGCACTCCAGAAAAGTAAGTAACGTTTGAGACAGGGAAGTAAGACTGTTACCTATGACCGTCAGTTTTGCCATGGAGTAAATGCCTTTAGCCTCTGCCTTAATCTGGCAGGTGTCGTCTAGACTGAGCATCCTCATCTCTAGACTGTGTTTCATTCCATCAACATAGGTGAGCACTGTTCTGCTCACATGAAGTTTTACTTCATTACGGTACCAAACCACTGGCACATTCTCGTGAGTCAGCTCCAACTCAAAGCGTGCCGTGTTACCTTCCTTCATGGTTTGGTTCTGAAGCGGCTTGGTGAATTTGAGCCTCATTCCTGGAATACATGATGTTAGCAGACAAAAGGTTGGTGTTGGGCCCACCGCCGGCACCAAACAGAATGAGGCTTATAAGACCGTTCCTGAGCTGCTGTCCCATAATTACCTTCCACAGTGAGCTGTGCGCTGGACTTCTGGCCCAACACTTCGATAGAATACTGGGATTCATCATCAAACTCACAGCTGTTTATGATCAGCATGTGTTTCTTTCCATCGTCAATAATTTCATATTTGGGACTCGGGGTGATGATGTCAGACCCTCTGTACCACATGACCTTTGAAACGTCCTTCGTGACGATGCATTCAAACTTAGCCTGTTTCTTTTCATGCACAGAAACATCCTCCAGTGGGACAACAAAGCCCATTTCGATTTCTGGGAGGTATGGATGATCGACAGTTATTCAGAGCAGCCAAGCTGTTGATACCTTGACATGAACACTGGGAGGAAGAGGAGCCTACCTTTGACGGTAAGCATGGCGGTAGTCACGGCGTTGAGAGCCTGGTAGGACACCTCGCCCGCCTGGTCCAGCTGCACGCTCTTCAGAGTCAAGAAACGCTTCCGGCCCTCGACCCGGAAGTCACATGTCTGGAAGGAGAGCTGGAATTCAGTTTTTCATCTCCATATAATTCATCTCATAAATAAGATGATAATGTTCATATATATGATGAATGAGGTGATATATGAATCATCTCAACTGGATTTTATATGCAGTGAATCTGAAGTGAAACTGTATGTTAAAAGTTACCGGCGTCCTGCTCAGGACTTGGCCTCTCAGCTTCCATTCTCCAAGCACGTCGTCCTCGGAGATCTCCGTATCAAAGTTAGCTTGGTCCTTCTCCACCACCTCCACACTGGACAGAGGCTTCAGGATCTCTGCCTCGCGCTCTGCACCACAACACCATATCAACATCACACAATACAGAGCGTGGACCATGCCATACAATACATATCATACACAGAAGCACTTTTGAAACATGTGTGTGTTTATCGCTAAAACCAACCTCCCAGTGTGAGTTTGGCTGAATATCTACGATCTTCCACTGCAACCGTGTATTCTGCCACGTCATTAGGCTGGCAGTTGTTGATGGTCAGAGTCATGTCCTTTCCATCTTTCTTCACCTCCACCTTATCAGACGGAGTTAACTCATCATCTCCTTTAAACCACTTCCAGTTGGGAGTGTCCTTAAACAGCTCACATTTGAATGTGGCCTTGGACTTGGGTTTCACATGCTGATCTCTCAGAGGCTTCACCAGCCAGTCTTTGATGATTTCTGTAAAGGAAAACGTTTCACACAATGAATCTAGAGTTTTCTGCACTATCGTAATCAAAAAACAATCGATGCCGCCTTCATCTGTAATTAGTGCCAATACTCACCAATCACTTTGACATTGGTTGAAGTCTGGACCTCTCCTTGATTGGCCACTTCACATGTGTAAAGACCAGCATCCTCCTCAGTGGCATTCTGGATGGTCACGGCATGCTGCAGACCAATGATATTTATGGCAATTTTGCCGGCCTTGTTCTTGAGTAGCTCTCCATTCCTCTTCCAGACCACGTCCCTCTCTTTGTTCAATTCACAGGTAAGATACATTGGCTGACCCTTGATGCAGGATGTTTCGGGCTCCAGCTCCTTGATCCATTTCACTGGCAGCTCTGACAGAATAGAACACCAACAAGGATTGAGCATTGAAACTACTCTGCTTCAAGAATCATGATCATTGAGGCATCTGACACAAGCAATTCACATCAGCTGTGGATTTGATGTGTTGTTGATACGTTTAAATATTATACAGTATATTTAAAACTCGGCCCTATTACAATGAGAACCACTTTTCCACTTTTTCACTCATCTAAAAAATGTACCAGCCTATCTATAATTATCTGGGCTGGCGACACAAACATGAACATACCTTCAACAATGAGCTTGGCTGTGCATGATATTTCCTTTCCGGCATTCTTGGCCACGCATGTGTATTCACCAGTATCAGCCAGCTGGACATCAATAATGTTCAGCTTGCGGTCTTTACCATCTGCTGTGAATTTGTGTTTGGGGCTTTCACGAATGTTGCTTCCATCCTTCATCCAGGAAGCTATGGCAGTAGAGGGGGAAACTTCACACTCAAATACAGCAGATGAGCCAATAGACTCGGCCTCTGTCAACACAATGTCTTGAAGTTTTTTGATGAATTTCAAAGGAACAGCTTTGAGCTTGAATCCTGCGAAGGGCTCCTCTGGTGGGGATGGGCCCTTTCCTCCAGGCTTCAGGCCCCTGCCTCGACCACCATCGCCAGGAGATGGGGTCTGTCGTGCTGAAATGCCATAAATAAATCAGGAAATTATCATTTGTTTATAACAAACACAGTGAGGAACTGGAGCAGAACAATTGATCTAAGATCTTAGGAATAAGAAAGAAGAGCGAAAATAATGCTGTGTCTCACTTGACACACACAACAGTAAAGCAGACTAGTGCTAAGAGTGATCTAATCTGAGATCAGAGTATAATCTCACCCCCAAGTCCTCGGCCTCTGCCTTTAGGAAGCTCTTCAGCTGGCTTTCCATCTGGATGGAAAAAACAAGAGCATGAGATTTCCTTCAATGTTCAAGACAGATTGGAGACAGGACCAGACTAACAGAAAACAGATTAGCAAAGAAATATTATGCTGTGGCAAACATACACATGAAATACAAAGGTGAACATTTAGCAAAGACGGTAAAGATGATGATGGTGGCAAATGAAAAATAAATACAAAGACGGACATATATTAAATACATGATGATGGTGATGATGATGACGATGATAAGATGGGATTTTAAGATGACTACAAAACAAAACCATTAAGACTCCAAATAATTGACACTATCAATGAAGATCATGGATGATGGATGAGTTGATTGGAAAGAGATGAAGAGATGAATGAGTTGGAGCTGGCCATTGGTCACAGATGGGTCAGATTAAGATGGAGAAGGAATTGATGAGGCTCCGGGGCATCAGGTGGGATGTTCCTTCTCACCTCGTTTGGGCCCAGGCATCCCTGGGGTTTCAATCACTCCATCCACTTCTCCACCTTCACCTTCTTCTGAGGGAACCAGCTCCCAGCCCCACACCTCCTCCTCCTCCTCTTCTGGCTGGACCTCATACTCCTCTTCAAACACCTCCTCTTCCAGCTGAGTGGGAACCTTCCTCAGCTGCACAGATCCAGGCGAAACCTCCTTGACCATGGGAACCTTCCCTTTGCTGGGCTTCACTGCTTCCCCAGACTCTTCTGGGAATGATTTCTTGGGGATATTTTTCAGAGCCACAGCCTCAAGTGAGTCTTTTGGGGAAACTGTTTTCGGGATCCTCGTGACTTTTTCACCACTTGGTTTTCTATCCATTGGAAGGGATTTCAACTCTTCAGATTTTGGTTTATCAACTTTGGGGGATGGGGTCTTTTTCAGCTCAAACTTCTTCAGCTGTTCAACTGGCTTCAAATCTCCCTCTTCTTTTGACTTTACTTTAAGTGATGGAGTCTTTTTCATTTCTAAACCTTTCTTTGTAACTGCTGCAAGCTTTTGTGGTGTCCCTTCCCCAGTTCCTCCTCCTGCTTTTTGCAGGGGCTGTTCTTCGGTGGCTGGGTGTTCTGTTCTAGGAGGACTGGACTTGGCTGGCGTAATGCTCTTCTCTTTTTCACTCATGATCAGACTATCGCTGGGCTGCTGTTCGGTGGGCTCTTTATTTTTCTCTTGGGTTTGTCTACCTGGTTCTTTATCAGCCAAATGCTTCTTATTGTGTACTTGAGGTGTTTCGTCATCCTTTGGGATTTTGGTTAAATGTTTTAACGCATCATGTTCCTTTTCTTTATCTGGTGTGGCAGTAACTTTAACTTTAGTTGGATGCTTGTCAGCATCTTTGGGAGGTTTATCTAGTCGCTTCTTAGGTGTAACCACCTCTTTATCTACCATGGCATCAGTCCTGGTGGTCTTGGTTGGATCATCTGGTTCCCTAAAAGCAGCAGTGGGTTCATTGAGAGTCCTGGTGGTCTTGGTAGGAGGTAGTGGTGGTCCATCGCCTGGGATACTAACAACAGCAGTGGGTTCATCCCTCTGGACAGTCTCAGCTTTCCCCCGTGGCCTGACTTCATTATCTATCCTTGGCTCACTTTTTTTGGTAGGTTTAAGGGCCTCAGTTGGCTCTGGTTTCACAGGCTTTTTAAATGGCTTCAATTTAACCATTTCTTCCTCCTCTTCATCTTTTGGCAACCTTTTAATTTTCTTTTTTGCAAGGTCGAGTTCAGGCTCTCCCTCCCCCGAGGCTTTCAGAGTTCTTGTCCAGCACTTCTTCTCCTCTTCTGCTTCAGACAGTTCAGGGGCCTCAGAATGGCCCCTTTCAGAACCATCTTCTTGTGCTGAAAAGACTTCTTCCACTTTCTCTTTCATCTCATCATCATGCCTATGAGGACGGGCATGAGCTATGGGTTCTGAGTCATGATACCTTGTTACCTCAACCTTAGATGTTATATCTTTCTTATCAGATTCTTGGAGTTTACTTGGCACCTTTTTCAACTTGATTGCTTGCTGTTTGTCATCCTGTTTCAATGATTTTTCAAATGGTTTTAATTTAATTGATTCTTGGTCTTTGTCTTCTTTTGGTAATTTATGTATTTTTTTCTTGGCTAAACTTGCTTCTTCAGGAACCTCATCTTTCTCTGCTTTTGGGATTGAGGTACGGGCTATGTTATCCATTTGTTGTGGAACGTGGACTCCTTCAGCCTCTTCTAAATACCCAAGCAGAGTAGTCTCTTCTTCTGCTGTGAAGATGCGCTCGGATCTGCCCAGGATGATGAGCTTGCGGTCATCTCTGTCATGAAGTTTGTGGACTGTGAGATCCATGTCGTAATGCCTGCTAACTTCTGCCTGATGAGTGATGATCTCCTTCTCAGATTCTGCTGCTTTCACCGGAATCTTCTTTAGTTTGATGATTTCAGGCTCAGGATCGTTCTCTTTGGGCAATCGGGGGACTTTTTTCTTCAACTTTGGTGAGTCAGTTGATTTTGCCTCCTTAACAGGAATCTTATCCTTTGGTTTACTAAATAGAACTGTTTTCAAGGTGATAAATGTTTTTACAAAATTGTACACACATTAACATTTCATTTGAGACTTAAACTCAAAAGATAACCAGCACATTTTCAACAACACAAATCAAGGTTTAAATGCCACATAGAAAAATGTACATTTAAATGTCACATCGTTTTGTAAATCATCCAAAACTACAACATATGATAATTAGGCAAGTAAATAAGCTTTTAAAAATATTAAAAAAAGTTCTATACCTTTAGTTGGTCCTGGGGCAGTAACAGGCCCTTTGTCTGCAAGAAGGTGAGAGTTGGAAACATCAGCACCAACACAGAAAGAGGGGCATAGACACATGTATTAGATAGGGTTGAGAGTTGGGAAAAGAACTACCTTCCATTTGACTTCACATTAATGTACCCAATATTTAAAACTATATCAGATAAGATAAGATAAGGACTTGGAGAAAAGAGTAATACCAAAGATATGTCAACATATAACATAGAACATATATATAACAGTTAGTTTACACATATATAACATACATAACACATTCTTTACACACATATATTTAACCAAGCAATGATTACATTTGTTTCTATTATTAGAATAAGTAATGTATATATACATGATGTATATATATATATACATTACATTATTATACATTATTATATACTAATATATACTAATATAATTATTAGTATATATCAATATCATTATTAGTAATGTATATATGTGTATGTGTATTATAAGTAGTATAATATTGTGTACATGTGAAAATACAGGAAGAGGAATGAAAGAGGTTCTCAAGCCAGGCGAAAGACAGAAGAACAGAAGATGTAAGAGATGGTACCTTCAGGAGGAGAGGTCTCCATGGTTATGGGTGGAGGACTTTTCTTCTCTACCGGCACAGCCTCCATCTTCTCCACAGGAGAGACTTTAGCTACAAGAAAGCCAACTCAGTCACTTATCTGACCCTGCATCACATGCGTTACAGACTGGAGTGACACGTATACACTGATACAACCAACAGACAGACTGACATACAAAACTACATGAAGGAAAACATGAAGGACCACACCAACTACCTGGAGGAGCATCGACAGTGACTGAAGGAGCAGGAGGAGGAGGAGATGGCTTTGCTGCCGGCACTGATGGTTTAGTCTCTTCTTGAGGAGGCACTTGGGAATATAAGTTATAAGATCAAGACCAAGAAACCAACACACTCTTTGACCAAATACACACATAATAAACAGACATTAGGACACACTGGAAAAACACCTTGCAAGCTTATCGGTGTTAAAAGAAAAAGTGGCCATCATGAAGAAGAAATTCCAAACAAAGTGGTTTGCTAAGTATTTTGAATTCAAGACACAATAACACATAACATGAATACATTGAACATACAAGAGACTGCGCTTGAGGTAAAGTTAAATGTTCATGTTCACCAGGCATATAGAAGAGCACACCAAGATTAGTTTAATTGATGCACTAATGCACCTTTCTGCTAAGAGGCAATCTCATGTCTTGAGACACATGTAAGTAAAGCAGTGCATAACAAGAGTGAGATGTAAAATACCATCTCTACATTAAAAGTGTAAGAGGGGTTGATCTAAAAGGCGATCATAAGAATGTGAATTATTCACAGAATACCTTTCACTGGGATTGGCTCTTCAATGTTCTTCAAGTGCTTGGTTTTCTGGCTGTCTTGTCTTTGGGGGGAAGATTTAGGTGAAGACTTAGATGTGGGGTGCGGTTGTCTTTTGGTGGCTCCGGTTGTAAAGAAACTGCTCGTAATTCTTTCTTAGACTGTGTTTCTCTGGATGGAGGCGAAGGGTGTTCTTCATTTTTCTGTGATATAACTTGTTTAGTTACATTGACTCTGGGCTGAGGGCTAGACTGCAGTGCAGCTGGGATATTATCTGATGGTACAGATGGTTTGGAGGGTTCAACAATATTGTTGGCCTTTTTTGGGTACTGTTCAACTTCCTCTGGTGGCGTGTGTTGTCCTGCAAGATTAGGGTCTTTAACATGTTCAACTCTCTTCAAGGAAACATCTCTCGGAGGAGCAATGTTCTTCGAGCCCCTAGTTTGTTCATCAAAAGGCAGTTCAACACTGGTTTTGTTGAAGGGTGGAACCTCGTTTGGAGATATCTTGGCTGAGGCAGGTGGAACTGGTGCCTGTGAGGAATCTAACAGTGTATCTGAGGGCCCTGTATTCATTGCAGAAAAACTGTTGTTCTGAGGAGCCTTGTCTTTCTTCGACATGGGTTTCTTGAGAGCTTGTTCATCTCCAACAGAGGCAACTTGTTTAGCTTGAAGGACCATCTTAGTTGTTTGTGCTATCTTAACGGCTGCAGTGTCATGGGTAGAAACCTTTTTTAATGTGACAGCAGTCATGGTTCCTTCAGTTGGTGCGGTGACATATAGTTGATCAACCTCTTTTTCCTGAGGAATATTCTTCTCACAGGAAATGTCCTCTCTACCTGATGTTATTGTAGCTGTATGTTTTGCTGCTGTCTTAGGTATCAGTACTTCTCTCTTGGGTAGGGTCTGGCTAGGTGGACTAGGTGTTAGAGGCGGGATAGGGGGACAAGGTTTTGGAGACTGGCTAGATGGACTAGGTGTTGGAGAAGTGCGAGGTGGACTACGTGTTGGAGAATGGCAAGGTGGACTAGGTGTTGGAGAATGGCAAGGTGGACTAGTTGTTGGAGAATGGCAAGGTGGACTAGGTGTTAGAGACTGGCTAGGTAGATGAGATGTTGTAGACTGGCAAGGTGGACTAGGCGTTAGAGACTTGCTAGGTGGCCTAGGTGATGGAGAATGGCAAGGTGGACTAGGTGTTGGAGAATGGCAAGGTGGACTAGGCGTTAGAGACTGAATAGATAGATGAGATGTTGTAGACTGGCAAGGTGGACTAGGTGATGGAGAATGGCAAGGTGGACTAGGTGTTAGAGACTTGCTAGGTGGCCTAGGTGATGGAGAATGGCTACAGGGACTAGTTGTTGCAATATCCTTGATTTGAGGAGGACTCACAGACTTCATGTCTACAAATAGTTCTTCCTTGGCCAGCATGCTTTGAATGCTGTGTATTGTACGTATTTCCCTGTGTTGTACCTCATCTCGTAATGCCACCATTTCTCTTCTCATCGGTTCCTCACTGTGATCACATGACTGGACTTCCTCTGAAATGGATCTGAATTCTGTTAGACTGATCAGCTCACTGGAGCTTGTGTCCAGAGAAAACATCTTCCTCTCTTCAGTAGACACGCTTGTCCTCTGTTCAGCTCGTGTTCCTGCTTCCTGCTCAGTCTTCATCAGAAGTGGAGCATCTTAAGATACAACCAAGATTTAAAACACCATAGAGTGGTGACAAAGAGGACGACGCAAGACAACAAGCAAAACACACATTTCAGCAATTGTATCGTAAGCTAGAAGTGATGGATCATAAGAACTTCTTAAAGCAAGGTATTTGTTTTAAAGCATACCTTTGCTGGTGGTTTTCTTCTCTGGACGTGGTTTAGCTACTGCAGGTTTATCCTGTGGTAATTCCTTCTGTTTTACTGTTTTAATCCACCAGACAGCAAAGCAAACAATAAACATCCATGACAACACAGACACAGACAGACACAATATTGCAAGAATGTGCTAAATATGAAGGTATGAAGATGGAAGATAAAGAACATAAGAGAATATGAGTCAATAAAATTACCACTCATATATTTACCTTCTTGAGGTTTTTCTGGGGTTTGTTTTGATGTGTCAGGAGCTTTGTGGAGTGGCTTTGGTTCCACTGATGTTGGCTTCAATGTTTGTGTAACCTCCTTGGACACATCTGTGATGGAATCTGAGCCTCCTGGAACTAATGCAGAAGCTTCTTGGGCCAGCGCTGATGGCTGAGGAAAGTTGCTTGGTTCGTCGCTGGGCCTCCTGGGAACTGGTTTGGCTGCTTCTGAAACAGGCACTGCTGTCTCCGGCTTGGCTTGCTGTAGCTTCTTAGCCAGTGGCTCTAGAACGTCAACAGTATGAACGGGTTCTGCTCTGCCCTGCCCAGCAGCAGGTTTTATAGTATGATCAGGTTCTGACTTCATAGCTTCTGGTTGCTGTGGTCTTCTTGGCAGTTGCAGCTCATGTTGTTTTCTGGGTTCTGGGACTTATCAAAATAATAATAGTTTAGGAATATGATGTTGTTTTATGAAAGCCACACTCTAACAAGTGCTATTTCAAAAGAACTGTGCACATGAAGCAAAAGCAGAAGCAGAAGAAGCAAACACTTCTTCTCAAAAAGAACACAGAACAAGACAGAAAGAGAGGTATCACAGGATCTTTGCAGTACCTTTAGGTGGGGTAACGTCTTTCTTGGGCAGAGTAACCTTAGGGGCAGTTCGATCAACAACTGGTTCCTCTGGTCTGGGTACAACTACATCAAATACATTCAACATTAAACATGTAGTTTAACCTACAAGCTGAGACAGCGTTCAAATGAATGAAGGAAATAAGAAAGACGAAACAAACTTCAATACCTTCGGAAGGAATATGTTCTGTCGGTGTGGTAGCTTTAGGAGTGATTGTTTCAAGAACAGCTTCCTGTGGTACTGCTGGGTCTTAAGGAAACATTTAACACACATTGAACACAAATGTAGTTCTGTCATATTTGACACTATTATCGCTGCTCAAGTGGGGAATCACACTCTCATGAGTGCTTGGCATGAGACATACAGTATATACAACATACAGACATATTGAACATATAGAAAACAATGAGTACGTTATGAAACGTAAAAAAGATGTAATAAAGATTGTAAGATCAGCTCTGCAGTACCTTTGGCAGTAATGGGCGGAGCCCTGGGAGTGGGAACCTTGGTGGCAGTTGGCTGAGCTACAGGGACTTTCACCACAGGAACGTCTGCCACTTAAGAAAGCATCCAACAGCAGGTTTGAATGTTTATCGCTTTGGTTTAAATGTGTCTTCCAACATAAAGGGTCTCACAGGACACGCATGCTACGAGATTTACTATGACATCACATGACATGAAAATTAAGATATTAGTATGAGAAGAAGTCGGGGTTCTCTGCATGCTTTGAGGATGTTTTTTTTTGAAAGATTGATTGTGCAAATGTCACTTGCACAATATTTGTCACAGACAAACACACACACACACACACACACACATACATACATACATACATACATACACACACACACACACACACACACACACATACATAGAGAGGGCGAAGAAACAGGAAGAAAGACGACTGTTTCATGTTCTAGCTACACATACCTGCAGGTTTAAGGGCTTCAGGCTTCTCCTGGGGAGTCTGTTTGGCCTTCGGGGTTTCTGGACTAGCTGAGACTCCCTGAGGTTCAGTGAGTGTTTTGGGCGATTGTGGTTTTCTAACTACTTCTGGTTCAGGGAGTGTCGGAAATTCTTCGAGCGGACGGACAGAAATGTGAGGTTCTGTCAACAGACAATACATTAGTAACAGAGTCGAAGAAAGACAGCACAATGCCAGAAGAAAGAATACAATGCGCTCGAGTGAGTCATTTCACAGGCATTGTTGTCTAACAGTACAACAGTGATTCTGTTGAGACAAACACAACATTAATGACAGACAACAGAGACATTACAAGAGTTTGTAAGAGGTTGTAAGAGATAGAACAAAATGCATATTTGTATGTAATTTTAATATGACTTTCAATAGTGAGCCTCAGTCTGTGATATTGAAGAGTGTGCTGGGTAATGTACTGTATATATCCTCAGAATAAGGAATATACTGAGTGAAATCAGCTGTTACCTTCTGGGACTGCAGGTTCCTCTTCCAAGGGTGGAGGAACAGGGCTCACTTGGGGCTCAGGCTTCTTGATTTCAGTTACTTAAAAACATTTTCAGTGTCGTCAACTTCTCACCAAGCATTGACACATCACATCACAACACTGAATTTAGACTCAAACAAAAGAACGGAACAAGAATATAAGAAATATTGGAAGAAACTATGAAACAAACGGCATGGCAGAACGCATCTGGCCACATAACGCACCAGACAGACTCAGAACAGTACAATGACAGAAAGGTGTACATGAATACCTTGGAAAGGGGGCAGGGCTACAGGGGCAGGAGGCGGAGTTACAGAGGCTTTCTCCTCTTGTCTGTGGTCAGCTTCAGGAACTTTAAAGATAGTTTGACTGTTAGTTTCTCCATAACATTTGGTTAATGCGAGTCTGGGTTAAAAAGTAAAAGTTACAAAGTTGTCCTCAAGCAGATTGAAAAGTACTGAAGTAAGAAGCCTTTGTTTGAAACAGTGGGCCAAAAACAATCAGCAGAGTCAACACACATGGGACAATAATAGTAATAGGCAAGATTTAGACATGGATCACAAACACAATCAGCGACACACGTGGGCCACAACCTTTAACAGAAAGCACTACTGCATGTGCTACAGTAGGATGCCTGCAGTTTGACATGGAAACAAGGAGCATGACTGGCAGCTTGTTAAGCTGACAATGCAAGCAAGAATAGCCCATAGCGCTGTACCTTCGGGAATCCTTGCATCCACTTGTGTCCTCTCAACACTTTCTTCAACTGGTTTCCTCTCTTCTGTTGAAGGAAGAAAGTCCTCTTATAAAACACCTAGATATAGGCTCTCCACTGCTCAGGAGCTTTTGGCCTTAATAAATACGCCTTAATAAATACTCCACTGGTTAGGACCTAAAACTACAGGGCTTAGGGAACACCTAGAGATAGGATCTCCACTGCTTAGGACTTATAGGCTTTAGGAAACACCCACATGTAGGATCCCAACTGCTTAGGAAGCAAACACATATCACAATATACATCAGAAAATGGCACACATAACCCATGACAAATTAGAATATATATCAGTGAAATTGTATACATCGACAACCAATGAAGAGCGGCAATATCAGACAAATTATATCCAGAAACAAGCAATGACCAATGAGAATATACATCGGACAAATGAAGAAAAAACACAAAGTGACGTAGACCACACACACAGGCAGCAGTTTGAAGACATAGACAGTGTTAAGAATGAAGGGATGAGGATGAGAAAACAAGAGTTCCAACCCTGCAGTGCCCAAGGTAGAAGAATACTGCAGCGAAATGGCATTCCAGCTCTGATAAGCTATGCTGTTAGAGGACAACTGGATATTAGCAGAGAACCTTCCGTTTGGAATAAGCGCTCTTTCAGCAGATAGGTTAACAGAGATGATTTACGGGGAGGCATTCCCTTCAATACATTTGATGAGTTGAGGTTATGAGTTGAGATGTTTATGAGATTGGATTAAGGTTTAAGGATGGAGAGGATGAGGAATAGGCATGAATCCAATGATTATTAGGTTATTAGAATGAAGATTATGAATTATACATAAAAGATGTGTAACTTTTACTTCAGTTCTATCTTCATAGTGACAGAAGTCTACATGATATTTTAGTAGAAGCGTGAATCATTCGTAAACCTGGGTTAGATCTAATTTCAGTTAGAGGTAATATGAATGTTATTACTAGTATTGAGTCTTACCTCTGTAAGAAACCTGAGATGATGCTTCTGGTACTTGAATTGGTGTGTCTGGGATGTCTAGAGATGTATCCATAAATACAATTTCAGTACCAAAAGATTTGGATAAAGTTCTTATATTTTATTATTTATATTTGTGTTGTAAACTTCACATACTGTTGTGTTTTGAGACACATTCCATTTTAGCTATTGGCTGAAATATTTGTTCTAAAATATTATATATATAATATATATATATATATTATATATATACTATTATCGAATTTATAATGCCTTTGCTTCCATGTTATTTTTTTTACTTGATCTCAACATTGCTTTAAAATACTTCAAAATATCTACTCACCATAAGGAACCTGTCCTAAACCAATTTCTGTAAGAGGATAAGGTGTAAAGTTTTATGGCCAGATAACTAAATATCATATTCATATCACTGCACAAATATGAAGCAGTGGAAAGATACGGACCTTTGCCTGGAAGGTAGAGCTCTGCTGAGCTCTTCACCTCTCCCAGTGAGTCCTCACTCGCTACCACACCTAAAGAAGTACACTACATGTCTGAATACAGGCTATTACAGAGTACATGTCTAAAGAAGTACCGGTGATAAAATATTACAGAGTATACGCCTAAAGAATTAATAGAGTGTATAAAACGGTATTAGTGTGAATAAAGTGACAACAAAATGAACCAATCAAAATTGCATGTGTGGGGTTTGGTTAGGCTTCCAGGGCCTACTAGCTGGTCCATCAATTGGGCCTGAGAAGGCCCAGGCCAAGACTCCATGGCCTGCTACGGACGAATAGAGTATTACAGAGTACACACCTAAATAACTAATAGACTATAAATAAACTAATAGAGAGTACACCACAGGAGGAAGAAGGATCATTTCAAGGGAAGAGCTTGTGACCAATTAAAGCTTGGGAAGAGTGTTTTAACCTCTAACCCCGTTAGTCATTTCATTCTCCCAAGTTGAAGTTCATAAACATCCTGAACAAACCTTCATCTTCCGCGGTTACATTAAGTATGTTCATAAAGTGGCATCTGCCTCGGGTCCTGAAGTTATATTTTGAGCTTTCTTGGAGCTCCCAGGTGTCCTTGTACCAAGTGAAATGACGGTGCCATTGTCAATGGACAACTCGCATTTAAAGGTCGCAGAATTCACTTAAACGGTTCGGATGCATTTGGTGAAGTGAATTTGGTCAACGAAAACCAGATATTGAAGTTAAATGAGAGCGTTGAGCCACATTTCACAATGTTCTGTTAAATCATCTGTTCAATTAACTCATATTATTATTAAGATGATTTAACATTTAACAACTAAAACTGCTTGGTGTGCAGACAAAGACAAAAATAACAGAAAACACACATTTACAAAAGACAAATAAACACAGATAAAACATGTAAATCACAAGTCAACAGTAGAGGGCACCGGTTGTGTGAAGCAGCTGTGGGAAACAAAAGCCAAGGAAGAACTCCCTACCTGCTGTAGGCTCGTCTCTTGAAGACTGTGGAAGGTGATGAACATGACACACATGACAGGACACTTTACTACTTGGCATCTTACCGGTGACGGTGAGTCTGGCGTTGGAGATATGAGGGCCACACACCACACGGTAGTCACCCTGGTCCTGAACAACGCACTGCTTGATTCTGAGGTAGTGGTGATCTCCCACGACACTAATGTCATATTTGTCACTGTTGTCCAGTTTCTGGGTTCCCTTGTACCAGGACAGAGAGATCTCAGGGTAGTTGATGGTGACCTGGCACTCAAAGGTGGCCACCTGCTTCTCAGCAACAGTCTGGTCACTGATGTCTTTTTTCACAGAGACAGGCTGCAAACACAACACAAGTTTAATGATGAACATATGCACAAATGTTCAAATGAGCTCCTAATCAAGCAGGAGGTTTAGCCTGGCATCTCTGTATCGTATAAGAGAGGTATCTCTGATACTCTATAATACAGTATCTCTGATATTCTCGACTGGTATCTGATATTCTACAAGACTATCTCTGATGCATTGATGAGACTGTTGAGATGACCACCTGTACCTCTGAGCCAACACGGCCCTCCAACTGCTGGATGAGTTTAGCCATGTCCTCCTCGTCCACTTGGCCACCACGCTCCACTTCCTGTATGACAGGAAATAGTATTCCTTGTAGCATCAGAAGTGTATTTCTTCAACATTCCTAGTTTTTTTCACTGAAAAGATGATCATATACAGATGATCATCAAACAGATTCAAATGATTTCAGTTTATTACGCACCACTCTTCCTGTCTCATCCTCTTTCTCTTTCTTCAGGAAAGAGATAGCCTCGAGAATTGCACGGTAGTCATAGATTTCATTTTCGCGAAGAATCTTCTCATAGTCTTTGGGGTCGTGACCTCTCAGTAGCTCCACAATATCGACCTCTCCCTCTTTCTTTGGACTCTTCTGCTTCGATGGAGTTCTATGGAGACAAAAACACATTCATATTGTCCCATGTGAGGGTCCATGTGATGGGCCTGCACCTGTGTCTAGACCATGACCGTTGAGCTACACTTCACTAAGTGCAGAAACCCAGCTTGCTTAACCATGAGAAGCACAAGAACCAACAGCATTAGAGCACATGAATATTAAGGACAATGGTGTCCTCCAGTCATCCACTGTACATGGCTGTAATGAAATCTAATGAAATATGTCTATGTGTATCTCTGTGTTTATGAACACCTACTTCTTCAGCTTGGCCCTAAAGTCACCAACTCCTTCCATCTCCTCCTTCTTGTTGACCTCCATGTCTGTGCTGCATTCAATCTCTCCATGCTTGTTGGAGGCAACACATCTGTACTGGCCAGAGTCAGATTTGGTCACTTCTCTGATCTCCAGCTTGGCCTCCTGCCCTTTGTGTTCCACAGAAATACGACCACCAGGGGTTATCTGCCTCCACTTCCCCTTCATCCATTTAACATTGGGAATGGGATCACCTCCAACCTTGGCGATGAAGGTAGCAGTGCCCTCTGCAAAACACAGACAACAAATAACAATCTGGATTTTGATACCGGGTTTCTTAAAACAAAAACACAGTAGTTAGAAGTGTGTAAAGCATTGCTTCTGACAAACATTAGAAAATACTGACTTTCTGTGACAGAGACGCTCCTGGGCTCCTCAATGAAGAAGAGGTTGTCGAGACGCTTTGCGGGAGAAACACCTGCAGCTGCTGCAGCCTCGGCAGGGGCAGCTTTGGTCCCCTTGTCTGGGGAACATTTCAAATCAGTCTATACTAGAGTGGAAGAACTATTCATATGGGATTACAATGCAATACAACATACATTATTATTAAGCAACAGGTACAGCCTGTGATAGTATTAGTCGTGAATATTTTTCATATAAATCCAAGGACTCAACCTGCTGCAGTATTACTATGCTACACAAGCACAAGCAATTATTGGAGGTAATTCAGACAGCAAGCTAAGAATAGCACAGATGCACAAAGGCAATAACTTGGCCTAACGGAAAGTACAATCCTATGACTTGCAAGCAAAAGCACTTCATAATATTCTAATAAAATACATTTTTGAAATTTTCATTTTAAATAATTGATTGAAATGCACTAGTTTGCCTAATATTGAATCATATACACCAGGTATGCTCAAAAAGACAAATGCGTCAGGGAAAGGGAGGTTAGCAAGACAGGGAGTGAAGCAATGTTCGCTAAGATGCAGACAGTTCTGCTCTGACACACAAAAGGAAAGTGGAATCCAAGACACGGCTCTTTCTAGAGCCTAAAAAAAGCTGTTTAAATTCTCTGGAAATGATGTTGCACATCTGTTAAAAGAGCGGGAGCAAAAATACAATGCACAGCCCTTCTAAACATTTGATCAAAGAACGACTTGAATTAAAATCTGCTTTCAATGGGTTTACCTTTCACAGTGACCCTGGACTTGCAGAACTCACTGCCAGTAGCATTGCTGGCCTTGCAGAGATAATCCCCTGCTTCAGCCTTGGATGCATGGCTGACCACCAGGCTTGCTGTACCATCCACAAACGTAATCCTGGTGTTCCCACTGGATTTGAGCTCCTTCCTGTCCTTCATCCACTGAATTTTCAGTGGATGAGACCCACAGATATGGCAGGTAAGGTTTAGCTTGTCGCCCTCTGTCACCGTCTCCGCTTTGAGAGGGATGTCAAATACAGGCGGCTTTCCAGTCTCTGAAAGATTTTGGTTTATTAACAACTGCAAACTCTTTTTGGTTAAGTTTGGTTGTTTTCTAAAATCATATAAACATGTTAAAATGGCACATTGACGAATGTTACAACAATAAAGACTGAGAGGAAATCTATTATATATAGATATACATCATATAAAGATGATATGAAAGGACCTCTCACCCTAATGTATTCCATATGAAACACATACACACCTGTGATAGTGAGGGAAACCTGGAATGACACTTTTCCAGCCTCATTCGTGGCCTCACAAGAATACAGGCCACAGTCAGAGACCAAGGTGTCTTTCAAGCACAGAAGGGCCACGTTGTTCTGGAAGCTGACGTCATGTTTGTCAGAGATGTGGATCTGATTACCATCCTTAAACCAGAAGATGGAAAGGGGCTGGGAGCCAGACACTCGAGCCTCCATCTTCACCACCTTACCCACTGAGTCCTCCATGGACTCAGAAGGCCTCTTGGTGAAGTTTGGAGGAACTTTGCGTTCTGTTAGTGAAGAAAAGGTACACAATTTAAGCCCAAATCAGGATAGTGCGAACGAGACTGTATTCACCACCAGGTCCACGGACCATCACCTCCTGATGAACAAAAAGAAGTAAGAAATACAGTAAAAAAAACAAAAAAAAGCAGTACCAAAGAAAACAAGTATCTCCTGCTGCTCCACCCGTGAAGAATGTATGCCCTTGCAATATTCTTTCTCCAACCGTTTCCCACAAGTACAGAAAAAACGAGCCCAGCATCACCTATGAAAACTAGTCAGAGATTCCAGTTCCATTTTAGATATGCAGTGAAGTGCATCTCCACAACACACCCTCAAAGTAGTGGATGGACATGAACTTCTGATCATCATCATCATCTCTGCTTCAGACCTTACATTGAAGGAATGATTCCCAACTGTTGGAGTTCCTGTTCAAAGTAATAATTTTTTCATGCTTCCAGTATTGAAGAGGCTATCTGAAGAGCACCACTGAGGAAATGGAGATAGTCACTGAGGAGATTAGCAGAGAAATGGAAAGCTGTTGGCAGGTTAGTGCTTGTTGCTTTACCTAGTCTGACATGAGCGTGACAGACATCACTTCCAGCTTCATTAGAAATTTCACAAGAGTATTTCCCTGCAGCTGCTGGCCGGTCGCTGTAGAGGACCTCCAGAGAGCAGGTGGAGTCAGTAGTTAGGACATTATACTGGTACGACGCCCAGATCAACTTGTCATCTTTCTTCCAGGTGACGTGGACCCTCTGGCTTCCAGTGTACGTGCACAATAGTTTCAGAGGTTGACCCACTAGAAAACTAGTGTCCTCCAGCTTCTTCAGGAAGCGTACAGGCTCTGAGAGAAGCAGTGATGAGAAGCAAGGTTAGTTAGATATTAATGAGCAATGTGGCATTAGTCAGCATTAAATCCTACTTTAGACAAATCATTGGATAGTTTCCCTCACTGTTGAAGTTCCCATTTACAGAAATTATTTTTGTATGTTTCCAGTATTGAAGAGACTACTTGATTTATTCTCTCTCAGTAGGATTATGATGATTATCATGCACCATCTGAGAAAATGGTGATAGTTACTGAGGAGGTTAGCAGAGGAATGGAGAGATGTTGGCAGGTTAGTGCTTGTGGCTTTACCTAGACTGACATGAGCGTGACAGACATCACTTCCAGCTTCATTAGAAATTTCACAAGAGTATTTTCCTGCAGCTGCTGGCCGGTCGCTGTAGAGGACCTCCAGAGAGCAGGTGGAGTCAGTAGTTAGGACATTATACTGGTACGACGCCCAGATCAACTTGTCATCTTTCTTCCAGGTGACGTGGACCCTCTGGCTTCCAGTGTACGTGCACACTAGTTTCAGTGGTTTACCGACTATGAAACTCGTGTTCTCCAGCCTCTTGATGAAGTGTACAGGTTCTGAGAGAAGCAGTGGTGGGAGAAGCAAGGTTAGTTGGATGTTAATGAGCAATGTGAAGTGAGTCAGCATTAAACCCTGATACGACTACAGCACGGAATGGCTTTGTCCTGTTAGAAACTGCTAAACTGTGTCTTCAGGAAATGCATGGACAAACCCAGCATCACCTTCTGAGGCCAGGTCCACACATATGCAGGTATTTTAAAAAGCTAATTTGCTCTCCTTCATTTTCAAAAATCTTCCCCTTTACACCATATATGTTTTACAAGATATTTCTCTCCATATAATAAATCAAATCAATTGTGGACACGTGTGAACGAGGCATAAGACAACGACTAACTACTAAGGATGTCTACCAGTTTCACTATAGATGTGCAGTGAAGTGTATCTCTACAGCATCCTCAAATTAGTTGAAGGACATGAACTACTGATCATCATCTGTGCTTTACACTTTACATTGAAGACAATATGTCCTAACTGTTGGAGTTACCGTTCACAGTTATGATTGATTATTGTCTCCAGTATTGAAGAGACTATTTGAGTTATTCTCTGTAAGCAGGCTCATGACCATGGACCATCTGAGGAATTAAATAATTATTGAGGAGTTTAGCAGAGGAATGGAAAGCTGTTGGCAGGTTAGTGCTTGTGCCTTTACCTAGACTGACATGAGCGTGACAGACATCACTTCCAGCTTCATTAGAAATTTCACAAGAGTATTTCCCTGCAGCTGCTGGCCGGTCACTGTAGAGGACCTCCAGAGAGCAGGTGGAGTCAGTAGTTAGGACATTATACTGGTACGACGCCCAGATCAACTTGTCATCTTTCTTCCAGGTGACGTGGACCCTCTGGCTTCCAGCGTACGTGCACACTAGTTTCAGAGGTTGACCCACGAGAAAACGAGTGTCCACCAGCTTGTTGATGAAGCGTACAGGCTCTGAGAGAAGCAGTGATGAGAGAAGCAAGGTTAGTTCGATATTAATGAGCAATATGGCATTAGTCAGCATTAAACCTGGAGACTACTACTACAGCATGGAGTGGCTTTGTCCTGTTAGACTGCTATACTGTCTCACCAGGAGACACAAGGACAAGCCCAGCATCACATTCTAAGTTCTGATCCACACGTACAGTATATGGGTACTTTAAAAGCTTACTTGTTCCTGTTTAAGAAAATCTTCCGTCTAAACCATCTGTTTTACGAAAAAAATGTGTCCATCGCATAACGCAAAAACTATTGAAAGTGCTGCAATAAGTCTGACATGTCAGTGGAGGGCAGCAAGGTGAAATATTTGGTGCAGTCTGAGCTTCTTCTGGAGTTGCACCGTTTCTAATGTGCAGTGCAGGTGTACATTTAATCAAAGTTGGAGATGTGGACAAAAAAATATTGGGCTCAGTAAATCTATATGCCACTACAAGGCACAGTAATGACTAAGTAGTACTAGTTTGCCTTGAATTGCCATGTAGAAATTGGAGTTGATGAGGTCAGCGTTTTTCAAAAGCTCAGTTTCACAGGTCCAGACTAATACACCGAGAGCACAGTTTAAAAAAATCTCCACCCTGGAAGGATTTTTCCAAAAACTCAGATTTCAGTGCCAAAAAACATAGGCTTTGTCTCGATGAAAGGACAAAACATAATGAAAAAATAGTCAACGATCTCTTCCAGTTCCATTTTAGATGCGCAGTGAAGTGTATCTCCACAACACATCCTCCAAGTAGTGGAAGGAAATTAACTTCTGAGCATCCTCATCTGTGCTTTAGACTTTACATTGAAAGAAAGATTCCCCAACTGTTGGAGTTCCCATTTACAGTAATCATTGTTTCATTGTTCCAATATTGAAGAGACGATTTGAGTATTCTCTGTAATAAGGCTTATGGGTGTTATCATGCACCATCTGAGGAAATGGAGATAGTTACTGAGGAGGTTAGCAGAGGGATGGAAAGCTGGCAGGTTAGTGCTTGTGCCTTTACCTAGACTGACACGAGCGTGGCAAACATCCCTTCCAGCTTCATTCGAAATTTCACAAGAGTATTTCCCTGCAGCTGCTGGCCGGTCGCTGTAGAGGACCTCCAGTGAGCAGGTGGAGTCAGTAGTTAGGACATTATATTGGTACGACGCCCAGATCAACTTGTCATCTTTCTTCCAGGTGACGTGGACCCTCTGGCTTCCAGTGTACGTGCACACTAGTTTCAGAGGTTTGCCGACTCTGAAACTAGTATCCACCAGCCTCTTGATGAAGTGTATGGACTCTGAGAGAAGCAGTGATGAGAGAAGCAAGGTTAGTGAGCTGTTAATTAGCAATGCTGAGTTAGTCAGTAATAGAGCCTGATACTACTAGAGTATGGAATGGATTTGTCCTGTTAGAGACCTCTATACTGCCTCCCCGGGAGACGCATGGACAAGCGAAGCATCACCTTCTATGGTCTAGTCCACACGTATACGGGTATTTTTCGAAGCACATTTTCTCCTCTTAATATTAAAAAATGTGTATGTCTACACCATCTGCCTTTTACAAAATATCTCTGTACATTCAACAACATAAAAAATGTTGGAAGGGCTCTGATAAGCATGCCAGGTCAGTAGGGGGTGATGAGGTGGATCATTTGGAGTATATTAAGCTTCTTATTCTGAGTGGCACCCCTTTTGGATGAGAGGCCAAAAGAGTAAAAAATATATATTTTCAAAGACTGGGATACATGTGGATTAGGCCTAAACAACTCATCAAGGAACTCTTCAGGTTCCATTTTAAATGTGCAGTGAAATGCATCTCTACAACACACCCTCAAAGTCATGGAAGGACATTATCTTCTGATCATCATTGCTGCTTTAGACTTTACAAGGAAGGAAAAAGTCCTAACCCTAATAATCGTTTCATGATTCCAGTATTAAAACAAATATTTGAGTTATTCTCTGGAAGCAAGCTGATGAGGGTTATCATGCACCATCTGAGGAAATGGAGTTAGTCACTGAGGAGGTTAGCAAAGCAATAGATGTTGGCAGGTTAGTGCTTTTGCCTTTACCTAGACTGACGTAAGCATGACAGACATCAACTCCAGCTTCATTTGAAATTTCACAAGAGTATTTCCCTGCAGCTGCTGGCCGGTCGCTGTAGAGGACCTCCAGAGAGCAGGTGGAGTCAGTAGTTAGGACATTATACTGGTACGACGCCCAGATCAACTTGTCATCTTTCTTCCAGGTGACATGGACCCTCTGGCTTCCAGTGTACGTGCACACTAGTTTCAGAGGTTGACCCACTAGAAAACTAGTATCCTCCAGCTTCTTCAGGAAGCGTACAGGCTCTGAGAGAAGCAGTGATGAGAAGCAAGGTTAGTTCGATATGAATGAGCAATGTGGCATTAGTCAGCATTAAACCCTGAGACTACTACAGTATGGAATGACTTTGTCCTGTTCGAGACTGCTATACTGTCTCACCAGGATATGCAAGGACAAGACCAGCATAACCTTCTAAGACCTAGTCCAAACGTGTTCAGGTATTTTTAAAAGCTTACTTGCTTCCTTCAATTTTAAAACAACTCGTCTACACACAACATAGTGTAAATTAGCATTTGTTTAAATACCAGGATACGTATGGACTAGGCCTAAGACAACTAGTCAACAATCTTCATCAGTTCCATGTTGGATGTGCAATGAAGTTTATATCCAACACCTCCTGGAATTAGTGGAAAGACATGAACTTCTGAGCATCATCTGTCCTTTAGACATAACATTGAACGAAAAGTTCCTTAATTGTTGAAGTTCCCATTTACAGTCATGACTGTTTCATGTTTTGAGTATTGAAGAGACTATTTGAGTTATTCTCTGTAAGCAGGCTGATGAGGGTTATCATGCACCATCTGAGGACATGGAAATGGTTACTGAGAAGGTTAGCGGAGGAAAGCTGTCGGCAGGTTAGTGCTTGTGCCTTTACCTAGACTGACATGAGCGTGACAGACATCACTTCCAGCTTCATTTGAAATTTCACAAGAGTATTTCCCTGCAGCTGCTGGCCGGTCGCTGTAGAGGACCTCCAGAGAGCAGGTGGAGTCAGTAGTTAGGACATTATACTGGTACGACGCCCAGATCAACTTGTCATCTTTCTTCCAGGTGACGTGGACCCTCTGGCTTCCAGCGTACGTGCACACTAGTTTCAGAGGTTGACCCACTAGAAAACGAGTGTCCACCAGCTTGTTGATGAAGCGTACAGGCTCTGAGAGAAGCAGTGATGAGAGAAGCAAGATAAGTTAGATATTAATGAGCAATATGGCATTAGTCAGCATTAAAGCGTGATACTATTACAGTGTGGAATGGCTTCGTCCTGTGAGAGACCGCTATACTGCCTCAACAGGAGACGCAAGGACAAGTCCAGCATCACCTCCTAAGGCCTAGACCACATGGATATGAGTATTTTAAAAAGCCAATTTGCTCCCCTTCATTTTAAAAAATCTTCCTGTCTACACCAACTATGATTTATAAAATATGCCTGTCCATCGAAGGAGCGTGGCAGGTCATTAGAGAGTTTTGAGGTGGATAATTTGGAGTATATTGAGCTTCTACTCCTGACGGCCGCCACTTTTATAGTTCAGTGCAAGTGTCCACATTAATACATGGAAAACAGAGATGTAATAATCTCCGCCCTGTAAGAATTATCCAAACGCTCAGATTTCAATGAAGTAATGCTATGTATGGATTAGATACCAAATGACAGTGACATTTTTTTTCTAATACTTCGGTACATGGGGACTAGGCCTAAGACAACTAGTCAAGGATTTCTTCCACTTCCATTTAAGATGTGTCGTGAAGTGCATTGCCACAACACATCTTCAAAGTGGTGGAACAACATGAACTTGTGATCGTCATCTGTGCTTTCGACTTTACATTGAAGGAACGATTCCCTGAGTTGAAGAGACTATTTAAGTTATTCTCTGGAAGCAGGCTTATGAGGGTTATCGTGCACCATCTGAGGAAATAGAGATAGTTACTGAGGAGGTTAGCAGAGGAATGGAAAGCTGTTGGCAGGTTAGTGCTTGTGCCTTTACCTAGACTGACACGAGCGTGACAGACATCACTTCCAGCTTCATTTGAAATTTCACAAGAGTATTTCCCTGCAGCTGCTGGCCGGTCACTGTAGAGGACCTCCAGAGAGCAGGTGGAGTCAGTAGTTAGGACATTATACTGGTACGACGCCCAGATCAACTTGTCATCTTTCTTCCAGGTGACGTGGACCCTCTGGCTTCCGGTGTACGAGCACACTAATTTTAGAGGTTGACCCACTCTGAAACTAGTGTTCTCCAGCCTCTTGATGAAGTGTATGGAGTCTGAGAGAAGCAGTGATGAGAGAAGCAAGGTTAGTTAGATATTAACGAGCAATGTGCAATGTGACGTTAGTCAGCATTAAACCCCGATACTACTACAGTAGTATCAGTCGTATCATAGCTTTGTCCTAGAGATTGCTATAGCGTCTCACAGGGAGATGCAAGGACAAGCCGACCGTAGTCTATTCACGTCGCAATTATGAGTGCCTGAACCTTGTTTAATCCAAATCGTACTGTACCATCAGAGCTAGATTGTTGTTGAACTCTTTCAACAAATGTACTTATTGGAAGTCATTTGGATAAAGGCAACTTTAAATTGCAATGCAGAAATATGAGGCCATGATGTCAAAGTCTTACAAAAGCTCAGTTTCAATGGTTCACACTAAAACATAGAAAGCATCGTTAAAAAAATCTCCACCCTGGAACGACTTTTCCCAAAAACACAGTGTTCAGTGACCTAAAACATTGTTTTAGTTTAGATTAGAAGTTAAAAGAGATACCATTAAGTTTGCTTTTTGAAAAACTGTGATATGTGTTGACTATGTCCAAGACAACTCGTCAAGGATCTCTTCCGGTTCCATTTTAGATATGCAGTGGAGTATATCGCCACAACCCATCCTTAAAGTAGTGGACGGACATGGACTTCTGATCATCATCATTTGTACTTGAGACTTTACATTGAAGGAAACATTCGCGAACTGTTCCTGTACCCGTTGACAGTAATGATTGTTTGTTTCAAGAATTGAAGAGACTATGAGTTATTCTCTGGAAGGCGCACCATTTGAGGAAATTAAGATAGTCACTGAAGAGGTTAGCAGAGGAATGGAAAGCTGTTGGCAGGTTAGTGCTTGTGGCTTTACCTAGACTGACATGAGCGTGACAGACATCACTTCCAGCTTCATTAGAAATTTCACAAGAGTATATCCCTGCAGCTGCTGGCCGGTCGCTGTAGAGGACCTCCAGAGAGCAGGTGGAGTCAGTAGTTAGGACATTATACTGGTACGACGCCCAGATCAACTTGTCATCTTTCTTCCAGGTGACGTGGACCCTCTGGCGTCCAGTGTACGTGCACACTAGTTTCAGAGGTTGACCGACTGTGAAACTAGTGTCCTCCAGCCTCTTGATGAAGTGTATGGAGTCTGAGAGAAGCAGTGGTGAGAGAAGCAAGGTTAGTTAGACATTAATGAGCAATGTGGAGTTAGTCAGCCGTAAACCCTGTAAACCCTGAGCCTACTATAGTATGGAATTCTGAGTTCAGTGACCTTAAACATTGTTCAAGTGTTGATTAGAGGCCAAAAGAGTCAAAATGTTGGGGTATTTTCTTTTTCCCCAAAAACTGGGATACGTGTCATCTAGGCATAAGACAACTAGTCAAGGAACTCTATCAGTCGCATTTTAGATATGCTGTGAATTGTATCACCATAACACATCTTCAAAGCAGTGGAAAGACATGAACTTGTGATCATCATTATCTGTGCTTTGGACTTTATATTAAAGGAAGGATCAACTTGCTAGTTTTCTTCCAGGTGACGTGGACATTCTGGCTTCCAGTGTACGTGCAAACTAGTTTCAGCAAAATATCTCTGTCCATAGGGTAACGCAAAAACAATTCGAAGTACTGCAATAAGCATGCCAGGTCAGTGGGGGGTGGTTAGGTGAAACAACTGGAGCGTACTGAGTTTCGTCTTGAGCTGCACCATTTCTAAAGTTCGGCGCAGGTGTACATTGAATCAAGGGTGGAGACGTGGACAAAGACGTATTGGGCTTAATATATCTATATGCCTCCGTAAGGCGCAGTACTGACAAAGAGAGTTTAAAAATCTCCACCCGAGAAAGACGTCTGATCATCATCATCATCATCATCTGTGCTTTAGACTTTACATTGAAGGAAAGATTCACGAACTATTCCATTTACAATAACGATTGTTTCATGTTTCCAGCGTTGGAGAGACTATTTGAGTTATTCTTTGGAAGCAGGGTTATGATGATTATCATGCACCATCTAGGAAGGAAATGGAGAGAGTTACTGAGGTTAGCAGTGGAATTAAAAGCTGTTGGCAGGTTAGTGCTTGTGGCTTTACCTAGACTGACATAAGAGTGACAGACATCACTTCCAGCTTCATTAGAAATTTCACAAGAGTATTTCCCTGCAGCAGCTGGCTGGTCGCTGTAGAGGACCTCCAGAAAGCAGGTGGAGTCAGTAGTTAGGACATTATACTGGTACGACGCCCAGATCAACTTGTCATCTTTCTTCCAGGTGACATGGACCCTCTGGCTTCCAGTGTACGTGCACACGAGTTTCAGAGGTTGACCGACTCTGAAATTAGTGTCCTCCAGCTTCTTGTAGAAGCGTACAGGCTCTGAGAGAAGCAGTGATGAGAAAGGCAGGGTTAGTTAGATGTTAATGAGCAATATGTAGTTAGTCAGCATTTAACCCTGAGAGGACTACAGTATGGAATAGCTCCGTCCTGTTAGAGGCCGCTAAGCTGTCTCACCAGGAGACGTAAGGAATAGACCAGCAAAATCTTCAAAGGCCCAGTCCAAATATATACTGGTATATTTAAAAGCATATTTGTTTCTCTCAGTTTTTAAAGGGCTTCCTTTCCACATAATTTGTTTTACAAATTATCTCTGTCCAAAGGCGAACACTTAACCAATTGGAAGCACTCTGATAAGCATGCCAGGTCAGTTTGGGTGGTCAGTGAATCATTTCGAGCGTACCGAGCTTATTCATGAGTAATGCCATTTCTAAAATGCAGTGCAGGTGTACATTGAATCACAGAGGAGGATGTGGACGAAAAAGTATTGGGCTTAGTATATGAGTATATAAGTCTCTGTAACGCATAGTAATAATTAAGTAGTTTTAGATTGCCTTGATTTGCCATGCACAAATTCAAGGTCATGAGGTCAGCGTTTTCCAAAAGCTCAGGTGTCCGGCTCTTCATCTTCATTGGTACTTTAGACTTTACATTGAAGGAAAGACTCCCTTACTGTTCCTATTTAAAGTTCCCATTTAATTCCCATTTAAAGTTCCCATTTAAAGGAATAATTGTTTCATGTTTCCAGCATTGAAGAGACTACTTGAGTTATTCTCTGTAAGCAAGCGTATGAATGTTATCATGCACCATCTTAGGAAATGGAGAGAGTTACTGAGGTTAGCAGAGGAATGGAGAGATGTTGGCAGATTAGTGCTTGTGCCTTTACCTAGACTAACATGAGCGTGACAGACATCACTTCCAACTTCATTTGAAATTTCACAAGAATATTTCCCTGCAGCTGATGGTCTGTCGCTGTAAAGGACCTCCAGAGAGCAGGTGGAGTCAGTAGTTAGGACATTATACTGGTACGACGCCCAGATCAACTTGTCATTTTTCTTCCAGGTGACATGGACCCTCTGGCTTCCTGTGTACGTGCACACTAGTTTCAGAGGTTGACCGACTCTGAAATTAGTGTCCACCAGCTTGTTGATGAAGCGTACAGGCTCTGAGAGAAGCAGTGATGAGAAAGGCAGGGTTAGTTAGATATTAATGAGCAATATGTAGTTAGTCAGCATTTAACTCTGAGAGGACTACAGTGTGGAATAGCTCCGTCCTGTTAGAGGCCGCTAAGCTGTCTCACCAGGAGACATAAGGAATAGACCAACAAAATCTTCAAAGGCCTCGTCCAAATATATACTGGTATATTTAAAAGCATATTTGTTTCTCTCAGTTTTTAAAGGGCTTCCTTTCCACATCATTTGTTTTACAAATTATCTCTGTCCAAAGGCGAACACTTAACCAATTGGAAGCACTCTGATAAGCATGCCAGGTCAGTTTGGGTGGTCAGTGAATCATTTTGAGCGTACCGAGCTTATTCTTGAGTAATGCCATTTCTAAAATGCAGTGCAGGTGTACATTGAATCACAGAGGGGGATGTGGACGAAAAAGTATTGGGCTTAGTATACAGTATATATATATGTCTCTGTAACGCATAGTAATAATAAAGTAGTTTTAGATTGCCTTGGTTTGCCATGCACAAATTCAAGGTCACGAGGTCAGCGTTTTCCAAAAGCCCAGGTGCCCCGCTCTTCATCTTCATCTGTACTTTAGACTTTACATTGGAGGAAAGATTCCCTTACTGTCAGGAGTTCCCATTTAAAGGAATAATTGTTTCATGTTTCCAGCATTGAAGAAACTACTTGAGTTATTCTCTGTAAGCAAGCTTATGAATGTTATCATGCACCATCTTAGGAAATGGAGAGAGTTACTGAGGTTAGCAGAGGAATGGAGAGATGTTGGCAGGTTAGTGCTTGTGCCTTTACCTAGACAGACATGAGCGTGACAGACATCACTTCCAACTTCATTAGAAATTTCACAAGAGTATTTCCCTGCAGCTGCTGGTCTGTCGCTGTAAAGGACCTCCAGAGAGCAGGTGGAGTCAGTAGTTCGGACATTATACTGGTACGACGCCCAGATCAACTTGTCATTTTTCTTCCAGGTGACGTGGACCCTCTGGCTTCCTGTGTATGTGCACACTAGTTTCAGAGGTTGACCGACTCTGAAATTAGTGTCCACCAGCTTGTTGATGAAGCGTACAGGCTCTGAGAGAAGCAGTGATGAGAAAGGCAAGGTTAGTTAGATATTAATGAGCAATGTTGAGTTAATCCGCATTCATCCATGATACTACTACAGTATGGAATGGCTATGTCCTGTTAGATACTGTCTCACATGGAGACACAAGGACAAGTGCAGCAACACCTTCTAAGGCCTAGTCCACACACATATTGGTATATTTAAAAGCTTATTTGTTTTTCTCCGTTTAAAAAAATCGCCCCATCAACACCAACATGTCTGTCCATAGGGGAACACAAAAACTATTGGAAGCGCTCCAATAAGCATGTCAGATCGGAGGGCGTGGTAAGTTGAAACAATTGGAGGGTCTTGAGATTTTACTTCAGCTGCACCATTTATAAAGTTTAGTGCAGGTGTACATTGAATCAAGGGTGAAGATGTGGACAAAGAAGTATTTCGCTCAGTATATCTACATACAGTATATACCTCTCCAAGGCAGTAATGACTAATACTAGGTCTCCTTGAATTGCCATGCACAAATTGGAGGCTATGAGGTCAGTGTTTTTCAAAAGCTCAATTTCAATGGTCCACACTAATACAAAGAATGCAGAGTTTAGAAATCTCCAATCTGGAAGGACTTTTCCAAAAGTTTGGTTTTTAGTTACCTTAAAACATTGTTTTATTTTGGATGAAAGGTAAAAACAGTGATTTCTTTTTTTTAAATACTGGGATATGTGTGGATTAGGCCTAAGACAATTAGTCAAGGACCGCTACCAGTTCCATTTTAGATGTGCAGTGAAGTGTATCTCTCCACGTCCGTAAAGTAGTGGAATGACGTGAACTTGTGATCATCATCACCTGTGCTTTAGACTTTACATTGAAGGAACGATTCCCTAACTGCTGGAGTTCCCGTTTATAGTAATGATTGTTCCATGTTTCCAGAATTGAAGACACTATTTGAGTTATTCTCTGGAACCAGGCTTAAGAGCGTTATCATGCACCATCTGAGGATATGGAGATAGTTACTGAGGTTAGCAGAGGAATGGAAAGCTGTTGGCAGGTTAGTGCTTGTTGCTTTACCTAGTCTGACATGAGCGTGACAGACATCACTTCCAGTTTCATTCGAAATTTCACAAGAGTATTTCCCTGCAGCTGCTGGCCGGTCGCTGTAGAGGACCTCCAGAGAGCAGGTGGAGTCAGTCGTTAGGACATTATACTGGTACGACGCCCAGATCAACTTGTCATCTTTCTTCCAGGTGACATGGACCCTCTGGCTTCCAATGTACCTGCACACTAGTTTCAGAGGTTGACCGACTCTGAAACTAGTGTTCTCCAGCTTCTTGATGAAGCATGCAGGCTCTGAGTAAAGCAGTGATGAGAGAAGCAAAGTTAGTTACTGAGGTTAGCAGAGAAATGGAAAGCTGTTGGCAGGTTAGTGCTTTTGGCTTTACCTAAACTGACATGAGCGTGACAAACATCACTTCCAGTTTCATTAGAGATTTCACAAGAGTATTTTCCTGCAGCTGCTGGCCGGTCGCTGTAGAGGACTTCCAGAGAGCAGTTTGAGTCAGTAGTTAGGACATTATACTGGTACGACGCCCAGATCAACTTGTCATCTTTCTTCCAGGTGACATGGACCCTCTGGCTTCCAATGTACCTGCACACTAGTTTCAGAGGTTGACCGACTCTGAAACTAGTGTTCTCCAGCTTCTTGATGAAGCATGCAGGCTCTGAGTAAAGCAGTGATGAGAGAAGCAAAGTTAGTTACTGAGGTTAGCAGAGAAATGGAAAGCTGTTGGCAGGTTAGTGCTTTTGGCTTTACCTAAACTGACATGAGCGTGACAAACATCACTTCCAGTTTCATTAGAGATTTCACAAGAGTATTTTCCTGCAGCTGCTGGCCGGTCGCTGTAGAGGACTTCCAGAGAGCAGTTTGAGTCAGTAGTTAGGACATTATACTGGTACGACGCCCAGATCAACTTGTCATTTTTCTTCCAGGTGACATGGACCCTCTGGCTTCCAGTGTACGTGCACACTAGTTTCAGAGGTTGACCGATTCTGAAATTTGTGTCTTCCAGCTTCTTGATGAAGCGTACAGGCTCTGAGAGAAGCAGTGATGAGATAAGCGACGATAGTTAGCTATTAATGATCAATGTGGAGTGATCATCATCTGTGCTACAGACTTTACGTTGAAGGAAAGATTCCTTAAAAGTTCCTGTTTCATCAACAATTGTTTCATGTTTCCAGTATTGAAGAGACTATTTGAGTTATTCTCTATAAGCAAGCTTATGAGGGTTATCGTGCACCATCTGAGGAAATGGAAATAGTTAATGAGGTTAGCAGAGAAATGGAAAGCTGTTGGCAGGTTACTGTTTGTGACTTTACCTAGTTTGACATGACAGTGACAGACATCACTTCCAGTTTCATTCGAAACTTCACAAGAGTATTTTCCTGCAGCTGCTGGCCGGTCGCTGTAGAGGACCTCCAGAGAGCAGGTGGAGTCAGTAGTTCGGACATTATACTGGTACGACGCCCAAATCAACTTGTCATTTTTCTTCCAGGTGACGTGGACCCTCTGGCTTCCAGTGTACGTGCACACTAGTTTCAGAGATCTACCAATTCTGAAATAAGTGTCCACCAGCTTCTTGATGAAGCGTACAGGTTCTGAGAGAAGCAGTGATGAGAGAAGCAAGGTTAGTTAGATATTAACGAGCAATATGGAGTTAGTCAGCGTTCAACCCAGAGACTACAGTATGGAATGGTTTTGTCCTGTTAGCGACTGCTAAACTATCTCACCAGGAGGCAGAAGGACGAGTACAGCAACACCTTTTAAGGCCTAGTCCACATGTATACTGGTATATTCTGAAGCTTACTTGTTTCTCTGTTTTCAAAAATCGTCCTTTCTACACCATCTGTTTTCCAAAATATATTTGTCCAGAGGGAACACAAAAACAATTGGAAATGCTCCAATAAGCATGCCAGGTCAGGATGAGGCAGTACAGTGAACCATTTGGAGCATACTGAGCTTCTTCTTGAGTAACGCAATTTCTAAAATTCAGTGCAGTGTACATTGAATAACAGATGGAGATGTGGACTAAAAAGTATTCGGCTCAGTAGATCTATATGCCTCTGCAATGCACAGTAATGACGAAGTAGTACTAGGTTTCCCTAAATTGCCATTGAAAATTTCAAGTCATGAGGTAAGCATTTTCCAAGAGCTCAGTTTGACCGCTCTTCACCTTCATCTCTGATTTAGACTTTACGTTGAAGGAAAGATTCCCTAACTGTTGGAGTTCTTACTTATAGTAGTGGTTGTTTCATGTTTCCAGTGTTGAAAAGACTGAGTTATTCCCTGTGAGCAGGCTTATAAAGGTTATCATGCACCATCTGAGGTAATGGAGATAGTTACTGAGGAGCAGGCGTATAGAAAGCTGTTGGCAGGTTAGTGCTTGTGCCTTTACCTAGTCTGACATGAGCGTGACAAACATCACTTCCAACTTCATTCGAAATTTCACAAGAGTATTTCCCTGCAGCTGCTGGCCGGTCACTGTAGAGGACCTCCAGAGAGCAGGTGGAGTCAGTAGTTAGGACATTATACTGGTACGACGCCCAGATCAACTTGTCATCTTTCTTCCAGGTGACTTGGACCCTCTGGCTTCCTGTGTATGTGCACACTAGTTGTAGAGGTTGACCCACTAGAAAACTAGTGTCCTCCAGCTTCTTCATGAAGCGTACAGGCTCTGAGAGAAAAAATGATGAGAGCAAGGTTAGTTTGATATTAATAAGCAATGTGACATTAGTTCGCATTGAACCCTGAGACTACTACTGCATGGAATTGTCAGAGTGGTAGACCAGTCAAATCGGACAGTTAGACTACTGTCTCCTGTCTCACCTTCCTGCTGGACAGAATGTATGGTTCATGCAGTAAGCAGTAAATAAATGGTAGAAGATCTGAGCATCACCTTTAACAGTTACTTTGCAGCTGCAGGACGCAGATGCCACACGGTTTTCAGCCTTACAGATAAATTCATCATGATCAAACTTGGTTGTCTTACTCAATGTAAGAGTGGCAACGCCATTTGAAAAGGCCATTGAGCAAGTATTGGACTTGCGTAGTTTTCCGTCTGCTTTAAACCAAGTGACTGAGATGTCTGGTGTTCCTGCTATACGGCATCTCAGGGTGAGGGCATCACCCACAGTTAATTCCAAAGGCTCCAATGCTTCAACAAAGTATGGTCGTTCTACAGGAAAAGATGAGGTTGTTAGTTTTAGCAGGAATGATGAATTAATTATTGAATCTACAGAGTAGACGTAGGAATGAGGATAACTAAGAGAAGACCAAGACTGGATTGTTTAAGTTTTACCTAAAATAGAGATTTGTGCTTCACATTTTTCACTTCCAACTCCGTTGTCAACTTCACATGAGTATGTTCCAGCTGCCACCATTTTGTCGCTGTTGAGGACCTCCAGGACACAAGAGGTGTCTGTTGTTATGACGTTGTATTGGTACGAAGCCCAAATCAAGTTACCATCTTTCCTCCAGGTCACATCCACCCGGGGGGTGCCAAGAAATGTGACTTCAAGCCTCAGAGGCTTGCCTTTCTCAGAGGAAATGTTCCTTAGCTTCTTCTCAAAGTGGACTGATTCTGGTGAAGTAATGTTGGCATTAGTTTCCACACTATCTCAATCACAGGCAGGAGCTGACAAAAAATAACGTATTTATCTGGTTATTTGTGATGCTAACAAACCTTTGACAAACAGGTCAAACGAGCAGCTTTCCTTCCCGGCATCGTTGATGGCCTGACAGGTATATTCCCCTGCATGACTCTTCTCAACATGGTTCAGCACCAGAGTGGCTACACCCTGCTTCAGGGAAATATCACAGCCCCTTCCATGGACTATTTCTTTAGCTCCCTTGAACCATCTCACCTTTAGAGGCCCACTGCCCTTCACTCTGGCCGAGAACGTGACATTTTTTCTCGGAAGACTTTCCTTCATGTCAGGTGTTTCCAGAAAAGAGGGAGGTTCTAATTTGAAGAAAAGAAGTGTTGTAAAATGACAGTTTTTTTCTACAGAAGATCCAATGGTAAAAAAAAAATCTGCCTTGATGATTTCTTCTATCCCTACTAACCTGTTACAGTCATTGAAGCGCTAGTTTCACTGGTTCCTGCAGCGTTGGCAGCTTTGCAGGTGTATTTCCCAGAGTCAGACAACTTGACAGTTGGGACTTTGATTTTACATGTGTTATCACTGAGGCTAATATCATAGCTTGGGCCACTCTTGATCTCCTGGCCATTGTGGAACCAGGAGGTGGTGAAAGGAGCTGAACCAGCCACCTTACACTCCATCTCTCCTGGTCGACCAGAGACTAGATGAGTGTCTCTCAGCTTTCTTATGAATGTTGGTGGAATCATCTTATCTGTTATAAAAAACACTTTGGTGTCAAGGAACTGCACATTTCATCAACATGGAACTATAGTAGTTTATATTTAAGAGTACCAACCTGAGACAAAGAGTTTGATATTGCAAGATGCTTTTCCAGTGCTATTTTGGATCTCTAGCTTGTACACTCCTGCATCGGCCTTGTTAGCAGATTGAATCTTCAGAATCACCACTTTCTTTGAAAAAGACATCTTAAACTTTATGCTGGTAGACAGCTCTCGGTTGTCCTTGAACCACTTGGGCTTGAGCTCTGCTGAGCCAGATACCAACACCTCAAGAGCTGCACTGTCTCCTGATTTCACATTCAAAGTCTCAGGGAAATCAACAATAGCAGCAGGTTCTAAATTATGAAAGAACAGATAAAAATGATGTCATCAATGAAGAAACATACTTGACCTAAACTGCAATGAAGTCCAATGGAATACAGACCTAGAATGGTGACCAGGGAGCTGCACTCAGCCTGGCCAGAGTCATTCCTCATCTGGCAGGTGTATTTGCCGGATATGGTGGGGTCTGCTGTTGGAACTGTGAGGGTGGCCATGCCTTTGAAATAGCTGATTATCCGGTTGTCACCATCCCTGAGGATGTGATCCTTGTCCTGAACCCAGGACACGGTAATGGGTTCAGTGCCTTTAACTTTAGCTGTCAGCATTAGTTCCTGACCAGATCTTACCGACTGGTCGGCCAGTTTCTGGATGAAAGTGGGTGGTTCTGGATAATGGATAGAGGCAATATGTTGGCGTGAGAAGACTTTCAAATGAAGATTTTAAAGGAAGGTTCCGGTGTTATTTAAATAATCCCGACTGGTAAATACTGGAAATAGTACAAACCTCTCAAACTAACTGTGGTACGGCAGGTTCCACTTCCTACATTGTTTGATACTCTGCATTCATATAGACCAGTGTCTGTCATGTCGAGCCTCATGATGTGAAGAGTAGCCGAAGCTCCTTCACTGACCATGCGGTATTTATGGTCCTCCCTCAAGGGCCTCTTCTCTTTGTACCAGTTCACTTGGAAAGGAGGTGTTCCGTACAGCTCACAGTGCAAGCTACAATCTTTTCCTTTGATGCCTTCGAGTAAGTCTGGCTTTTTAATGAAAGATGGAGACTCTAGAAAATAGAATAATTTTGTTAACAAAAGTAATGTTCGCTGTCAAACAGCTTTGTTTGTGCGCAGGGCAAAAATATTGTCATGCTTAGGTTCAGTCCATGCATGTATATTGCTTGACAGAACCAATCAGCATCATAATTGATGGAGGTAGTTTACTGAGAGGAATTTTAGCACATATCATGCCACAAGGTGTAGGTCATTCCATCAGTGGTTGGGATATATATTTGTGATTTATAGATTCATGCCTTCCAACACAATGAGACATCATATATATGGTGCTGGGTTCCATGCTTGAGGGATTCCAAATAATAAACGTGAACACAGGGAGTACTAAGATGCATGATTAAAATATGGACTGCACGGATTGTCTCTCTTCCAGAGTCATGCATTGTAAATTCTGTGCAGAATCCCACACGGAGGATGGTTAGAAGATGAGAGTTCCATTCAGGGTCTGACCTTGAGCTGTGAGTACAGTGCTGCAGCTTGCATTGCCAGCAGCATTGTATGCTTCACAGGTGTAGACTCCGTTGTCCTCAACACCTGTGGTACGCAGCTGAAGGTATGCCGTAGAATCAGCAAATACTATCTTGTACTTGTCTCCTTCGGTTAGCAGTTGGTCATTTTTGTACCAGCACATTTTTAAAGAGGGTGCACTGGTTGTCTTGCACTCAAAGCGGTGGTCCTCACGCTGCTTCACGAAGGTAGTGGTAGGTAGTTTCACCAAAAACTGAGGAGGTTCTGCAAGGTCAAAAAAGATGAGGTTACTGTGGAAGAAATCCAGGCTTCGCAAAATGTATGAATGGAGGATGTGACCAGATGATGAGATGCTGAAAGAAAATATTGCAGGTTAAGGCTGTAAAGGAAGCGTGGTAAGTCAGGTGGAGGGGGCCATGATCCGAAAAAAAAAAAAAGATTAAGAGAGATTAAGAGAGTTAACGAAAAAGAAAAAGTAAAAAAAAAAGAGTAGTTCAACCTTTCACCAACAACTCTGCTGCACATTTCTCAGTGCCTGCTTGGTTGGTAACTTGACAAGAATAAATCCCAATTTGCAATGCTGCAACATACGGAAGGAGTATTGTAGAGGAGGCTTCATATATTGTGATGACACATGATGGATTGATGAAGAGTTCGTTGTCATCTTTGAACCATTTTACAGTGAAAGGGGGAGTTCCTTCAAAATAACTCCTCAGATGGACAGTGGAGTTTTGAAGCACAATCTGAGGTTCAGGTCTATCTATGAAGTTGGGTGGCACTAAAACCCACCAAGAAAATACATATGATACAACTGATCGACACTGAAACAATACATAGGCAAAATTATTTTGCTATAATGATAGCAAACTAATAAGTTCTAACCTCTAGCTGTAAGTACCCCACTGCATACACAGCTGCCTGCTTGGTTCATTATTCGACAGGAATATTCCCCTGTGTCATTGCTCTCACTGAGTCTCAGCTGCAATGAGACGGTATTGTCTGCATGGGACAGCTTGTATTTGTTAGTAGGGGTGATTGTTTTGCCACCTTTTCTCCATTCAACAGATATTGGCACAGAGCCACTTTACACTCAAAGGTAACAAGTGATGCCCAGTTCTCCTGAATGTTGGTTAACTTCTTAATGAACGATGGAGGAATTACTCCTCCTGTATTGAACAATCATTAACAAATGGTTAGAAATGGAAGGAAAATGGTTCTCGAACCATGAGATGTTTTAATGTTTGACACGACTGACCTACAACAAGCAACATGACCTTGCGCCTGCAAAAACCAACAGAGTTTGTAGCCTGAAGCGTGTATTCCCTGGTGTCTCCCAATTGACAAGAGTGAATCTTAAGTTTAATGAAGTTGTCCTCATAGTGGGGTTGATAATTTCTGCTGGACAATAGATCGATGCCATCTTTGCTCCATTTGGCTCCTATCTTAGGTGTTCCCACTACCCTGCATTCCAGACTGACTGGATCCCCAAGAGTCACTTTGACCACCTCTGGCATTTCTAGAATTTCAGGGGGTTCTAAAGACAATAACAAAAATCTATGAGTACTAGTTTGTATTGAATCTACCATGTCTAAAATGTTAGGGCGAGTAAGCATCAGCATGAAGCAAAGCTATACCTTGTACTGTTAGGATGGCAATGCACCTGTCCTGCCCTGCCTCATTGGCCACCTGGCAGGTTTATTTTCCATTGTGACTGGCCTCACAGATGGGTATCCTGAGCATGGCCACATTGTTCTCTAATGTCCTCTCTATCTGAGGATCTTCCAAGATCCAACTATCATCTTTTTTACCATTGTACAGAAAGGGTTGGGGAGTCCTTTACGGCACACTGAAAGACTGCAACATCTTTCAAAAGAGCAGATACATTCTCTATCTTCTTAACAAATCTTGGTGTGTCTAACATAGAAAAGTTGTTTTTAGAGAGAGACCTTTTATCTTAAACAAACCTTTTAGCGTCAACTCTGCAGCAACTACACACCGATAAGACCCTTCATCTGCAGAATCACAGTCCTGGATTTTTTAAATCAGGACATTGTTGCTATCACCTATGAAATGTTTAATGCTAGTTAATAATAATGGTTCATTGTTTGTGTGCCACACAGCCTTAAATTGAGCAGATCCTTCAACCCTGCAGCTAAACTCTGCTGCTGAACCTTTGACCACCTGCAGAGGCTTGATCTCCTCCAAAAATGAAGGAGGTAATGAAAAGAGGAAGCATGTTTACCTGAAGCACTCAATAGCCCAGCGTAAATGGTGAGGCAATGACAAATGCAGCAAAAGCATGTGAAGAAGATCCTACAAACCTGTCACTGTGAGCACAGCAACACATTTCTGACTTCCGGCTTCATTGTGTACATGACAGACATATTTCCCACTGTGTGTCCTTTGAGTGTTTTTCAAATTCAACACGGCAGTTTTGGCTTCATAAGACATCTTGATGTGCTCATCTTCTTTGAGCTCATGGTCATCTTTGACCCAGGACACCGCCATCGGAAGAGATCCAGTTAGCATGCACTTGAGAGAGACCTCCGAGCCCACCTGGGATGTCAGGTCCTCTAGTCTCTGAACAAATGATGGTGGCTCTAGTGGGAGAAGATCACACAGACGTCTGGAGTCTATCCATGTTTCTAGATTAACTATATTGTATAATAATTGCGTATATACAGTATACAGTATATATATTCTATGAGCCTGTATGTCTAGTGACAGCAGTTTAACAACAGAGTGCGATTTAATAAATTTACAACCAACCTTTCAGTGATACTTGACAAGAACTAGATGTTTCTCCGACTTCATTTGTTACAGTGCACTGGTACTTCCCAGCATCCCCAGCCTCACACTTGGAGACCGTTAGTGTAATGGTCTCATTGTCAACACTGATTTTATGCCTTCGGTCATTTTGTATGGGCTCGCCATTATGGGAGCAGGTTATTTCCAAGGGCAAAGAGCCTGAGACTCTTCCTTTCAAGACAATGCTGCATCCCTTCAACAGGTTGGCAGACTCAAGAGGCCTCACAAAAGCAGGAGGCTCTACAGTGGAGACATGGTATTGTCACATGCAGACACACGCACGTAAGACTTGACATTGAAACATAAAACATGAAAAGAGGGAACCAACCTTTGACTGTTACGGTACAGCAGCAGCGGTCGCTACCTGCCTTGCTGGATGCCACACAGACATAATCTCCACTATCCTCCACCCTACTGTCTACCACCTCCAGAGAGGCGACTGTGTTAGAGAAACACACCAGCTGTCTGTAGTTTGAAATGATCTGACAGCCATTCTTAAACCACTTCACACTAAGCCCACAGCTGTCCTCTATTTTGCAAGACAATTTCAGAGGTTGTCCCTTTTTCACTAGTTGTGAGGGAACAAGCTTCAGTGAAAAGGTTGGTGCTTCTGTAAGTAACAGAATTAATTAGGACAAAGAAACAAGACATGAAGGCAGAACAGCAGGCTTTAACATTTTAGAAAAAAATTAAAACGGCACCTTTTACAAAGAGGGCAGCAGTACAGTCCACCTTCCCAGCATCATTGGATACTTGGCATGTGAACTTAGCGGAGTCGCTGGGTTTCACTGAGTGGATATCCAAGGAGCTGGATGAGGCATCTTTCTTAATAAAATATGAGCCTCCGGTGGAAATTTCCTTTTCTTCTCGGAACCACTTGACAGCCAGAGGAGCCGTTCCAGTGAAGGTTGATTTCAAAGAAACAGTGGTGCCTTCTATTACCTCCAGGTTTTCTGGTTTCACTTTGAAAGCTGGGGGTTCTAGAAAAACAATGTTAACAAGTTCAAGGGCATGGTTTTTGTCAACATTTAACAGTCTAAACTTTGTTCCTACACTGACCAATCGTATTTGAATGCAACATTTCTGACCTTTGACACAGAGAGTTCCAGTGTCGTCCTTCTGACCGGCCATGTTGGTCACTCTGCATGTATAATTGCCTTCATCACTTTGCCCCAGGCTCCTTATAAGGAGAGCAGCGATGTTCTCCTGAGTGTCGACCTTATATTTTGCATCACTGTGGATTTGTTCATGATCTCTGTACCAACAAACAGCAATTGGCTGGGTCCCACAGAATTTGCATTCCATGGTAATATCGTTTCCAATATTTGCATTTACTTTCTTTAGACTTTTAGTGAAGGAGGGGGGAACTGCTCGATCTGTGTAAGGAAGGTAATTGTCACTGGGTGTACTTTTCAAAACTCTGAACTATGAAATAATATTAACGTTGAGCTTTGACTAACCTAGGACAGTGACAGAGCATGTGCACTGGTCTTTGCCCACTTTGTTGGACACCTCCATCCTGTATTCAGAAGTGTCTTCTTTTCCTGCTGCCAGAAATTTTAACATGGCAGTCTTGTCCTTAAGAGTGATTTTGTATTTACGACCACTCGTCATCTCCTTTCCATCTTTAAACCATTTGACCTTGAGGTCTGGGCTTCCAGTGATTGTACATTCCAAGGTGGCTGAATCTCCTGCAGTCACACTAATGGACTCTGCAGGTTCTAAGATTCTGGCGGGCTCTGAGGTAAGATATTATAATTTTATTAATAAAGCACTTCATTTAATAGCCACTCAATTGCTTGTACAAAGAAAGAGGAACTAAAACTAACCTTGGACTGTTAGAATGGCCTCACATATCTGACGTCCTGCAGTGTTTTCAGCTTGGCAAGCATACTTTCCAGCATTTTCCACCTCAACAGATGAGAATGTAAGGCTGGCAACATTGTGCTCAAACCGCATGCTGATATTGGGATCATCATCTCTTAGGATCTCAGAGTCTTTCATCCATTTAACAGTGATAGGAGCTGAGCCTTTTATGCTGCCCTCAAGTTTGACTGTGTTTCCCAACACGGCCACAATACTCTCAATTCTCTTTGAGAATGCTGGTGGTTCTGAAATTATATTTGCAAGAATAATAGACCACTAGACCAACATTGCTGATGTATAACATATGATATTTTTTAAACTCTACATCAATACATATTTAACACAAACCTCTCTGCTTAGCCATTGCCTTTGAGGATGCCAAGCCAACTTCATTTGTTACATCACATTGATATTCTCCAACATCAGAACTTTCAAAAGACTGTATCTCAAGAGAGGACATGGAGTCCTGTGACACTATTCTGTATTTCCCACTTGCAGAAATGCATTTTCCATTCTTCAGCCAGGTCATCTGAAATGGTGATGAGCCCTTAATCTCACAGTTGAACGTGGCAACAGATCCTCTCACTGCTTCAACAGAAAGCAGGTCCTTGCTGAAACTAGGGGGTTCTGAGAGGGAACACACAATTTGCTTAATACAATTCTTCATACTAGTGCTTCACACTGTGATTTTCTAGGCAGCCTAAGAATCTTACAGACCTTTCACAACAACTTTACTGCTGCAGCTCTCACACCCTGCTTCATTTAGGACCTCACATGTGTAGTTCCCACTGTCCGACAGCGTGATGCTCCTCAGCTCCAGAGTAGCAACACTGTCCTTCAGGCTGATGCTGTACCTGTCCCCTGCCGACAGCTCTCTGTCGTTGAGGAACCAAGATGTTTGAAGGTCTGTGGAACCTCTGACAGTGCACTGCAGCCGAGCGGAGCTGCCCTGCTTCCAAACTACAGTATTGTCCAGCCTCTTCATAAAGCCTGGAGGCTCTGCACATGGTTACAGAGATCCAACAAATCAAGATGGCATCAAATAACACAATCAAAAGAATTTACCTTAAAAAGGTTTTAAGAGAAGCAGTTGAATGGACACTTTAATTGTCCTCTATGTGCTGTACAGTACTGCAGATTTGAAAGATCTTCAAATGCTGCAGTATCCATGAAAATTAGCTAAAAGTTCTTACCTTGCACTTTGACTGAAGTAGAGCATGTGGCACTTCCAGCGTCATTTGTGGCTTTGCATACATATTGGCCACAATCTCTCAGTGTGGTCTTTAGGATATCAAGAGTGACCATCTTATTCTCAAAAGAGAGTTTACAATCTGGAGATTGATGGACTTTTCGCCCATCTCTGGTCCATATAATGGTCACTCCAATGTCCTCATCCACCTGGGCCTCCAGGTGAAGAGGAGCCCCAACAACAGCTGCCACAGAGCTAAGGGGTGTCACAAAGCTGGGCTGGGCCATGACTCTGAGCTCTGTGCTGCACATGGATGTCCCAACGTTGTTGGATGCTTTACAAAGGTAAACCCCATCGTCTGCTTGCTCCAGCTTGGGGATCTCAAGAGTGTGTTTATTCTTTTCTGAAGAGATGCGGTAGTGTGGCACATCAGGTAAGACTTTATTGTCTTTGTGCCAAACAATATGGAGTGGAGCCGATCCTGTTACTACACACTGCATGGTAGCCTTCTTTCCCACACACACAACCTGAGATTCAGGCTTACTTATAAAGGCTGGAAGGAAGGTTTCTATGAAGATTCAAAATAAATGTAAAAAAGACATTAGCAGCCAAGTTATTTGACCCCGTTTTGTTTCTTTTCAAAGGAAATTACAAAAAACTTTTAAACCTTGAAGAGAAGCCCAAAGTAATGACAAAAAACAGCCCAAACATAATGGTTTCTCTCAGCAGGAATCAAAAAAACAGTCAATGTATATTTAGCAAACACCAATATAAAAAGAGGGGTGCCAGCAGCAGGATGGAAGGAAAAAATTATTTAAAGACCACGCTGTGGTTCTCTTACCGGTGACGGTGAGGGTGGCGGAGCAACTGTCGGAGCCGTGCTGGTTGGAGGCCTTGCAGCTGTATTCACCACTGTCAGCCTTGGTGGGGCTCAGAAGCTCCAGAGAAGAGATGTTGAAGCGGGTGATAATCCTGCATTTATCCCCATCTTTAATATGCTTTCCTTCTTTGAACCATTTGAAGTTGACATTGGGGGCATCCTCAGTCTCACATTCAAACTTGGCGCTGTTTCCAACATTGACCTCCAGGGGCACTGTTCTGTGCTTGAACACCGGTTTCACTGTGAGGAAAGGAAAAATATTCAGTACACAGATCCTATGGGAGGGTTACACTTGAGATGGTTAACTGGTGAAATGGTGAATCTAGGAAATGAGACATGGAAGGTTTGAAAGGTTTAAAGTGAAGGTGGTTAACAGGTTGAATCATGTAAACCAGAGGATGGAAGGTTAACCTAAAGTGATTGGAGGAGGAAATGCTGTTGGGTGAGTATGGGCGAGCTGGAACAAGATAAGAGAACGCAGGCACAGTCTCAGGATAAGTGATGGAAGAGTGGAACACATGGTCGATTTCCTGATAAAGGCATGTAGATGGGAGTGATGTGTTGTGGAGATTCTAATGTTGATGAAAAGATGATCTTGGTGATAAGAGAGTAACTGCTGTCTGATCAAAACCTTGGATCTCCAAGAATACTTTTGAACTACTAAGGACAAATATTAAAATATTATATTTGTGTGTATATATACTGTATATATTTTTTTCTTTATTTAAACCTGATATTTAAGGTTGATTAAGCCTGATTTTAGAAGAGAAATCCAAGTTTTGCACATGACAGCAGTCATATTATGGGATGGTGATATCAAAAGTAATCCTCATCTTCAAACCTCTTGAGACCACAGTGAGACTTGAAGATGTTGTTGTCTTGCCAGCTTCATTCTCAGCCTCACAGATATATTGTCCTTGATGCTTCTCCTTGATAACTTTGTTGATAACTAGTGTGTACGTGTCATGGTCTTTAGAAAAATTTAACTCTTTACCAGATTTGACCAATTTTCCATTGAAAAGCCAGTTTACCTTGGTGACATACTTTATGGTGGTGCTAAACGTGGCCTGACTATTCTCCTCAATGCACAAATCATCTGGAGGGTTCACAACTATAGGATAGTCTATGATACTGTCCGAGGACTCACTGATGATGAAGGCCTCAGAGAGATACTCCTCTCTGGTTTCTCCTCTTTGGTGAACTTCAACATGCTGTTCCTGGGTCAAAGTGGTGGTCAGATCAGATGCTCTCACATCCTGCTGGTAACTTCCCTTCAACTCCAAGATCTCTGAGACATTCTGAACACTGGTACTTTTATAGGAAACCCTGTCCTCAGTCTTCACAGAAGTAGAATGAGATACAGGGGAATGCCAACCCATTGTTCTTTGTGATACATTCACAGAGTCTACCACAGATGTCAGCAGCTCTTCGGAGCAGGCAGAGGCTGCATGTGCCTTTTGGGGCCTGTCTAGCAGCATAGTACCGGGCTGTTCTGAAGTCAGGACCTGGGAGTCCTGGTAAATTATAGAATAGAAGGCTGCCTGCAGTTCAGTTCTTAGGTCAGCTGTCTGGGGGTACTCACCGTCAAAAGCCAGAGAGATTTCTATGGGTGCACTAGATGATGTGACAAGGTATGTAAACAGTGCCTGTTTTGGCTCTTTCTGAACCTTAACTTTCTGGACCCGTGCAGCCTCTAACTTCCCCACTACATCGGCCAGTAGCAATGGTTGTTCTCGGGCCACAGCAGACTGAAGAGCATTTTTCAGCTGACATCTAATATTCACGGTGGATGGTTTGGGAATCTGAATCACAAAGGTCAACTCTTTGGGGAGGGCAGCGCACTTCTCAGATTGTGGTGCCATTAGAGAACATTTCGGCTGTGTGGTAACACCAATTTTAGTGGACTCTGACTTGATAAACTCCTGGGAAAGCTCCTCTTTCAGGACACGTTTCTCATCCATGATTATTGATTGTCTGACTAACTGTCCTTCCTGGATCTGGACTGCAAAGTCCTGCTCTGCTGCCTCTAGAGACAAGCTACTCTCAGTACAGATCTCCTTCTCCTCAACCTGGACTGGCTCTGTGGGAACCTTAGGCTCTACAGCTGTCTGACAGGTGAATGTATCCACCCCAGTCAGACTCTCAGTATAGCCCTCCTCCAAAGCCTGGTTACCTTCTACACTAGTGACATGCATCACATTCCAGTGCTCCTCCCTCTGAACTAATGCACGTTGCTGTTTCATGTCACAGGTGAAAGGAGTCTCCTTCGGGAACTGCATGGGGTGGGAGGATACCTGGAGGATTTTCTGAGGTCTGGGCTCAGTTCTAAGCTGTGATTTAACTCTTGTCACAGACACATCAAGGTCTTTATGATAATCTGCTGTGATCTCCCTTCTCTCCTCGGAGGTGGCTGCATAACTCCTGGCCTTCTCCTTTTTCTGTGCTGCCAACTGCTGCTCAGGTTTGGCGATGCTAAGAACACCTTCCTTTGGTAAAGCAGCCACATCTTGGACTGACTGAAGGATAAAGTGCTGGTGGCACCTCTCTCTTTAGCTGTACACTTTTTGAGTTGCCCACAGCAGATAATCCAGAAGTCGCTTCACAAACCAATGTCCTCTGCTCATTCTTGGTGAGTGAATATAACAAAACAGTATTCTTACCTGCATCTGCCTGCTCTAATAAAGGCTTCTCACTCATAAATCTTTCCTCCGATTGTAAAATGTCCTGATCACAGATAACTTGCAGGTGCACAAGTCGTTCCTTTTCTCTCTTGGACTGCAGCGACAAAGTGGCTTCCATACATTGTATGGCCCCTGAATGCTCTTCTTGGATCTGGTAGATTTCCTCGATGCACTGAGCTGATCCACAGACTGTGTCTTTGCATGGAATCGCACTCTCTTCCTCTGGTCTGCATATTGCAAACTTGTTTTCTTTTGGTAAAATCAAAGTTGTTTCACTGACAGGTGCTATAACAGGCTCGGGCCCTTCCTGGTTTATCAGATGTTCAGAGGCTAATTCTAAAGCCACCAGAGGCTCTGTGTGTTTCTCAGTTATAGGTAGCTGCTCAGCACACTGAGACGTGTACAAGATCTTCACGCCCTCCTTCACTCTAAAGCCCCTCTGTTCCTCCTCCATGCATATGAGGGCAGATGCTTCTTTGAGGATAGATAGAGCAGACTGCACCTGGTAACCACAGACAATCTGTTGGGGTTCAGAAGCTGTGTGGAGCTGCTCTCGTGCACTGTCTGGAAGGACCGCTGGCTTGACCGTGGTAAACGGAACAACTTCTTGAGCTATGGCTGACATTAGCCTAGATGGCTGTTCTTTAGCAAACTTCACCTCTACTAGCTCAGGGCTCAGAATGCGGTCAAAATGCTGTTCGATAATCTTCTGACTCTCTAGGACAGAAGAGGTGAATGCTGCCATGTGGAGCTGTTTGAGAGGGACCACTGAAATTTGGGGTAGATGAGCAGGAGCCACAGACACTATCTCCTCCATCTCATGGGACTGCATAAGTGCAGCCTGGTGGGTTACCTGCTCTCTCTCTAGAGTGGCAGAAGAAATATTGAGCTCTCTTATAGTGCCCACCTGCTCACTGGGAATGATCTGCCGGTCCTCACTGCCAATAGTGTAAACCATCTGATCTGACCTGGATCTTTCCTGTCCTGGAAGGCTGACCTGGTACAAGCGTGACTCTGTGGCTTGCTCAGTCATGGTTACTTCATAGCCCGTTTCTTGAATGGCTGAGTTCTGTTCCTGTTGAACAGCTTCCCTGAAAACCATCAATTCAGCACTACAAGAAGCATCTCCAAACTGGTTGGAGGCCTTACAAGTATAGTTGCCGCTGTCTTCCTGCTTGATGCTCTTGATTTGCATGAAACCTGAGCCATCCGAGTTGTTGACTATGGTACAGAATTCACTTGGCTGGATGCAGAAGCTTCCTCTAAGCCACTGGACTTCAGGCAGGGGGCTTCCTGTAACCTTGTATCTAAACAAAGCCTGACCCCCCTGAGGGGAATGAAGAGGTTCTATCATTTGAGTGAATGCAGGGGGGTTGGCGGTTGGGTCATACCTCCTTTCAAACTCCTTTTCATATCTCTGTGGATCCCTCAGATGAACATGCAGGTATGAACTGCAAGTCGACTGACCAAACCGGTTGCATAGAGTACACGAGTACTCTCCTGCAGACTTCCTCTCAACTTTGTTAATGAGCAGACTGTATTCGTCTTGCTCTTGAGTGAATGTGTAGGTAGAGGAAGCTGTGATTGCCTTTCCGTTGTGGAACCACTGAACAGAGGGCTTGGGGAAACCAGACAATGTGATGGTAAACCTAGCTATTTCCCCTTCAGTCACAGCAGCTGGAGACAGCTGGCTAAGGAAAACTGGCTTTTCTTTTTTCCTTTCTAAAGAACTAGAGTAATGTATGGGCTCTGGCTTGAGTTGGAGTGCTGTGGTTTTGCGATGTATGTCTAGAGCAGTGTAGTAAGACTCTTCCTCCACCCTGGAGAAAGCTGAGTAGAATAACGAGATTACATCACCTGCCTAACATTCAGTTACATTCACAATCTACATTCACAATCGAACATTCAAATGTCAAGTGTAAGTTGAATCTCATTAACTTAAGTACTTGAGCATGAGCCAACCTCTGACAAGTCAAAAGATTTGAAAAACAATCTGAATAGGAGAACATTCATGAAAAACAAACTATCAAAAGACATTAGCAGATGCATAAAATTACATTACATACATATATTATTATATTTATGACTGAAGTCATAATGATCCATACCTTTGATTTCCTCCTTGACCTCCATTACAGTTTCTTCCTCCACTGCAGGAACTGAAATGATACAAGCATAAATTAATATTGGTGTCCCCAAACTTTACAGAAGATGCATGACTGTTAGGATCAGTGATCATGCATCCTTATCCTCTATTTTGACACGTGCTTTTGGACCATTGCTGCCAATCTGCTATCTGAGCAATAAAGGAGTGGTAGTAGTCTCTCTCTCTCTCGCACTCTCTCTCTCTCTCTCGCTCTCATATTCCAACTGATCCCTGTCTTCTGAATGTTGCACATGGTATGGTCTGGTGTTAATTGGTGTTGTTGAGTGAGCCTGCATTGTTTGTTGTGTTGGGCTCTTGAGTGAACCTGTCTTGTGGTGTGTTGTACTGTCTTATGGTGTGTTTGTTGGTTTGTCTCTGGAGTCTCTGGTTCTGTGGAGGTGGAAGCATTAACCAGAGTGCTGAGCAGAAAGCATGCAGATGCCAACCTTTCATTGCTCTGTAGCCCTCAGTGTCCAGGGCTGAGCTGGCATTTTGGAAAGGAGAAACATTCCCTTGTCCAGCCCCCACATTCTTAAAGTCTAGGCATGACAGAGAGTCCTTGAGATTTAAGCGGCTGTGAAGCCAAATAAGAAATGAGGTGGGGGCCCCCTTGAAGACATAGCAGAGGGCAAGCTCTTGGTTTTTGAGGAGCACATCTGGGCTCAGTTCGACGAGCAGCTCAGGCTGGCTGGAGATGGCTTCTCCTGGCACCACATCAGGGAAGTAAAGAAGGCTAAGGAGGTTGTGAGACCTCTCGGAAGACTGAGGGTCCAGTTCCTCTAGCGGCTTGTCCCGAATAGGGGGCTCTGCAGGGACCAGTTCCTCTAGCTGCTTGTCCCGACCAGGGAGCCCAGGAAGCTCCCCGTCTGTCTGGGATACTTTACGCACATAATCGGTTGGGGTGGACGTTTCTGCTTTGATAATTGCTTCTTTGGCTGATTGAGAATAAAGTTAGGGAGAGTGATTAGGGATCAGAGGGCAAAAAAGATTAATATTTTAAGATTTAAACACTAAAGTATTTAGTAGGATGGGGTGATGATGTTAGCTTGAAGCTGGGAACAGGAGGCATGAATCAACTACAAATTGACAAACTAAATTACATTTATTTATACAACAGTTACAAGTGTTATTTCACTGTATTCTGAGAGGTTATACGCTAACATTAAAGGACATATTAAAGGATGAAGCGGTATCGTGAGTAGAGCGGATGGAATGATGAAGATAAAAGGACAGACGGATAAAAGAAAGTAACCACCTTCCACAATGAGCCGGGCAGAGCTACTGTTGTGGCCATGTGTGTTGCTGGCCGTACAGCGATACACTCCCTGGTCTCCCAGGCTAACACTCTGGATGATCAGGGACAGAAGCCCTCCTCTCTCAGAGCTCCTCATCCTTTCCGTCTCCCCCAGGCCATGGCCATTATGGTCCCACACAATGCAAGTGAAGGGCTGCCCATCGAAGGAGCAGCTAAACGTAGCCATCTCGCCACTTTTCACCTGGACATCGTTCATCTCTAGGAGCAGTTTGGGGCAGGCTGGGAGACACTCAGATGTGAAGCTCTGAACGTCAATGCTTCTCCAAGAGGATAAGATTGTGGTGGACATTGAGGAGAACTCTGACACCATCGCCACACTGTGGGAGCTCTCTGACTGAACATGCTCTCTCTGAATGACCACTGTTTCACACTCAGAGCTAGCTAAGGCTTGTGTGTCTTCATCTGGGCAACAAGAAAGAGTAGAGGCATTAGGTAAACACATCATTGGTGACTTCTTCAGGTTACTGCATTACAGCCTGCGGTTTGTGGTGGCAGTTTGAGTCCTGATCAGTGATAGGGTGGCTCAGTGACTGGTTTGAGTCCTGATCAGTGATAGGGTGGCTCAGTGGCTGGTTTCCATGCAAGCTTTGACAGGACAATAGCTATGGATTATTTCCGTGCTCAGGTGTGTACAGAACCAGAAAACGACATTTTAAAAGTTTGGATGTGCAAGTCAGTGACCCATTCTGCTGAAAAAAATTAATTCATTCCCAATACCTTATTGTTAAGTATGTTTTATGCTTTAAAGTGTGTATCGTGCAAGACACGCATTAAAGGTGTGATTTCAGTGAAACATCACAACATTCAGCATCGTAGGCTGCTTCTGTTGTCCAGCATGCTTCAGGCAACACAGTAAGCTTCCAATCCGCTCATTATATTTCCTATATACTCCTCGTATAGAACAGGGTTTCTTCACATTTCTCATATCAGGACCCAAAGGGCAATTTTATTGTGTCTGTAGGACCCAACTGCACACTTAGAACTCTGTGTTCTGTGCGTCTAAGCTACCCACCTTCAACTGGACCGTGTCCATAGTTTAAGAAACCCTGGTAAATAGTTTATACTTTTGTAAATATATACATACATATATACAGCTCATATCTTCCTGGAATGCTGGACAAACATCCTGAGAAACCAAGCCACTTATCCAAAGGCTTCTATTGGCGCAATCAACATTGGTTTTTAGCCAATAGATGCTTGTTTTCATTTGTCAGAATACACAGGATTATCTAGGGTGAATACATCACATACATACAGTACATTATGTCTGTACATATGTTTAGAAATGTAGCCTCTTTCTTATACAATATGTATATTTGTATAGCCTCTATCACATGGGGATTCTGAATTTGATAAAGCACATGCAGGGTTTAGAGCTCTACTAGCAATGAAGCTGTTATCTGCGAGTGAAGTTATCTTATTTGTGAGTTGAAACGTACCATCTAGGGTCAGTGTTGCAGTGCATGACACCATTCCTGCTGAGTTACTGGCGGTGCACATATACTCTCCACCCTGGGCTTTGTTCACCCGGGACACGTCAAGCTGGCAGGTCTCCCCGAACTGAGACATCCTGTAGATGTCCGAGTTCTTGATCTCGCTCCCATTAGCATACCACACCACCTGTAACTCTGGAAGCACAATGTTGACTTATTAAGACCACATACTGTCAGCCTCTACCTCTTCTCTACCTCAGATATCGTACAGATGTATGAGCCATGCTAATATAAACATGCTATTATATAAAGATGCTATAACCGATGTATCCAAATGTTTGCCGTGATGATGTTCTTTAGACTCTAACTAGTTAAGAATAAGAGGAGCAGTACCTTCTCCGGAGACAGTGCACTGGAGTTGAGCTGGAGTACCCAGGGCCACCAGCAGGTCCTTCAGAGGTCTGGAGATCACAGGCGCTGCAAGCTGAGGCCCGGACTCAGTAGAAACCACTTCAGGAACTACAAGACAAGACCACACATCAGTCAAGAGTCCAGCCCTGTCACATTGATCAGAGCCTACAAGAGACATGAGGACAAACATAATTTGTGTACCTATACATATTCTTACACAGTTGTGATAAAGTTTGTGTTAAAATGTAATGAACAATGACCATTAATAATAAGAGTTTGACAACCTTGCACATTAAGAGCAGCTGAAGTCGTTGCCTCTCCATAGTCGTTCTTGGCTTCACAGTTATACACGGCTGCATCCTCTGGGAACACCTCGATTAGCAGCAGAGTGTGCTCGTTTCCATCACTAAGAAACTTGCACTTGAAGCCAGGAGACAGAGCCTGGGAATTCTTGGACCAGAACACCTGTGGCTGGGGAACACCAGTCACTTGTACTGTGAAGTGAACTGGTTTACCAGCCTCCACCGACTGGGGCTCCATGTGCTTAATGATCTGAGGGGGCTCTGGGACTAGAGAGGGTGAGAATGGGAGATAATGAGAGAAAACAGAGGACCAACTCACAGTGTTGCAGCCAGTGTTGTTCAGCAAGCTAATATTGGTCTCCAAGATCAAAATGGAGGGAAAAGGAAATTGCTCTTACTTTTGACAAGGAGGTTCATGGTGCTCTTGTTTTTGCCAGCGATGAAAGTAAATTCCCCAACATCACTTCTGTACGTCTCAGAGATGGTGAGACGGTGCATCTTCCTGATAGAAACGTAGTTGAACCTCTTCTCATCTGAGAACTGGATTTCAACTCCGTTCTTCAGCCAGCGGCCCTCAACGTCATCCTCATTCACCTCAAACTCAAAGGTTGCCCTATGTTTCTCCACAACCTTAATATAAAAATAAATGATTCGATTAATAACATTTTAAATGGTTTTCATAATTAATGTGACCATGGCTAAGTTTGTTTAGTATATAATGAGTAGTATAACTCACAGTGATTTCCCGGTTTGCCGGCTCAGAGATCTTAATGTCCCGTCCTTCCACTCCCAGGTGACCCTTGGAGATGCTGGACCCAGCAACCACCGTGTAATCCCCCGCGTCCGACATATGCACCGATGGCAGAATCAAACGATGCAAGAATTTCTCTGATGTCATCTTGTGTCTGAAATCATCACATCACATTCTCTTAATGCTTATTTAGGGTTCTATCAGAGAAATGCTATGCAGTTGTGTGTTTTATATCTACCTGTCAGACATCTCCAACTCCTGGCCGTCCTTCATCCACATCACCTGGATGTTAGGCTCAGACACCTCGCATTCAAAAGTAGCTCTCTTCTTCTCTGTGATCTTCAGGTCTTTCAAGTCTTTGGTGAATTCAACCACACGAGCTGTTTCAGAAAAGTAGAGAAAATATGTCATTGGATTGAAGACAATAAAATAATACACTGGTTCTCCCAAAGACCAATTAATGGAGAAAAACAACATCTTTCTTCAAGACAATTTACCTTCAACAAAGAGTTTAGCGGAGGTAGTGGCAGAACCAGCCATGAAGGAGTACTCAGCGGTGTCTCCAAAGTGGACATTTCGGATAGTTAGAGAGTGTGTTAGCTGTTTGCAGCGAATCTGGCTCCTGTCTGTGGAGCGTATCTCCACACCATTCTTCAGCCACTTGTAGATGATTCCCTCATAGTTCACATTAAGCTCAAAGGTCACAGTATCCTTCTCCTGAGCATTCACATCCTGCACCATCGTTGTTATGATGATGGCTGAAAAAACAAAGACATGTCATCTTCTTTCTTCGACACTTTATTCTACACTTTCAGAGATGCTTCCTTTAAATACTTGCAAACAAAATAACTTCTATAATGCACAACACATGCATAATGGAAACTCACATTTAACAGTAACAGTTGCAGAGACTCTGTCATTTCCGCAGACAAATGTGTACTCGGCAGAGTCTTCACTGCTGCTGTTCATGATCTTGAGTTGGTGAAGTTTTCCCTGGACCACAATACTGAACTTTTCACTCATCTCTATCTCCACCCCATTCTTCAGCCAAGTAGAGGGGACATTGAAATGGGAAACTTCACACTCCAAAGTGGCCACATGGGTCTCTATTACCTCCACGTTCTTCAATCGCTTGGTCACACACAGAGCTGAATGACAAAAATGCATACACATATATTAATTGGAGAATTGTAAGTTTGATTTGGTGGTGTTGATTTGGTTTCAAGGTAGACACACCATATTGTGTGCATACCATTCAACAGGAGTGTGTTTGGTGGTTGGCTTAATTGGCCGCCCCAATTAAGGCTACAAACCTGCGGTGCATTGCCTAATGAGTGCCCCACAGGGTAAGTCAGCCATCAGCACACACACTCCAGCTAGCAGGGAATGTTCCCACAACATTGGCTAACGTTACCTACAAGTTCCAATAGTGTTTTACAGAAAACATTGTGATCCAATGTTCGAAGAACGTTGTTGGATGTTGGATGTTTTATCTAATGTTCCTAGAAGGTTAAATATTAATTAAGACATACAGAATGTTTTCTAAAAAAACGTTCTTGTAATGTTGTATGTTAACAAAGATAGAACGTTTTGCCAGCAACATTCGAAGGATATTTTGAGGATGTTGTTGAGGTAACGATTATAGAATGTTCTTTTCTAAAACATTCTCACATTGTTACATGATAACAAAGGATATCACATTTCACATATCAACATTTTAAGAAGGACATTTTTAGAATGTTTTTAGAGAATGTTATCAAGGACATTCAAAAAAATTGCAGCTGAAAACCTTTAAAGAACGTCAGGGCAAAATGTTCCAACAATGTTATTGAACATTAAAAAAACAATGTTATGGAACATTAAAAAAACTACAATGCCACATTATGTGGCATTGTAGCACTAGCTATGCTACAAATATGCTACAAGCATTTTCTGGCAAAACAATTAATTGAACCTTACCCTCCACTGTGAGGTGAGCACTGGAATGCAGATGGCCAGCCAGAGCAGTGTATTCTCCTTCCTGACTGGTGTCCACATCCTGGATGATCAACTTATGGCTCTTCTTCTCTGAGAGCATCCTGTACTGCTTGTTGGCTTCCAGCTGCACATTGTTTAACATCCACTTCACAGGGATGTCATCCTCTGACAGCCCCATCTCAAAGCTTACTGTCCCTCCCAGTAGGGAGGTCACATCCTTCAGCTTCTTCAGGATCTTGATCGCTGCAAGAACATTGAACATTGGTTTTTAAAAACAACATTGGCACAGCTTTCCACAATTAGCTTTTAGTGTGGCCACTTACTTTCAACATTGAGTCTAGCATTGGCAGACAGCTTTCCCAACTTGAAAGAATAAACAGACTCGTCCTGGGTGTTGCAGTTCTTGATGGTTAGGGTGTGGACTGTTCCCACAACAGAGATTTCATATTTGTCACTAGGGAGGATCTCAATACCATTCTTGATCCACTGAGATCCTCTCACATTCTCGTGGGTCAGCTCCAGATTGAATACCGCATCCTGGGTCTCAACCACATTGAGGTTCTTCAAGGTTTTCTTGACCTTTACAGCTGCAAAGTTAAAGACCAAGCATTGAGCCAAAGACAGGTTTTATTTTTTTGCCTTGTCAATCTCTTTAAACTTGTATGAGGACAAACCTTCGACTTTCAGGGTGGCTGTGGTCTTGGAGTTGGCCACCTGGTAGGTGTATTCTCCAATATCTGTAGCTTTAGTGATGATGATCACCAGGCATCTGACTGCACCGTTCACCTCACTTGTAACGTTGTCACTGTAGTCCACCGGTTGGCCGTCCTTCAGCCACTTCCCCTCGGCAGAGGGGTTGGCCACCTCACACTCCAGCTCAGCAGTCTGGGAGTCGGCCACCACCAAGTCACACAGGGGTCTCTTGATAGCTCCTCCTGGTGGTGGAAAACCAGTGTAGTTGCTAGTAAGTGCTAATCCAAAGGGTTATGGTAAAAAGTATTCTGTACTGAGGTCAACCATAAAACAAGACCTGAGTCTGTAGTAAGGTTTCTAATAACGCCAGTATTATACAAATTACATACCTGAAACAGTGAGTGTGGCAGTGCAGGACTTTTCTCCAGCTTCAAACATATACTGCCCCTCTTCATCTTTCATAGCATTCAGCACAGTGAGACAATGGCGCTTGTTCTTGGACTCCATCTTGTACTTGGATCCTGCTTTGAGGGGCTGACTCTTGAAGGTCCAGAAAGCATTGATGCCAGGTTGTGATACGTCAACTTCAAAGATGACATTTTCAGATTCTGAGCACACTTTGTCCTTCATTGGGTTAACAATCGTGATCTCTGTGAGGAAGCAATTCAAGTTTATTTCAACATTCACACTGACAGAAGCTTTAGTTTGAATATCAAAACAACAATTTATTAATTAAACAGCTTACTCTGTACAGACAGTCTACAGCTTGTGTCAGCTCTGCCCACCACCAGTTTGTACTGTCCCTCATCCGAGGCATAAGTCCTGTTGAGGACCAGGCGCTGCTTGGCCCCCTTGGCCACCATCTGAATTCTGTCACTGGCTGTCAGCAGTTGATCATCGTGGTACCATTTGATAGAAGTGACATCCTGAGCAGAGATCTTCGTCTCCAGGACAGCCTTAGTTCCTTCAATAGCACTAATATCCTTCAGCGCGATCAAGACATTGATAGCTACATCACAGAGAAGATTATGTTATGATCTAAGTGAGACAACATCATTGAGTATTGAGTATTTACTAATTAAGACATTTTATGTTTCTTGTTATTTTATGTTATTTTATGTTAAGAGTCTTACTCTGGACGGTCAGCTTTGCAGAAGTTGAGATCTCCTGATCAGGAACCACAAAGGAGTATGTTCCTAAATCATCTTTGATGGTGTCCTCAATCAGGACTTTGTGGATCTGTTTGTCAATAACCATGTGGACACGGTTGGAGGCCAAGAGGACCTGGCCGTTCTTCATCCAGGTTCCTTCAACGTTCTCCTGGGAGAACTTGACCTCCAGCTGAGCAATGTCTCCTTCACAGACTGTCAAGTCACTCAGGGGCTGTATCAGCGTCACAGGGCGCACTGCGAGGACAGAGGCATTGGTAACACTATGCATAATCTGTAAGTATGTCTATTCTGGAACACTGGCACCAGCAAGTAAACCATTACATGTTTGGAATTTAAAACCCTAAACTATCATTGTTTAGCGACTACAAAATACTGTTACATGACATTACTCACGTTTCATCTTGAGAGATGCACTTGACTTGAACTCAGCAACTTTGAAGGTGTATTTTCCCTGGTCCCCTTTCTTGACATCCTTGACCGACAGAGAGTGTCTTCCACGGCGGGAGGACATGACATATTTGTTGCTACTAGAGATCTGTTTGTCTCCAAAATACCATGTGCCCTCAACATCTTCACGGGACACAATGCATTCAAACTCTCCAGAGTAGGTCTCAGGCACCTCAGTGCTCTCCAGGTTCTTCACTATCTCCAACGGAGCACCTGGCAGATTAATGTTTTCAAGAAGATCATTTAATATACTCGATTGTAAATGACATATTTTGTTTAGAAGAGCAAATACCTGACATTAAGATGTTTTTATCTACATCGATACATGTGGCTCTAAATCATGAGATCACATATCAGATATTTTACCTTCAACACACAGCCTGGCAGTGGTTCTGACTGTGTCATCATCTATAACAACACAGCTGTACTCTGCATCGTCTTTCATCCCGAGTGTCAGCACTGACAGGAAGTGGACCTTTCTGTCAGAGTGCATCCTGTATTTGTCACCCGAGAAGATCTCCATGTTGTTCTTCATCCATTTCACCTTGATGAAAGGCTCATTGGTCTCACACTCGAAAGTCGCCATTGTATCCTTCTCCTTGGCGTTGACCTCTTCAAGCTTCTGTGTGAAGGTGATGACTTGCTTTCCTAAAAGAAAGAGTATTATGGATGATTATTCATTTAAACAATGTGTAGTAATTATAAAAACATGTTATTAATGGGATATTTTCTTGATGTCAATATGGATTTACCTTGCACTAGCAGGAAAGCATGACCAGAAGTTTCCCCAGCAGAATTTGTGGCTTTGACCATGATACTGGCAGAATCTTCTGCGGTAACATTTCTGATCATTAGCTCACATACGTGGTCCTCAGGCCAGTACCAGGAAATACGATCAGATTTCTCCAGCTGAATGCCATTCTTGAACCACTGACATTCTGGTTCTGGTCTTCCGACAACTCTGACTCTGAACTTAACTTCATCGCCCTGAGCAACTGTCTGGCTGGTGATGCGCTCAATGATCTTAGGGGCTTCCATGCTCGCAGAGAGCTTAATCCTCTCTGGTTTCAGTGGTGTAGCAGTAAGTTTAAGACGTTCTTCTTCCTTTTTCTTCTCAGCCTCCTCCTTTGCCTTGGCACGGTGAAGTAGCTCATCCTTCGTCTTCTTCAGCAGGCCCTCGTAAGACTCATCCTTCCTGCGAGACTTCAACTCCACAGCAGAGATGGACTCATAGAATCCTTCCTCTGTTCTGCGCTTGAACTTGCTTCTCAGTTCCTCTGTCTCTTCAGTGGATTTCTCATGGACAACTCTCTGGGTCTTTTTCAGTTTGACAACCTCTTTCAGCTGGGAGTCCTCTGTAGTTTTCTCCACCTTCACAACTTCAATTTGTGGTTTTCCTGCTTCAGGAGCAGCTTCTGGGACTTTGCCATCTGCACGACGAAGACGTGTTCTCAAGTCTTCTCTCTGCTGGATCTCCAGCTTCACTGTGTATTCAGCTGAGCCAAGGTTGCTATCGGCAACCACCTTGACCTCTCCTGAATCATATGATTTTACATCGAGTATCTCCAGGTAGTAAATACCATCATAACGCAGTCTGTATCTTTTACTCTTACGAATAAGTTGTCCATTGAGGTACCAGTTAACTTTGGGGGTTGGATAACCAGTCACTCTGCAACGGAATCTTGCAGTTGCCCCTTCCAAAATTACAGCTGGTTCTGGAACCAGGACAATGTCTGGCTTGGTCTTCTCTGTCTCCTCATCAACACTGACACCAGTGGGTCCTCCCTCATGAGCCAGGCGCTCCATCTCATCAATTCTGTGTACTCCCCTCCTTCCCTCAGGGAGCTGTGTCTCTTCAACGAGGCCTTTCTCATCCTTAACAACAAGAGTGGCAGAAGTCTGGTCAACTCCAAACTTGTTTGTAGCTCTGCAGGTAATAACACCACTGTCTCTAGCGTAAGCAACTTCATAGTCCAGACTGCAATAGCCAAACTCATTGACCATTCGCAGCCTGTTGGCAGCATCAAGAGGCTTGCCATCATGCAGCCACTCAACTACCATAGTGGGGTCACCAATAGGAGTCAGTCTGCATTCAAAATGAGCTGGACCAAAATGCTTCATTCTGACTGAAGTCAGCTTCTTCTTGAACTGTGGTTTCTGTTGCTTCTCTTTGTCATAAAGGTCTCCCTCCTCCCACTGCTCTTGTCCATAACGCTGATGAAGGGGTTCCAGTTCAGGAGCAGCAATGTCTTTAGCTTTGTATGTTCCTTTGGTAATAATCAGCTTCCTCTCTGGTTCAGGTTCCGCTAATTCTACCTCGACATTGACTCTACAGCGAGTGGTATCTCTTCCGGCCTTGTTGATGGCTGTAGCTGTGTACCAGGCACTGTCAGAGCCAACTGATGAAGGGATCTGGAATTTGGCCTCTCCTCTAGTTCCTTCGATCCTGAAGAAGCAAAAACCCATATCTTGAAATACTGTAGAACTACTTTATTTATTATTATAATATTACAATTAATTTATCTTGAGTTGAATCGAAAAAGCCTCAACATCCTCAGCTGCTAAAAATGCCATACAATCTGTGGATGGATGGATGGATTTATTTGGGTCATTAAAAAGAGAATATCACAAAACCCACATAGTATAAAGCATACCTGATGTTAGGATGCTTGTGTGGAGTAATAATATCACTGTTTTTCAGCCAGACAATATCAGGAATGGGGTTTCCAATGGCCCTGACAGCCAACTCAACCAGAGTGCCCTGCTTCACACTGATATTCTTCAGCTTTTCAGTGAACTGGGGACGTGCCAGGCTTTCTTTAGCTGTAGATGTTTAAGAACATTCATTGCATCACATGTATTGTCTCACGTTTGTACGAAAGCATATTTAATCTGTAATTGACCTGCAATCTTACCGTCGACAGTCAGAGTGATTGAGATGGAGGACTTTCCAGCTCTGTTCTGAGCAACAACTGTCCATTCTCCGGAGTCATTTGGCATGGCTGCTACGATGATCATTGACTGTGTTCCATCTTCTTTCACAACAATCTTGTGGGTGAAGTCACTTACAACTTGATGACCTGTGTAGAAGAGGATAAGCTAATGTTTAAAAGTGGGCTGTAGGAGAAACATAATGAATATTGATTTGAATGAATATTAGTTTGTTGCACTTACCATTGTGGAACCAGTATGTATCAGGCATCGGTCTTCCGACAACCTTCAGGTCAAATCTGGCAGTCTGCCCCTCAGAGCATTTACATGAGGAAGGCTTCAGGACAAAGACGGGTTTGTAAAGTCTCTCCAGCTGAGCTTCATCTGTCTCATCAAGCCTGCGAGCTGGAGAGCGAGCAGGAGAGCGGCTGGAAGAACGGCCAGGGGAGCGACTCATAGAACGAGGGGATGTTGACCTGGGAAAGTATTAAGTATATTCATAGGTACCATTATATTCATAGAAAGGATGCTTTAACGCTAGTCATCTCTTCTATACCAACATACCTGATTCTCTGCATCGCTGGCTGGGGGGTGTATCTCTGAGGTGTTGCTACTCCGGAGGGTTCCACATACAGCTTGCCAGAGCTGACAGTATTACCCTTCATGTTACTGGCGAAGGCGGTGTAAACACCCTCATCCTCTGGAAGCACCACAGGCAGACGAAGGCTGGCTCTGCCATCCTGAAGAACCTCCATCTGACAACGGCCGCCATGTTGAAGACGGTTGCCATCTTTGTACCATGCAATCTGTTAGAAGAAATTAATGTCTATGAATTCTGATACATTCTTACTGAGCCTTTGTTAAAATGTGCATTTGTGTTGTTGGTTACCTTGGGTAGTGGGATTCCTGCCATTTTACAGTGGAAAGTGACTCCCATTCCCTCCATGATCCTGTAGTTTTTGACTGGTGTGGCAAAGGTTGGCTGCACGGCCTCATGCTCTACTGCAGTCACCATTAGTTCTCCATCCTCAGTCACAATCTCTTGGTAGGTAATCCTCATGATACAGAGCTCAATTTCGTGGATGATCCTCTGCTCAATGGCAGAAATATGGAATTCCTATAGATAGATCAGAGCACATTGAGTGTTGAAATCATATGCCTAGTTAGTATATACTGACCATCATACACAAAGGCAAGAGCTGAGAATGTACAATATGTTCCCAACATGTGAGATCTAGTGTGAGCTTAATACTACTTCAAGGACCTTAATTTAGCGATTGTTTCAATAGGACTATCTGACCACAAGGTGTACACTATAGGGTGTATGTACTCACCTGTCCCGAGATAATGGTGGTGATCCTCTGAGTGTAGTCATCTGACACAACAACAGGAGCAACAGCTCCCACGCTGGATTCCAGCACCAGGGTGGTCACTTCAGTGGTAAAGGTGGCTTCTAGTTTCTTCACGAAGGCTTCATATTCCTCTGTTAGCAACACACAAAATTGAAACTAATCACATTGTCAATACTTTGTTGACAATCTTTCACAAACGATTGACTTACATTTTTTATTTTGGTTATTTTATTATTTTGTTATTTTGGTTTTTCAATTGTATTTGCACACATTTGTGTTGTTAGATTGTGTTTAAGATACGATTGTGGGCATACCTTCATCCATTAGAGTAGCGGAAGCTGAGGCTTCTCCAAGCTGGTTCTTGGCAAAAATTGAGTACTCTCCTGCATCATCAGCAAAGGTCATGGAGATTTCCAACCTGCACTCTCCTGTCTCCTTCTTGTAGGCTACTTTATATCTAAAGGGGCAGGTCATTGATGATAAATACATTAATGTCATAGATGGAAACAAAAGTAAAGTGTTTGAGACTGTACCTGTATCCAGTTGTGAGGGGCACACCACCCTTCTTCCAGATAATGTGTGGTTTGGGGCTTCCCCCAACCTGGCACTCAAACACAACACTTCCCCCCTCCACCAGCTTCTGGACACTGGGCTTCTTGATGAAGAATGGTGCAATGGCTGCACTGGTTTCTGACTCGGCTACACTGATCTGGGACGTTGTTTCCATTCTTGACTCCTCTGTCACTCTGGGAAAACATATAGCTCAATCAAAATACTCGTACCACTACAGGCAATCACGACACAATTGGTGATCTTCATAGCAACTGTGCCTGGCTTGTTCTACTCACTGAGAAATGTCCACTTGTTCGGAGACAGCAACCATTTCCTCACGGCTTTCAATTTCCTCTGACACTAAAAAGAAAAATGTGCTTTACTACAATGTGTAAAGCTCTGAGAAAAATAAGCGATATAATGGAAATACAAAAAGCTCAGACACAGATTGGTGAACGGTTCCATGAAGGATTGTGTTTTGGTCCAGACAATGTTCACTGAATGGTATTTACAATACTGATCTAAAGGATCGGATCACCTGATGATGGTAACATGCAGAGAAGTAACGATAAAGGTCTCTAGAGGTTTAAGAAGATGTGTTTTAACTCTGTAAAGGTCTGCTACATTCCCAAAATCCTCAGATTAAACATATTCTTATGTTGGGATGAACCCTGTACGAACATATAGCAGGATCTGTGGTACATGTGTGTGTTAATTGGTGCTAACCCTGTACAAGCAGATAGCAGTACATTGTACTGTACATTGTACATGTGTATGTTTTTGCTAACCCTGCACGAGCAGATAGCAGGACGTGCTAACTGTTCCAGCCTCGCTGGTGGCCGTGCAGGTGAAGCGACCGCTGTCTTCAGCAAAGGCTTCACGGATCACCAGACGGGCAAATCCATTCTCATAGCTGATCTGAAAGTCAATTGAGCTCTCAATCTTGAAGTCCTCTCTGAACCACATGATGACGGGGCTGGGATAAGCAGTAATCTGGCACTCCAGTGTCACAGACTCGCCCTCTGTAACAGTCAGGTTCTTTAAGCCCTATGAAAGAAAATATGAATCCAGAATGAAAGAGTTGTAAAGCAGCTATATTTTAGCTGTGGTGTATACATGATGAAATTGTCTCAGCTGGTAATGAGGAGAATGACTTACAGCCACCAGTGTAGGAGGAACAACACTCTCTGTGAGAGTGGGTACAGCAGCATCCTCGGTCACCTGCAACACAGTGATAGGTCATCTCTCTGCTCTCACTGTAGTTTCATAAACACTTCAGCTCCACATCAATCAGTTAGTCATTCAAATGTTATAAATGTAGCTCTAGAAGACAGCAAGGCGCACCAGGAGGAAGACTCTCAAAGCTTTGAAGACAGTAAGCAGTGTCAGTAGCTACTGGTCTCATAGTTACTGAAAGAATTGTTGTTATTGTCTACTGGCCTAGTCGGAGATGTTATTCCTGAAATAGTTGAAGATAGTCAATAGCTACTGCTTTAGTAGGAGACGATATTTCGGAAAGAGTTAAAGACAGAGAGCAGTGCGTCAGTAGTTACTGGTGTCCAAGAAAGAAGGATATCTGAAAGAGGGATATCTGATTTGGAAGCCAGTATGAACTGGTCTAAGACAGGAATCCCAGGGATGTGGGTATGTTGGACTACCAACCTTCCCCAGGGTTTCCCAGTCCTCATACATCCCCTCCATGCTGTCTGTGTACACCACTCCTGACTGGTAAGGAGAGGCCAAATGGCTTTGATGTTTCTCGTATTTCACATCTCCAAAAAGAGAGGGCTTGTGGGTCACTTGTGTCTCCACAACCCTACGGGAAGGACTGGGAGACTTGACTGGCTTGATGATCTTTCTAGTGGTCGAGGGGGCGGATAAGTCTCTGTGCAGAGTGGAGATAGCAGAGCCTGCCCTCGAGACCTGACCAACCTGAAGAGAATAGTGTTACCAACTTCAACAAGAGAAAATCGCTTGGCATATCTTGAGTTTCAGAAGCCTTTGGGTGACGTTAGTTTTGTTAAAACTAACAAAGAAAATGTAATTAATGATTCACTTCTAGGTCAAATTCAAATTATTAGCTGACAAAAAATATACAAAATGTATCCTCATTATTATTTGGAAGGAAAAGATTTGTATTCAGTATTTTCTACTGTTAGCTATTGAGCATATCAGGCAAGCAGTGACAGGTAGACGGGATGGGAAAGGTAATGAACACTTTCTACACAGGTTACTGTATTAGGTTAGGGTAGTGTCTAAGGCACCTGTCCTTACCTCATAGCTAGAGTCAGTTTTAGGAACAGTAACTTTAGAAACTGTGAACTTTGGAAGTGGGGATGGGGCAAGACCAGTTTCCACCTGGCTGCTGGTTTCTGTGGTTCTTTGAATCTAGAGTGACCAACAGAGTTATCATTACCAATATATTAATATATAAGTAAGATGGTGTCTTTATTTAAAACAACTCAAAAATGACAAGACTATGATCTTGATTTATCATCTGTTGAAATCGGCTTTCTATTCAAATTCATGGCATGTTAAAATGGAGAATAGCATACAGTGTAGTCTAATTGATAGTTTGCTGTCACAGGCTGGATACAGGCTGAAGCTAAGCTTGTCATTTCTGTTTGCCTAGAGCCCGTCTAACCTGGGAGAGTGGCACATTTAGTTCAAGGCTAACGTGTGGAGCAGCAGCCCGCTGCTGTATGTCTACAGGCTCCTCTTCAGCTCCACATTGCTCCACATGCACAGGCTGACGAACACGAGCTAGGTCAACAGCGGCCATCACGGTGGCCACTGCCCCCGCTCTTCCACCTCCCTCCCCCTGGAGATAGAACAAGCACATAGATCTCAGTGGTTCCATGGCAACATCATCATCAGCTGGATAAATTCGGATCATCAGATGAACTAGAGTGGTTCAACGTGTTGAAGAAGGGACTGTCAGTCAAACAGCAACCGAAACATTAGCATCTGATGGAAGAGGAGGAGACAATAGAGAATGAAACACCTGCAAATATAGATACTAAAGATACTAGAAGGTCATGGGAGGAGGGAGGACATCTCCAAATACCTTGGCCCTCCAGGTCTCCACTGGCCATTTGGCTCTGACTTAGATACTGGTCCACTGCTGTTGAGACTACTATTGAGGCTTTACTATCTACTGTTGAGGCTCTCCTGTCTACTATTGAGTCTCTACTTTTGAGTCTGAACTATCTACTGTTGAGGCTCTACTCTTGTGGCTCACTTGTCTTCTATTAAGGCTCTACTATCTACTATTGAGGCTCTACCATCTACTGTTAAGGCTCTACTTTCTACTAAGAAGGCTCTGCTATCTTCTAGTGCGGCTCTACTGCATACTGTTGAGGCTCTACCATCTATTGGTGAGGCTCATATTACAGTTAAGTGGCTTTGGCATTGACTAAATTATGTTGCTGCTGCTGCTGCTGATGATGATGATGATGATACATGGATACGAAATCAAAATGAAATGCTGATTTATGACCAATTTCAACATCAGAGGAGGTTTGAGGCACAAGCCAGTGTGATTTGATCTTCGAAGAGTTTATGAAGCGATTCACGGAGAGAAGATGTTAACAGACATGAAGACACGAGACCCAGACAGTCTCTGATGATCTCCCGTCTAGGAAGAGGTGAGTAAATGATAAGTTAGACAGCTGCCTCCAGACGGCAGTGTGGTGTCTATCGTTCCACTAGGTCTCCTACCTCTGTAACGCCCATCATCTGCTGTTCCCAGTGCTGCTCCATCTGCATCTGGGAGGAGGAGGTGTGGACCTGGGTGGAGGTTACAGAGGTGTAGCTGGCCTCGTAGCTGCCCTGCTTCCAGGGGGGTAGGACATCAGCTCCTGAGGCCAGCTGTTTACGGGCAGTGAGGGGGGACTTGACAGGCCTGATGGGGGATACCGAGACTCTTGAGGAGGGAGAGGTGGGCCTGGGGATGGGAGGAGACCGGGTCATTCCTATCCCAGAACTAGGCCTTGCAGGTACAGTATATAATATAATAATGAGTTAGTACTGAACCAGTGCTAACTTAATATAATGATGAGTTAATATTGGTGCAGTATTAATATCTCTCTAGGCAATCTCACTCTGTTTAAGTCTGGTATGTCACTCATTGTTGTGTTTTACTTTGTTTTATCTTGTAACTTATATTTTACCCTTCATATTTATTCTTTTACTCCCTTTTGTATAATGGTGAATCACTTTTCATGGTGTGTTTGAATGTGTCTGTGAAGCAATTAATCACTAGATTTAGTTAATACACTATTTTAGGGGAAGGTTAAACCATTTCCATTTTTTGTAAAGGGAGACACAACGTGCGTATGATACAGTATTATTTAGATGGTAGCCCAACCATTCCAGTTCACCTGTTGTGCAGTTCTTACCTAACAGGTGTGGGCGTGGGGGCCTTCACATGTCGGACCGGTGAGGGAGACTGTTGGCGACCTCCAGCCACCCTGGCCACCAGCGACGGTGGGGTGGGGGACTTCGAGGTGGGTTTAGGAGGAACCCTTGGGGGGTCTTGTTGTGTTAAATGTTGAGTCATGATGCCTCCTTCTACCTGCATCTCCATCATGGTGGGTGGTAATGGAAACTAGCCTCAGCGCCGCTAATGTCACAAGAAAGCAGAGTTTGTTACACAGCGCAAGACGCACTGTTTATCCTACTGACACACTGTTCATCTCACTGATACTGTTGATCAGAGATGGTTAGTGTACAGTACAATGTTAGGGTAGGTTGGGCTTTATGTTCAGGCTATGGTAAACTAGTCCAAGCGTTTATAACGCTTAAATATAACGGGTTTTGGTGGTATTAGGGCTTGTGGTCGGGGTGAGGGCTAAGGTTAGAACTAGGGTTAGTGTTACGGCGAGGGTTTTCTGTGATCCATCAATACCTTATCCACTCTAGTCTGGCGGCTCTGAGACATTTGAGAAGTTGAAATCACAGTCTTTGTTTTCCTTGGCGGGCAACAGCCTCTTCGCCTGAACACAGGGACACATTAAAAAACACATTCAAAGCATATTTTACATAGAAACTGCAGCCATCCATAATGTTTCAAGCTTTGAAGAATGTTTCAAATGTCAAATCAAAGAAGGTACTGTGGAAATGTATTATGGCAAAATGTAATATGGCAAAAGCAGCTCTGCTGCTGTGAGTGTGAGGTGATTGGAATTATGTAGAAATAATAATAATCAAACATTACCCTGAACCAGGAGTTCAGCGGTAGAGGTTGCTCTTCCGCTGCTGTTTGCGGCATTTACAGAGTACGTCCCAGAGTCCTCTGGGAAGGCTTCGGCAATCAGTAAACTGTAAAGGTCTCCTTCTTGAACAATCCTAAAGTCAGGGGAGCTCTGTATCTCAGCTCCCTCCCTGTAGAACTTCACCACAGGTGAAGGGATTCCTGTCACACGAACATCCAGTCTCACTTGGCTTCCTTGTGTTACTGTCAAACTCTGAAGTCTCTGAATAAAGTTGGGTGGTGCAGTCTCAACTGTGGACAAAAAGATATTTTAATAAGTCAGTTTTAGTTTTATGATGTTGATTTTTGAGTGTGTTGTGAATATAAAATGCTTTTTATACCTACATTCAGCAATGCTACCTGCTCATGTCTCACCTGTAACTAGTAGCTCAGCAGTGCTAGTAGCTTGTCCAGCACCGTTGGTGGCTCTCACAGAAAATCTTCCGCTGTGTGCGGCTGTCACAGCAGGGATCGTCAGAACAGCGCAATCTCACTCTGTTTAAGTCTGGTATGTCACTCATTGTTGTGTTTTACTTTGTTTTATCTTGTAACTTATATTTTACCCTTCATATTTATTCTTTTACTCCCTTTTGTATAAATGTGAATCACTTTTCATGGTGTGTTTGAATGTGTCTGTGAAGCAATTAATCACTAGATTTAGTTAATACACTATTTTAGGGGAAGGTTAAACCATTTCCATTTTTTGTAAAGGGAGACACAACGTGCGTATGATACAGTATTATTTAGATGGTAGCCCAACCATTCCAGTTCACCTGTTGTGCAGTTCTTACCTAACAGGTGTGGGCGTGGGGGCCTTCACATGTCGGACCGGTGAGGGAGACTGTTGGCGACCTCCAGCCACCCTGGCCACCAGCGACGGTGGGGTGGGGGACTTCGAGGTGGGTTTAGGAGGAACCCTTGGGGGGGTCTTGTGTGTTAAATGTTGAGTCATGATGCCTCCTTCTACCTGCATCTCCATCATGGTGGTGGTATGGAAACTAGCCTCAGCCCGCTAATGTCACAAGAAAGCAGAGTTTGTTACACAGCGCAAGACGCACTGTTTATCCTACTGACACACTGTTCATCTCACTGATACTGTTGATCAGAGATGGTTAGTGTACAGTACAATGTTAGGGTAGGTTGGGCTTTATGTTCAGGCTATGGTAAACTAGTCCAAGCGTTTATAACGCTTAAATATAAGGGTTTGTGGTATTAGGGCTGTGGTCGGGGTGAGGGCTAAGGTTAGAACTAGGGTTAGTGTTACGGCGAGGGTTTTCTGTGATCCATCAATACCTTATCCACTCTAGTCTGGCGGCTCTGAGACATTTGAGAAGTTGAAATCACAGTCTTTGTTTTCTTGGCGGGCACAGCCTCTTCGCCTGAACACAGGGACACATTAAAAACACATTCAAAGCATATTTTACATAGAAACTGCAGCCATCCATAATGTTTCAAGCTTTGAAGAATGTTTCAAATGTCAAATCAAAGAAGGTACTGTGGAAATGTATTATGGCAAAATGTAATATGGCAAAAGCAGCTCTGCTGCTGTGAGTGTGAGGTGATTGGAATTATGTAGAAATAATAATAATCAAACATTACCCTGAACCAGGAGTTCAGCGGTAGAGGTTGCTCTTCCGCTGCTGTTTGCGGCGTTTACAGAGTACGTCCCAGAGTCCTCTGGGAAGGCTTCGGCAATCAGTAAACTGTAAAGGTCTCCTTCTTGAACAATCCTAAAGTCAGGGGAGCTCTGTATCTCAGCTCCCTCCCTGTAGAACTTCACCACAGGTGAAGGGATTCCTGTCACACGAACATCCAGTCTCACTTGGCTTCCTTGTGTTACTGTCAAACTCTGAAGTCTCTGAATAAAGTTGGGTGGTGCAGTCTCAACTGTGGACAAAAAGATATTTTAATAAGTCAGTTTTAGTTTTATGATGTTGATTTTTGAGTGTGTTGTGAATATAAAATGCTTTTTATACCTACATTCAGCAATGCTACCTGCTCATGTCTCACCTGTAACTAGTAGCTCAGCAGTGCTAGTAGCTTGTCCAGCACCGTTGGTGGCTCTCACAGAAAATCTTCCGCTGTGTGCGGCTGTCACAGCAGGGATCGTCAGAACAGCGCGGCCGTCGCTGAACGAGATCTGAATGCCGGGAAGAGCAGCAGCGGAAAGAACCTGGCCATCACGAAACCAGCTCACCTCAGGAACTGGGGAACCTGGTGGACACAAGGCATCAGTTAGCAGGAGCAGGTAGCAAAATACACACAGTATCAAAATAACTTTAAGCTTGATAAACCACATATGTAATGACTGATTAGCAGAACTGGGAACTAAAGAACCTTGTACACAAATGTAGAAATGTTATATCGCAGAGGGAAATATTATTTTAACTATACAAACAACAGATGTGTATGTGCATTTCTGTAACTCCAATTGAATTCAAGGACTTCAAGAGGATTAATTGGAGAAATATATTCAAAGCCAAAAGTGGTGATTCTTACCACTAACTTGCGCCTCAAACGTTGCAGCACTACCCTCAAGTGCCACAACGCTTTGCAGCGGCTGTGTGAACGTTGGTGCCTGTGTTGACATGTTGCTCGGCACCCTGCGGACAGAGAGACAGAGACAGAGACAACATGTAACCATCATACAAATGTGTGCAAACACATACAAGGTTTGTGCGTTTGCTGCCGCTGGAGTGTCTCAGGGTTAAAAAGATGCTATGGCGGTCTCATGCTTTGTGATTTAGGCTTTTCTTGGAAAATCCACGTTGCTGACATTACAGAATAACCAGGTTGCTAAATGTAAAGATAATTGGAATTAGTTGAGAGATTATCTCTTTATGGCTCTTTATATAGTAAGAAAAATTATTTGACTGACATACTGTATGGAATTTGGCCTTTAGATGGCACAAAATATGACCTTTAGACGGCATGACATAAGAGCTTTCATAAAATAGTAATCTAAAGTATGTGGTTAGCGTCTTATAAAATACAATTTAACAAGGTTATAGCTTGACTAGGGTTGGGGTTCATGGAATATGGAGAAGATCCTGAAGGATTGGTTGAAACAGAACCCAGAAATGTGTTAAACCTCTCAGCATTGCTGTTAAAGAGAGCAAGCCGGGAGAGAGGTCCTTTATGTCTGGGAGCAGCTGAGAGGAAGCAGCAGGGTATTTATAGACCAGAAGGACTAAGTCATCACTTTTGTAGGTTCGCACCTGGTGTGCAGCAGACTTCAGAATAACCTCCTGTTCATCAAGGACCTCTAGGCTGTATAAACGGAGCCACCAGCAGCTAGCAGCAAAGTGAGTCACTGTGGACCTGTAGGCTGTATAAAGTCAGTCACTGTGGACCTCTAGGCTGTATAAAGTCAGTCACTGTTGTCCTGCAGGTTGTATGAAGTCAGTCATTGTGGACCTCTCGGCTGTAAAAAGTCACTTACTGTTGACCTGTAGGCTGTATAAAGTCAGTCATGGACCTGTCGGCTGTATGTAGTCTGTACAGTGAACTCAGAGTCAGAATCAACTCATCAATGGGACAGAGATGATCCTGTCGTCTTTTTAACTTTCTATGCTGGGACAGTGAGCCAGTGAATCAGAAGGAGTTTCCAGAACCATCCAATAAACAGTCGACATTTGGGTCTGATGGCTAACAAACAGACTTTAATTCATTGATAACTTGAGACTGACAGTGTTAACTTGTCTCCCTCAGAATCTATTAATAGTCCAAGCTCAGCCTGGACATGGAAACAGGCCTGAGCTCAGAAGCACAGCACTTATGTCAGCATATGTTTTCCTCCCATACATACTCAAAGCCAACCTGACATCCATACATAAAAACAGCCATATTGATAATCATATTGATTACTATAAGCATAATGATAATGATTGCTTTCATTTGATAACCAAATCTTTGATAACCAAATTAAACACGCGTTAAGTTTAATGATCAGTACTGCAGCATATTCCAGTCATTAGTTTCAATCATTGATAATACATCAGTTAATAATATAATAGCCTTTTAACATACCACAGCCTCAACACATTTAAAACATACCAGTTTGGGGTTTTGTGAACATTTGAACGTTTACAAAATGTAGATGCCATTCAGAGCTGTACAGCTTAACTGGACAAAACCGTCCATTCTGAATAATAATAATAATGTCTGCACATGTATGCATGATGACAGAGCTGGAGTAAACCTGACACCTAGCTCTAGCCAGAGAGATGGCTGTAACATGTGAGCTAGACAACACATGTGGTTAGCAAACAGGGAAGATCCTGGAATAGTGCAGTCATTAGCCTTGATGTGGAACTCAGACCGAGCTGAACAGACTGCTGCTGTCCATCAAATACCACCCACGACCCACCGCCAGAGGCTCCTAGAATCAAACCACTGCAGCTGGCCAACGGAACCAAGACTATAACCAGAAACATAGAACCAGGCCACTACAGATCAACCAGTAGAGCTAGCCAAACCACGAGAACCAGACACATAGAACCAGACGACGACAGCGAGCCAAAAGAAACAGACAACTGCAGCTCAGCCACTTGAGATAGCCAACAGAACCAGGCCACGACAGTCAAACCACGAGAGCTAGCCAACAGAACCAGACCACTAGAACCATCCACTAGAGCTAGCCAACAGGAACAGACCACTTGAACCGAACCAATAGTGTTTGCCAACCGAACTAGGTCACTACACATGTGTATGTGACGATTAAAGTTCTTGAATCTTACAGTGAGAAAGCACTTGAGCTAGCGAACAGAACCAGACCAATAGAGCTAGCCAACAGAACCAGGCCAACAGAACCAGACCCTTACCTAGGATATTATGGGGTGGACTGGAACCTCGGCTGGATTTCTGTTGTTATACGACAAATCTTGCTGAGATTGTCAGCATCCAGCAACCAATTTATAATTGCCTTATCAAGTGAAAATTATCAAGTCAATAAAGTACCAAGTAAAACATCTCATGAAAGCCCCATGGAAAAGCAGGTTTGCAGATTGGAATTTGAGGGACAGATATGGCAGGAGCCAAAAATACTCTGTCCCCCCACCCCGACTTGATTGACAGCCACCATGTGGGACATAGCTGGAGGTGCAACTGATAGCCCTGCTGCTGATTCCCTTAAAAAGACATGGCCAGCCAGCAGAGACGCCACTCTAATGCTATCAGAGCTATTCTGGGCCTTTCTGAAATCATTGTACCAAATGACATGCATAAAGTAACCTTGACATCACATTATATGAAAAATAGAAATGAAGGGAAGGTTTTATAATCATTTCTAGAAGAACACCAGTCAACCGAACCAACTGTGTTTTTGTGCCAATCTGATTCAGGCCCATTCCTGTGTAATAATTATCTCTCTTTTCTCCACTCCCAGATAGAAAAATAATCAATTTCAGCAAGCAGGCAGCTAGCAGATGGATACAAGGGGAAAACTACTCACTTGTATCCACAAGGGTGCCTTCAATTGATGGGACAAGGCCCAGGTGACTTAAGCAACAGTTTCCGTATCCAGAGAAGATTCCACAAAATCCAAGAAGAGAACGGTTGAACCTCGAAATATCCCCACAAAACAAAACTACACAGTGACAAGGCCGTGTAGTTTTGCTTTCCCCTTGCAATCCCTACACCCGAGGCAAGGCTGGGAATGCTCCAACCGCTCAGAAGTGTCAATATGGTTGTTAAAGTTTATATACCAGGGGGCAAATCAGCATCATCACTCCAGGGCCTCTCCCCATTGGCTAAGCTCTCGGGGGGCATGATGGGACCGGCAGCCATTTATGAAACTCTCCAGCTGTCACTCAAGACCTTCTGTTAATCTGTCTTGATCTGGTGTAGTTCATGCTGTATCGCCACTCTGCATGGCGAGTCAGCACCCAGAGCTGAGCATTGATCAACTCAAACACTGACCACTTAGAAACGACCTGGAATCACACAGTGGAGAGGAGATTGTGCGTCATTAAATATCTTGGTGACCAAAAGGAGAGAGGAGCTGTCCCTGTCACTCATGGCACACCCCACCCCCCTCCGACACCCTAATCCCTCCGAAACCAACAGTTAGTTTGTCCAAGCTTTTTCAAGCTCAAACACCACCCCCTGCCGCCCGGTGTTTCAGAGGAGCACCACTGTTTATTAGTTATTAATATACAAAATCCTGCTGACACAGGAGAACTGCTGACACTTCCCAGGAAATATCTAACCGATGCTTATTACAGTACATCGCATTACCTTTCTTTCTCTTTTACATTCTACTACATTAACAATGTCATGCGTTACTTGCCATATTTAGTTTAGAAGATAGAAGAGCTCCTGACCACCATGAAAAAAGCAGAGAAAGTCCTTGATGAGGTCATCATCCATCATCATCAGCAGCGGTCACTCTGGGGTTGAGTACGACTGACACACACACACATCTCAAACGATCTCACAAGCACGTCTCAAACTATACCAGGACATCAGAAACACATCTCAAACTATACCAGGACATCAGAAACACGTCTCAAACTATACCAGGACATCAGAAACACGTCTCAAACTATACCAGGACATCAGAAACACGTCTCAAACTATACCAGGACATCAGAAACACATCTAAAACTATACCAGGACATCAGAAACACGTCTCAAACTATACCAGGACATCAGAAACACATCTAAAACTATACCAGGACATCAGAAACACGTCTCAAACTATACCAGGACATCAGTAACACATCTCAAACTATACCAGGATATCAGAAACACGTCTCAAACTATACCAGGACATCATAAACACATCTCAAACTATACCAGGACATCAGAAACACATCTCAAACTATACCAGGACATCAGAAACATGTCTAAAACTATACCAGGATATCAGAAACACGTCTCAAACTATACCAGGATATCAAAAACACATCTAAAACTATACCAGGATCTCATTGAAAGACATTTCAAGCTGTACCAGGACATCAGAAATACATCTCAAACTATGCTAGGATATGAAAACACATCTGAAACAATACTAGGATACCAGAAAGACATCTCAAATTATTCCAGGGTATCAGAAACACACAGACGATGAAAAACATTGAAGGCATAGACAAACTGGAACAATGGGAAACAAGAGCAATATATGTGGCATCCTGTGACCAGAAGATTTTGTTGCTCTGCACAATGTAAAAAATAAATTACAAAAATATGTATAAACAATACAGACATATAAACATATGTAAAAACATATCAAAGATAAGATAAGATAAGACAAAACTTCATTGATCCCGAGGGAAATTCTTGTGCCAGATCTGAGTCTAAATGTAAAAATATCGGTAAGATATTAAGTCAGCAAAACAAGTTGCCAATGGTATTGGGAAGTAGTAGTAAGAAGTATTATTGCACATATTATTGCAGATGTTGATGAAAGGTAATAATTGAAGGGTAGTAACAGTAGTGGTGAGAGGTAGTATTGCACATGATATTAAGAATATTACACATTGCACATAATGATGAAACATACATATATAAACATTTATATAAATATATATACATACAAAAATACATATATGTAATAATTGCTATGAATTATACACGCATTATGATTTTCTGTAATATTATCATCTTGTCATATTTTTTGTATCTTACTTTCCGTTGGAGAGAGAGAGAGAGAGAGAGAGAGAGAGAGAGAGAGAGAAACAGAGAGAGAGAGAGAGAGAGAGAGAGAGAGAGAGAGAGAGAGAGAGAGAGAGAGAGAGAGAGTGGTGTGACTTACATTGTGATGCCATTTCTGTGATGGTGATGGTGGTCTCTCAGGTGTCACCATGACAGCTGTTCAGCCCTAAATCCTGGACCTTGAGACCCAGCAGATACATCTGTCCTCAGGGACACAGCAGCATGGCTTATACTGTATAGCAGCTACTAGATAAATACCAACATTACTTACAACATTACAAAAACCTTAGCTGCTACTCGCCAGCAACATGAGCGAGCAAAATGCCGACATTAGCAGCAACTAGCGAGCAACGTGACTTACTTCACAGCTACAACTAGCAACATGGACTCATTAGCAGCAGGATAATCACAATCATATGGCCCATAATCATATGCACTGTAAAGCCCTTTGAGACTGTAACTTTGATTCGGGGCTATGCAAAGAAAATTGACTTGACTTGACTTGACTATAACCTCTAGGGTTACGGCGCATATGCGAATGCTGACGATAGGCCAGAGGAAGGCCCAGCACTTAGCCCCCTCAGTTGCATTTTCTGCCCCCCAGTTTAAGTTATAGTTACCCTATAACAATAGCAAAAACAACTACAATATTGGCCGACATACAGTAGGCTACGTCGAATGAAACCGCTTAATTATTATTATTATTGCAATTAAGAGCTTAATTATGTCAACGAGAGAGAGAGAGAAATACAAGGCAAAAGCACCGATACCATGGGCTTCGGGGCCTGAGCAGCCATGGAGAATGCCAAGCACTCACACAAATTTACATTGATTTGATATTAAACGTGACTGGTAGGTCAAGTCAAAGTCAAAGTGTTTTAATGTGACATGTTCTTCATAACAAAGGGCCATTGTGAACAGGGAAATTATTGTGACATGGCAGGCGACAGTATGCAAAAAAGTAGGAAAAAAAAGATAAAATAGCAAGAAGAGAAATTTGAATATATATATATATATATATATACATATATACACAGTATATATACACACACATGAAAATATACACCCATATACAGGGGCACAGACAAGCATTTTGGACCCTGTGAAAAAAATCTTTTTGGGCCCCACCATGGCCGAATGACATTTACAAAAATGCTAAATGCATTTATATAATATAATAAATATATGCATTTATATAATATAATGATACAATATAATAAATATATGCATTTATATAATTATATAATATAATATATATATGCATTTATATAATATAATTATATAATATAATAAATATATTATTTAATATAATATAATGATATTATATAATATATTTATTATATTATATAATATAATTATATAATATAAATGCATATATATATTATATTATATAATTATATTACATAATATAATTATATAATATAATATAATAAATATATTATATTATATAATTATATTCGTCAATGTAGGGCATATATTATCTATTGTTTATGTGCAGTAAGTGTTGATGTATTCCATATTATTTTCTATAGTGGCCGTGAATTATGCCTGTTGTCCTAACTGAGTTGTGAATTGGTGTCAGTTGATAATTGCTTATGCAGTGATGTAAATAGGTATACAGTGTAGTGAGTCCCCGGGACCCGGAGGTGGTAATCTTAGTGGGTCCCAGGTAAATGGAGTGGGGTCCCCAATAAAATGTGTTTTTTTGACAAATTGCAGTTTTACACTCCTGTTATATGGTTATAATTATGGTTATATCCATGTTGAAAGTGTACAAATGAAATTGAAAATCAGAAAATGTAATTCACAAAACATTAGATAAATGTCACACATCGTAACAGTCGTAAATATGCTTTTAGAACATTGTGTGATGGCAGTTACAGATTAAGTGGCGCTCGTTGTTTTTTTTACTGAGACTGAGTAACAGTCTCAAAGTTTGAGTAGGACAATAAAGCAATATCGGGTCGTCGTCGTCATGAGTGAATACAGCATCCACGTGAGTGTATTTACGGATCACGAAGTTTGTAGCCTTGTTGAAATGAAATCTGTGCTGCGAAAGTAGCATTGGATGCAGGCCCTATGGCATTAAGTCTGACCCCTGATGATTGGGACTATTTTCTAGGACAAGATGGGATGTATCCCCTGGACGCGTTGATAGTGAGTTTACTGCACTGCTTATGAGCCTGTAGCATCAACCAGCTAATTGTTGCACTTCTTGTACTTCCATTTCTGGTTTCACTCTGCTGCGTCCTTGTGGCCACCGTGTGTATTGCACCCTTTTGTCTGTTGGAAAGCTATTCTATTCGCCGTTGGTGTTGTATTGCATTCATTCGATTATTCCTGGTGTGTTTGGTTAAGCCCTGGTAATATTAGACACTTATTCTGTTCTACAGAAACCATTCCATCCATCCATCCATTTTCGTCCGCTTATCCGGGGCCGGGTAGCGGTGGCAGCCGGCTAAGCAGGGCCACCCAGGCTTCCTTCTCCCCAGCCACGCTCCCTAGTTCCTCCTGGGGGATCCCGAGGCGTTCCCAGGCCGGACAAGATATATAATCCCTCCAGCGGGTTCTGAGTCTGCCCCGGGGTCTCCTCCCAGTTCTACCACTACCAATCTGCCATTCTACCACTCTACCAATCTACCATTCTGACATTCATCTGTTCATTAATTCACCAATATTCATTCTTCAGATTATAACAATACGAACTGTTCCTTATGTCTGCCTCTACTCTGACCGGAGTGGCTGTACTGGATAAAGCGGACCCAGCAGTCACCATTTCAATTCATTATTCACAATATTGGTCCTTCGTGCCGGATTACTTCACCCACGATGGCTCCATGGATGCACAGAGAAGACTAGTAGCCAAAAGCGGAATACAAAAACGAGGAAGGCTGCGGCAGCTTCTAGCACAGGGCTATGACGTCAGGTTACCACAATCCCTTTTGCCTTATAATGCCCCCCCTCGAAGACAACAGTGAGGACGCCAGCACAACACAGCTGCAGTCACTCAACCTGCAGTCGGTGACCAGCTATACACTGCGCTCGGGCCCCCTCCCTGTCTCCCTCGTCAGGAGCAGCCAATAAAGCGAGTCAATGGGATGGCATCGTATGCTGGGAACATGCCCGGCCAGATGAAAGTAGGCGTGTTCCGATAAAGGGTACTTTTCCCTTTTTTGGGGAGAGGCTTTTTTGTTTTTGGCTACGCCCACGCATTAGCTCCCCTTGGCCTCCCGTACCCACTGCAGGGACCTTCGAGAGGCTTACCCACGGAGTTCAAATGTGACGTAATTAGTTTCGCGACACGTTTTGTCTTACGCAATCATTTAGCGCCGGTTTTGACCGTGACGTCAGTGACGTGACGCTTAAAACTGACAGACGCGGTCTTCCTTACACTTGTATCCATCGTCTTACGTCTTACAACTTAACTTTACTGTACTTTGCTTTGCTTTATCGTTCTAGATCGATCTGCTTGTCTCCGTCTGCTTGTTTAAAAAAATAAATAAATTTGCGCTGTTTATATGTTGTGTCGAGTTCTACCCACGTCATACCCCGCCTCAACCGTATCCAATCAGCGTCGACTAGCTACGAGCGGCCCAGAAAAGTACTAGCCCTGCTTCAGGGACTAACTGGTCAAAAGGCCTCTCACTGGTGAAGTTGGGCGGATCCTGAGCGGAGCCTCTCTCCAAACCACACCCATAGCAGCTCACTAGAGGGAAAAGTACCCTATATCGGAACGCGCCTATTGTGTGTGGGGCTTCCATCACCATCCCCCTCTGAGCAGAGCTGCTACAGTCCACACCTAACAGCAGACAGTCTCAACACAAGTGGACATGGTTCTCCTACGTCACCCTATCCCAGTCTAGGCGACCAGCCAAAGCACTTATCATGCCATCGCCAAGCCGGGTCCATGCATCTGCCTCATGACCCCAAATGAACGTGCGACGCTTGCCAACACTAAGCAAGGGGGAAAGGTGTACCTCAAGGTGGTGCCAGTTATCATGAGCAAATCGCTGCACGCCTATGCGATCCTTGATGATGGGACTGAACGTACGATAATACCGTACGACACCTGGAAAGGCGGCCGAAGCTGAATCCCTCGCTCTGCCGACGATCTGCCAGGACGTGGCTCGCCTCACTGGCGCGTTGGTAGACTTTCATGTGGTGTCCCTGACGCAGCATTCAAACCAACACCTGATTAAGGGTAGGGCTGGGCGATTAATCGACCTCGACTCGAGATCGCGCTGAAATCGAGATCGCAGCGTTTAAGCCACTTGTTTTACTATTTTTGTCTACCTCAAAAAACATGTAAGATGTTTGCTGGCCAGCTTTCAGCTTTATTAAATAATTTGAACGGTGTGTTTTATTAAGGCTATTACAGCAGTTTGCAGTTTCATATTTACATTATTTTTGTTAATAAACTGTTCTGAAGTTTAACTAATGAACCCTTCTTCATTTGTCATTATCACTTGATCACAGCCAAATAACCCATCAGGTTCGGGCCAAGAGGTGGACCCATAGCTGTTCACACAGCGCTCAGCTGGGTGCTCCAGGGTCCAGACAGTCTTGTGTCTCATGCTACTTCATGCTTCTTCACATCTCTCAAGCCAGCAGCTGCTGAAAGCCACTGCCAAGGCAGTTATGCCAATGCTTTAGTTCAGTAAAACAATTTACAGTGCTTTTGACCACTTAAAATTGTGTATTTTACTGCGTTTTGTGGTGGCATCATAAAATAAAATAAAATAAAATAGTGTTTCAAATTTGTGCCGATAATGCCAATAATGATGAATATTATTCAGCCAATCAGCGATCGCCAGAGTCAGACCAGATCAGTCCATCGTTGACCCTCCCGATACGATGTGATGTGTCTTTGGGGTTTGTATGTGGTGGTAATGCAGTGTAAAAAATATAGGGCATAAATCAATATAGGGCACTGTTTAAGATAGATAGATAGATAGATCGATCTTTTTTCCACAGCACTGTACACCCACTTGACCCACATTACCCAACAACACACAATGACAGACAGTTGACTTTAGGGCCGAACAAAGCATCTTATACAGAGCAGTCACATGATGAATGTTAACCCCTGTGTTCATCTCTTTATTGTCCGTTTTCCTTTATATTTATTTAATATTATTTTGTAATTATTTCTAAAATACAATTACGCGTCACCATATATGTGTATTGACTTAGAATGCCGTAAAATACACCCTTTAATATGTCATATGATGCGCCATTGTATTGCATTACACTAGATGCCGCTGTTCTTTGATTTGGTAAATATTGAGTGTTTGCGTCATTAACTGTATGGATTAATATAATAGGTTGTCTACAAATGACGTCTCACCGGTGGAACTAACATAAGATGGAGGGCAGTACATTTTCACTGGATATACATGACTTCACCCCCCTAAGAACAGACAAAATGCAGATGATTTGCATCCTATATGGCTGCCTGCCTTACCTGGTGATATATTGTATTGGCAGAACCTGGGGGATAGTGTCGGATGCTATTGTACGTCACTACAGATACCTGCATTCACTAATGGGAAAACTGTTATTAGCATTTGAGGTGGAGAAAACGAGAAAGCTCATCAATGTCGGTGTTCATGTAGAAAGGGTTATAGGATTAGTGAGAAGAAAGTATCAGATTCTGAAGAGTAGGACAGACAGTCCTCCCTGTCTTGCTTGGAGTGTGGACACTGAAATGAAAATGAATGACAATGGAAAATATGTCAATGATGCAGGACAAATCTTTTCAGTTTAAATGTGTGCCTTCTATATAGTGTGCATACACTTCATATGTCAAGTCCACCACATTCAAGTATGCATGTATAAACTCAACACAGCTTGTAGCACACGATCAGCATATAGCAATTTTTGTGCTGACATTAAATTAACCTTGCATTCATTTCACAAATCCCAGTTCCATGACAGTCACAGGTGACACCTCCGTCAGGTGAGTCTCCCATGTACGGCAACTTTGGATCCAGGCAGAGACCCGGTTCCATCCAGGAGAAGCTCTCAGCTCCGTGTTCAGCAGCTTCTCATTCCCTTTGTGCCTCATGTTTGCATTCCTAACTGTAATCAGGATGTAGCAAAAAGGAATAATTAGAATTTGAGGGTCAGACTTCCATTTCACAATCTTGACTATTATCCCTACCACTAGCTGTCACCGATCTGTTGACACTAGTCAAAAGTTTCTTCATTCAAACCTGACTTTTACCTGACTTTGTCTAGTCCATAGCAGGTAAACCATTAATACTGATGAATCCTAATTTAGAAACAATACGGATCTATTCCAATATATTTATCTGTTTTTCTAAGTATCTTTCGTGAACATTTGGTGGTAAACAGTTGATATCAACCGAGTACTGATCGTTTACGGTCTCCATCTTACTTCGCCGTATTTTGGAAGGCCAAAGGGCTCACAATTACGCCTCAATGTATATGTGTATTGACTTCGATTATGCCGTACGCCATATTTTACGGCGTAATGACAGCCAAAAGGCCGTATTCTATGGCGTAATGACAGCCAAAACGCGGCGTTTTACGGCATTTTAGAGTTCAGTAAACATGGTGTAAAAGACGGCACTTTTGACCGCTTAAAACAGCATATTTATTTTAGATTGGGAATGGTGTTGATGGCAGTTTTCTTTTTATTTGGGTTTTGATCATGTCGCTGAAGAGGCATTTACTAAACATTTGCAGATAATAGTTACATATCAGAATACTAGTTGTTGAACATAAGTAAAAGTATTTAAAAAAAAAGTATGAGGTTTCCCTCTAAAATGTAGTGCAGGAAAAGTAGAATGTCTCTCGAAATGGAAATGCTTATAAAATGGCAGAAGTTCAAAACAGAACAGTTAGTTAGATGTAAGTGCATTATATCAGACGTGTACTTTCCACATCTGATACAATACGTTCAAAAATAGATCTATATTTCTATTTGCACATAGGTTGAGGACATATATTATAATTTAAATATAATTGTGAAGTTAAAAATACAAAAATAAATTGTCAGCATTTTCTTCCACAGTGGTCATGTGACTGCGTTGTTTTGGTAGGTCCTTCGAATGAGCAGGCCTCCCACAATTTGGAGGAGGTGATGCAAGGCCTTCTAAGATACCAATCATTGCACAAATTCTCAACTGAAGTTCTCAACTGACTCCCTTATACAAGGTGCTCCTGGGGGGAACAAAGACACAAAAAACAATTCAATCAACTGGAACAGTCAAATACATACTCAATTACTTTTTTAATTTATCATGTTTATATACGACCTATTTTGATTTAACTAATGAAAAACATGACTGAATATTACTTTTGTCATGTCACAGAATTATCTAGTTATCTGGTGCATGTTGGAGAGAATGTGGTAGAATCTGGCCTGAGGGTGGCGCTAGAGGAAAGATCAAGAGGTCACCAAAGTTGTGGTGAGCATGGATTTGGCTCATTTTCCTTTTTAAATACTCATGGAGACATCCCTATATCATATAATTTAGTTTTTTAATTGTGGAAATGGCTTTTTCTGTCTACATCCCCATCATTTTAGCTTTAACAATACAGTGTATTATGAGTACATTACAATATTATTGTAGTAATCTAAAAATAAATATTAAAATATTAGATTAATAGTAAATAGCATATGTAGTAGCCTAAAGATAGTACTATAATAGTAGTATGACATAGTAAATAATACAATAAAAAAAGTTAATAAAATAGTATCGTATAATACTATATATAATAGTATAATATAATAAATACAAATATATTAAACAATGTTGTGTATATTGTCCAATTGCACTCAAAATGTCAGTCAATATTGATTAAAATATAGACAACTAAATGGTTAAGACATTTTTCCGGTTAAAAAAGTGAAGGGCTTTTCTCGGTGCAATTAGCGACTACTACAGTAATCACAATCGGATCGAGCCACATCGCCTGGTGGAGGGTGGACCTACCCGGGGCTATTCCAGGCCCTCCAACGAGTTCCACCACAGCCTGCCTGCCAATCCCCTACCTGGCCCATCATGACAGCCCTGCAGCCCACACCTAGAGACACCTCCACCTCCCCAGGCCTCCAGTCTCCAGGATGGAGGGGGAGGGATCGGCCGGCCACGTTGTGGACGGGCTCGGACGACCCCAGGGACACCTCCTCCAGTCAAGGTAGCAGCCCAGGCCTCCGGTCTCCAGGATGGAGGGGGAAGCGGGTTGGCTGACCGTGTTGGGGACGTGAGTGGACGCTCCATGGGCACCTCCAACAACCACAGCAGCATCCCTGGCCTCTGGTCTCCAGAGGGGAGGTGTGGGGACAGTGACAGTAACAGAACCAGACTTTTCACGAAGTCAACGATTGGTCTCTGTCACTACAGTTTCATTAAACAAAATAAACATATTTCCATGAATTTCCTTAAAGAAATTGCTGACAATAAAACTTATTGTCAGCAATAATAAGTATGAATGCATGCACTGACTGAATGTTGAAATGTGGAATTAAATGAACAAACAGTGAGACAGACACATTTCTAGTGCTGATAATCATGCTTTATTAAATCAAAAATGAATATCACTCGAGGAGGTCACAAACATAGTTAATGCTACAATTCTAATTTTACCAAACCAAAAGGCGATCTACCACCCCTCTCGCTCTTCCCCACCTCCCTTTTTCCTGGGGGAAGGTATAGCCGGTGAACAGGCCATGGGGGTCCGTGGGCCCAGTTTACTGGGGAGTTTCTAAAGCTAACACACAAACACACTGTAGACCTCCAAGAGCCAGCTCTGACTCTGCAAACAAGCTCCAACAGGAAGCCTCTTCTTTTAGGCCAGGTGATGATAAATCTGAGGTCGTGCTGGAGGTCGTTTGCCAGAAACAGAGCACAAAAAACTAACACAATCCCCAGAGTGCAGGCCGCTCGCACTCTGGGCATGTCATTCAAATGGTTTTATGACACGGTCAGTCTGAGCACAAGACCAGTTCATGCTGCTTACATGAGGGTAATATGCAAACAGCACTCAGGGTCTTATACTCAAGTTACATTTCATAGATAACATCACACGCAGAAGCGTGTGCATATTTAGAGTTCTGTCTCTGAATCTTGTTCATAACGTCAACAGGGAGCCTCTCTACCTGTTGAGGCAATCTTAAGACTTCAACTTATTGTTGAGGCACAGTGTTTTAGTTTCTACGTTTCCATGGGTATTCGTTTCATTTGAAACTTTCTCCTGTGAAAACATTTCATTGCTTTTGTTTCAGTTAATATTGTCATAAATAACAATTCATACATTTTTCATAACCGTTAAATTCGGCTATATACATTATGTACACGTCACAGAAAAGTGGTTCAAAAATCCTAAGTCATAATTATCCAATATGGCACAGTTTATAACAACTTTAGACTTTAGTCTAGTTTGGCATAACTTTATGTCAAGTTTGGTATAAAAATAGTTCATATTTACAATAGAAATCCAGGTCTTTATCAAGTAAGAATTTTCTTTTCCTCAATGAATAACTTAAAAGCATTAAAGAAGGGAGTAGGGAAGGGTGAAGATTACATTAGTCGGTAATTTTTTACATTGAACGAATGCTAATATGGACCGTTGCAGAGTCAGATCCCAGCTCATTGGACAGTCGAAGGGTGTATGTGCCGGCATCTTCCTCCTTCACTCCGGTGATGATGAGAGTGGTCAGGTCCTCGGTGGTCTCGATGTGGAAGCGACCACCGGCCGTCACCTCGATCTTTTTTCCGCCGCGGGACCACTCTATGTTTTTGGCATCCCCAGAGAAGGCACAGGCCACGGTCAGGACCTTGCCAGGCTGGATGCTGATGTCCTCAGGCAGGGCCTCAATCCTTGGAGCACAACCTGGTGGACCAACCAGAGGAAAGACATGTTGGAAAATTCTAAAAATAATAATAGTGTGGAGTAAACACACATAGTATGTGATCTGTAATTTTGTGCATATAGTTGCACAACAGTTTTAATTATTTTATGTTTGAAGAAATGAATGTCCTCCATTGTAAATCCACACTTTCCCTTTGTTAAGCACCTTGAGACGACAGTGCATTGGTTTTGTTAACGTCTGTCCTTTATCCTTTCTGAGAAAAACCTGTGTACGCATTGTAGAATAACACCATTAATACAATTGGATTCGTAAACATTGTTTCTTGTAATCACGCAGGAAACAATGCAGCTGGGTGCTGATCTTAATTAATGACTGCATACAGTATACTATAGGTCTATATACTTGGTTCTTAATGGTTCTTGTCCTCTCCACCACAGTGAGACCAGATGCAGGTCACGTTGGATCTGGCCATGGAAATCTGTTGCCATATTTCATCTTGAGTTATCCGTTAAAATATGATGCTAGAAATGCAGCTATTCTTTTTTATAGTTTCTTTTCAGCATTTGACAATAGATGACCTACCCAGCATTTATAGGGGTAGGTTTTTGCTAATTGCACATAGCCCTGCATGTTTGAAAGGTGTTATGCAAACAAATATTTTTGTTTTGTGGGTTGGGGTGCCTTGGGGAAAAAAAACACTGTAAAGGGGTGCCAGGGTTTTCGGAACCACTGGCCTACTAGCTCATCTAGTACATCACCACTGGTGCACCACTATCTAGTAGTCAAGCACTGGTAAACCACTGCTATCTATAGCAGAGGCTTACCAGTGATTGACTAATTGATACGGGTGTACCAGTGGATCTACTGGATTGTTGTGTACTAGTGGCTACTAGATAGTGGTGTGCCAGTGGTTGACCACTAGAAAAGTAAAAGCTCTTACTGATGGCTCTGAAGGAGGCTCCCTCCATCTGAGAGGACATCTCAGTCAGGCTGCTGGAGCTCACAGCGTAGCTTTCAGAAGCCACGGAGGACATACTGGACATAGACATGGTTTCAAACTTCATCTCAGCAGCCATGCTGCTGAAGGAGCTGGACTCCATCATGGATGACATCATGGCCTGCTGGGAGGAGAAGGACGTTGAGGTCTCCTCCATCAAGTGGACTTCTTTCTTCATAGACATGGCGGAAGACTCCTTGTGGCTTGTCATCATAGATCCTGCAGGACAATCAATTTATTTAGTTATGTTTTCACAATTACTTAAAATGAAACAAAATCAAACAATTGTGTTTCACAATTTATCCTAAATTAGAGACTTGCCTTTAAGCACCATCTGTTGCTCGTGGTAAGCAGTGACCTTCATACGGATGGACTGGAACACTTGGCCAGTGAAGGAGAAGGATGATTTGGAGATGCCTCCCTCTGCTGTCAGCTCACAGGTGTACTCTCCCTGGTCACTGTCCTCAAGGTTGTGGATCAACAGGCAGCAGGATCCCTCTGAGTACTGCATCTCAAAGTGGCTACTCTGGGACAGCCTCCTACCATTGACAAACCACACCACCTCTCTTACACTGCTCTCACACATACAGGACATCTTGACTGAACCCTCATAGGCCTCAGCACTGAGTTGGCTCAGCACCTTGGGAGGTTTGGGGGTAGGGGATTTGACAGTGGGTGGCGACAGTACCCTCTTGGGGGCCATGGTGGGAGGAGGGGATTTCATCCGGGGAGGAGACTTGATTCCCTCAGGCTCAGGAGATTTTATGGCTCTTGGTGATTTGAGACCAGATGGTTCTGGGGATTTCATTCCCCTTAAGGTTTTGATCCCTGCTGGCTCTGTAGACTTCAACCCCCTTGGTGTTTTGATCCCGGCTGGTTCTGGTGATTTTAAACCACGTGGGGATTTAACTCCCTCAGGTTCAGGTGACTTGGCTCTCTCAGGAGATTTGATTGGTGGCGGAGACTTGACTCGTGGAGGAGAGGCAATTGGTTCTGGAGATTTGATGACCTTGGGTGATTTGATGCCCTCAGGCTCTGGAGATTTGATGCTAGGAGTGGGGGATTTAATGCTGGGAGCTGGGGAAGTCACAGATGGCTCTGGAGACTTTGCAACCTTTGGAGATTTAATTTCCTCTGGTTCAGGAGATTTCACACTTGGAACAGGAGATTTTATGCCAGGCTCTGGAGATTTAACACTTGGAGCTGGTGACTTTGCCAATGGTGGCTCTGGAGACTTCACACTGGGAACTGAAGACGTTACAGAGGGAGAGGGTGATGGGGCAGAAGGTTCAGGGGATTTGACAGAGGGAGTGGGGGACTTAATTGAAGGCTCTGGTGATTTGACAGCCTTGACCTCCTCTTTGGGAGCTGGTCTGCGAATAGTCAGGGTGAAATGAGCTTCCTGTCTGCCTCCCGAGTTCTCCACTACTACCGAGTAGTTACCCTCATCAGAAGCCGTCACAGATGTAATCTCCATGCTAGACTTGTACTGAGTGGTTGTGACCTGGATGCGGGAAACAGTCACAATTGATCTGCTTTCATGCATCCACATAACATTGGGTGCAGGCTCTCCATCAATGTCGCAAGAGAAAGAGGCTGTCCCTCCCTCAGCCACTGTCACAGACTGGGGTTTGGTAAGAATCCTAGCTGAGAGTGTTGGTTTTGGTTTGTGGCTTATGGAAACATCCTCGACAGCAGTGGCAACAGAGGATTTGATTTTAGCCTCAGATGAAAATTTCTCAGAAGAAGCAGAGGAATAGGAGGCAGAAGACAGGTACTCGGTAGAGGCGTACTTGATGGAGGAGTCATAGCGCTCAGCAGAGGAGAATCGCTCAGATAACGCTGTATATCTGTCACGTGTAACCACCTCTTGGGTCTCCGTCATCTTGGCCTTGCTTTCCGATACTTCATAGTGTGTCTCAGAGGAGTATCCAGCCTTGAAGTGAGTACTGTGGTAATGGTCTACTTTGGTCATTTCAGGAACATATGGTTTAGGAGCTTCCTCATCTTTACGACGAGATGAATAAGTGGTAAAACCACCACCTGATACATCAAGGATTCCGTAGTCGGAGGCCTCTCCCTTGGAGTTGGAGCAGACGCATCGATAGGTGCCGCTGTCCTCAGCTTGGCAGTACAAGATGCTGATGGACAGAACACCACTCATGTTGGTGAAGATGTACTTTTCACTGCTCTCAGAGATCTCAATCCCATTGTGGAACCATTTCACCTGGGCCAAAGGCTTGGCTTGGACGTTGAGAGTAAATTTGGTGTCCTGGCCAGTTGGCACACGGTGGGAACGCATCCTCACGGTGACATGGGGAGCATGATCCAAGCTGAATGGAGTCTGACTCACCACCTGGTACGTCCTCTCTGACTTCAGAGCTGCCTTACGTGCCTCGTAACGAGACATTATGTCAAAGCGGGCAGACCTCTCAAATCTGGAGGCGGAACGAGAAGATCTCTCTGCTGACCTGATGGGGCTGGGGGAGCGGGGACGGGTTCTCTCAGGGGTAGGAGACCTTCGTTCTATGGCTTCACCTTCCACATCCAGTGCAGGCCGAGTGTGTGATTGTCTGAGGAGCTCAGAAACGGGGCGCATGAGTTCAATGTACGTAGGTGACAGGGACCTTCTCCTCCTCATGAACTGAGAAACAGTGCGTTTCTTCTTTGTCTCAGAGACTTCGACAAACTCTTGTCTGACGACCTGCCTCCTCTCTTCCTGCTCAATGTCACAACGCTCACAGCGTGTTGGGCTGCCAGCAGGAGAGGCTGAGAAACCAAGCACCAACTCATCCTCCAACATTATCTTCTCCTCCTCTGTTCTTCTCTTGGATAGATAGTCTTCCATCATAACCTCCTCGCCACTCAGGTCTCCCAGAGATCTCCTCCTAGATCTGAAGGAGGCCTCAGACTCAGGTGAGGGTGATCGGCGGCTTGGTCTTACAGTCTCCAGGTCATCCAAAGTGAGTTTAGGAATGCGCCATCTTGGCCTGTATTGATCTGTGATTCTGGGGAGGGGCATGACATAGAACTGCTCCCATCTGGACAAACGAATTCGTCTTTGCCTCTTCTGTACAATCCTCTCCATCTTCTCAGGAACCTCGTATTGGTCTCTAAGCTTCCTGTACCACTTCATGTCAGACAGAGGCACAAACTGTTTAATAGATTTGTCCTCATCCAGAGCTGTAGGGTCATGCACAACAGGCTCAGGGATTTCATAAGGCATAAAGATCTTCCTCTCTTCCTCCAGTTTCTTGGTCTCTGACTTTTCTACTGTGATGTCAAACTCTCCCTCCACATTCTTAGTGCTCACTGCAGGCTTGTAAATATCAGCAGCAAATTTGAGCGCCTCTTGGGCAGTAGGGTTAAGAGGAACCATTTCCTCTGTCGCGGCGATATGTTGAGCCATTTTGTTTGTTTTATCAATCTGTTTCTGAATATATCTGTGTCTCTCCTCCTCACTCTTGTACTCTCTTCTGGTATAAGTAAGGCGATCCACCTTCAGGGTGGCCTGGCAGCTTGCAGAACCAGCAGAATTGAATGCAGTGACCTTGTAAATGCCAGAATCCTCAAGCAGAGTCTCTCTGACATGAAGGACATGGTAATCAATGTCTTCCTGCACCACTGCCACTTTGGGGCCCAACTTTAGAGGCTTGTCATCCTTCTCCCATTTCAGAGTAGGTGTGGGGATTCCTGAAACCCGAAGGTCAAAGCGGACACTGTCTCCTTCCACACACTCAGTGTTGGCCAGTAGGCGCTTGAACATTGGTCTCATGGTATCCTCGACGATAGGGTGAGGACTCACTGTTAGGCGGGCCGTGCAGCTGTCCTCTCCAAACTTGTTGTGGGCCATCACAGTGTATTCAGCATCGTCATCCATGTCCAAGCTATGGATCATGAGCTGGTACAGACCCTTGTCACTGGTAAAGGTGTACTTGCGATCATTTTCTCCTGGTTTGATTCTCTGTCCATTCTTCAGCCATGCCACATGAGGATCTGGGTGTACGGTGATGGTGACCCCAAATCTAACATCTTCGCCAATATAAGCAGAGCGGTTGTAGAGTGGCAGAGTGACCTCTGGTGGCCTCTGCATCAGCATGGACTTGTCAACCTTTCTTCTCAGCTTCTTCACAGAGCGGCTGATGTAGTGCTCCCTGATGCTTCTAACTGTCTCAACAAAAAGTTCTCCATAGGCACTGTCCTCTCCATCCTCACTCACCACCTTGCATTTGTAAACACCGTCATCGCTCTCTTCAATGTCTTTCACGTAAATGCTGGCCAAGCCATTGCTGTAGGTAATTTCATATTTGGAGCTAGAGTGCAGTTGGCGGGTGCCAAAGTACCATGTCACCTGAGTGCTTTTGTCGAATTGGGCAATGGTACAGGTGAATCGGATGTATCCACCCTCTTCAGCTGAGCCATGCATTACTGGGCCTGCGCGCAAACCGCGGTACTCTGTGCCAATCTTCACTTTGCCCACAGCTAATGCTCTCTGGTTCTTAAAGGCACCACCATAGGCAACACGGGCAGAAGAGACAATGGTCTCAGTCCTCTTCACCAGATACTGATAGTACCTCCTGTGTCTCAGTGTCTTAATGATCTTGCTGCTGACATTTTCAAGCTTCATCTTCAGCCATGGGTGCTCTAGAGCCTCAGTGGCTGTCATACGCAGTTTCCTGTCCTTGATCAGAAGCCTGTCGACGAAATCCATCGCCTGTAGACTGGTGTCCTTGAAGGCTTCACTATCAAACACATACTCACAGTTGGAAATTTTCTCAATCATCTGAGTGCTGGACTCTGCAGCGAATGGATTGAGGCCACTGAGCAGAACATAGGCCATCACACCAACAGACCACATGTCTGTCGCTGTTGTGATGAGGTCATGACGGTGAACCTCAGGAGCACAATACTCTGGAGCAGAGAAGGGCAATCTAATGTTCTCACCTGGAACCAGCAGCCTTGCTTGACCCATATCAATGATTTTCAGCTCAGTGCTTCTCCTTGTGGTATACACAATGTTGTCAGGGCGAATATCCAAGTGGCCAAAGTTTTGACTGTGCATGAACTTGAGTGCAGCGCAGACTTGTCTCAAGTAGCGCACAATCTCCTGCTCTGTGAGCTCAAAGTTTCCTGTGCCAAGGCGCTCAAAGATGTCAACTCCAGAGATGAATTCGAAGATCAGGATGATCTCCTCCATGCTCTCAAAATATTCATGCAAGTATATGATGTTCTTGTGTCTGGCCATGTTAAGGGCTTCGACCTCTCGAAGAACTAATTCACGGTCCATTCCTCTGACCTTAATGAATTTGGCCATGAAAGTCTTCTTAGTGGCGATCTCGACACATCGGTGAACAACTCCAAATTGGCAGCGTGCAAGCTCTTCAGAGATTATGTATCTAGACGATAGCTCCTTAACCTTGTAGAACGGAGCCTCACCCGCAATGATCTCTCTGGTCTCATCTACCTCCTCATCATAGTTCCTGATCACTGACTTGTCCTCTTTGGTGGTTATTGGCTCAGTAGGATCCGAAGGAGCACTCAGGCCAAACTGGTTCTCAGCTACGACACGAAACTGGTACTTGGTCTTTCCAAACACATTGATGATAGTGAAGCTACAGTCACTAGTATGTCCGGCACGGATCCAGCGGTCTGCAGTGGTGGGGCACTTCTCCACAATGTAGTTGGTGACGGGGCTTCCTCCATCATTGTAAGGCGGCTCCCATGTCAGCGTGATAGAATCCCGAGTGATGTCGCTGACTTTGATGCCCTTTGGAGCTTCTGGAACATCGGCCATAGCCACCTCAATCGTTTGCTTGTCACTTCCAAACCTATTCTTGGCTGTGATGATATAGTAACCATTATCCTTGGCCTGGACTCCCTTCTGGAAGACCAGGGATGTGAAGGACCTGGTGGTGATGACTTGGTGGTAAGGAGAGTTGGAGAGAACCTCCTGGCCCTTCTGCCAAGTGATAGCTGGCTCAGGCTTGCCCGTGATGGGGATCTTGATGGTGACGATATCACCACGTACAGCATGTACTGCTCCCATGCCCTGGAGCTCCTTAGGCAGGTGGATCTTTGCAGGAACTAAAAGCATGAGAATAACCATTAGGATATGAATTAACACATTAATTGTATCATACAGGTCTATTAACTACACAGGAAAGAAGGTTTACCTTCCACATCCAGATTGACTGTGGTGGAGATGGATCCTTCAGAGTTGGTGGCTCTGAACTGGTAAATTGTAGCGTCGGTCTCATCAGCGGTGTTAATGACCAGCTGGTAGTATCCTCCCTTGAACTCCTGGACCTTGATCTTCGTTCCATCTGCCAGAAGTTCTTTTCCGCCACGGTACCATTTAACCATAGGCTTGGGATGACCAACAACCTAAATAGGAAAAGCAATGTTAATATTCATTGGATTAAAAGAAAGAAACACCCTTGCAGGTATAACAGTCAAACAGTTTAAGATGTTAAATAATAAATATGAAGCACCTTAGTGACAAAGGTGGCGTTGGCATGATACTTGACAGTCATGTCCCTGATCTCTTCCCTGAAGACGGGTGCACGAGGGGCTTGGTCTGACTTGGGGGTGATGGGTGCAGAGATTTCACTCCAGTCACTCTCACCACCAATGTTCTCACACTTGACACGGAATTCATACTCAAATCCCTCGATGAGTCCTGTGACCTCATAGGTGGTCTCCTGGATCCTATTGGAGGTGACAGACATCCATTTGTTCTGCTTCTTCTCACGTTTCTCCAGGTAGTAGTTAGAGACCTTAGCTCCTCCGTCGCTGCTTGGAGCCTTCCAGCAGACAACACATGAGTTCTTTGTGGAGCTGGTTATAAAAGGCTGCTGGGGGATTCCAGGTTTCTCTGTGAAACACAATCAGTCCACTTTTATTGTAGAACTTTCTTTCATTGTTATTAAAGACAAAAATATAAGATGAACACATAGTTATGATGTAATTATTAATCATTGAACTATGGAACAAATATAATGTACTGAGGCACGGTTAATCGTACAATGAAAGCAGTCCTGCTTACCGAATGGACTCTTAATGATGAGGACGGATGGGATCTCCAGAGTCTCACTGACGCCATATTGGTTCTGAGCAGATACTCTGAAGTAGTATCCAGCATTCTCAACCAGGTTGGGAACACGGCAGGTGGTACCAGAGACAGATGAGGACACAAGTTGCCATTGCTCCCCTTCCTTGGCCTCTCGCTTCTCCACAATGTAGTTGGTGATCATGGAGCCTCCATCATCCTTGGGAGCTTTCCAGCTGATGATGACCGAGCTCTTAAGCAAGGCATCAACAACAATGGGACCTTCAGGTATGCATGGCTTGTCTGTTTAAAAAGGTGGTAAAATAAATATACATTGGGGAATTGTATTTGTATGTCCAAACATTATTATAACATATTTTGTGCACTTGATCATTACAGAAAATAAAGTTACCCTGGATTTCAACACGCAGTGAAGTGTCAACGGTCCCGTAGACATTGCTGAGCTGCACCTTGTAGCGGCCAGCGTTGGTCTTCCTCTGGACATTCCTTACCACCAGGTGTGTGTAGCTTTCTGTGTTCTCAATGATCACATTCTCTGAGGCATTCAGGGGCTTCTTGCCATAGAACCACATGATCTGGGGGATTGGCCGGCCGATGTAGACCACGTGCAGCCTTAGGCTAGTTCCAGAGCCAGCATTGTACTTCTCCTTGAGAGGGAAGCCAGGGTGGAACTGAGGAGCTGCCTGGAGGCGTAGTTTACCGCTGGTCTCGATCTCTCCGGCGTCATTGACAGCCCTACAGGTGTACACACCCTCATCTTCCTGCTCATCTGTCAGGATGCTTAGAGAGTGGTTGCGACCATCAGAGCTCACCTTGTACTTGCGGCTCTGAATCAGCTCTTTGCCATAGCGATACCATTTGATCTCAGGCAGTGGTCTGCCAACAATGCCACAGGTTAGAGTTCCAGACTCTCCAAGCTTGGTAGTGACATCCTGGATCTCCTCCTTCACCGCTGGAGCCTCACCGACTGTGGACATAACCAAAAAAATCATCATCTTACAGCAAAAATCTAATAATTGCTTCCTGGCTAGGATCTGATGTGTTGATAGACTCACCACTCAGCTTGGTCTTAATGCCCATAGGTGTTCTGCGGGGCCGGCTGAGTCCTGTCTCATTCTCAGCCAAAACTCTGAATTCATACTCTGTGGCCTCCATCAGACCTCCCATGGTGAACTGGCGGTCCTTGGAGCGCTCCTTGGTGCACCGCTTCCAGGCACTTTCCCCAGCCTGTCTGAAGTCAATCCAGTAGCCCAGAATCTCCTTACCACCATCTGTTTCTGGTCTCAACCAGTGGATTGTGATGCAGTCCTTGGTGACTGAGATTATGTCAATATCTCCTGGCTGGCTAGGTTTGTCTGAGGACAAAGAAACAGAGAGATCAATTACAATATTACAATACTTTAAGCTATTTTAATTTTCAAGAAATAAACAAGAATTGTGCAAAATGTAACTAAAAATCTGATGGCATAGAACAATCTCTCTCACCAAATGGATCTTTGCAGACCACAGATTCTGAGGCAGGTCCAGGCTCACTCTGGCCAACGTCGTTCTGAGCTATGACTCTGAACGTGTACTCTGCATCAGGGATGAGGCCAGTCACGTTGTACATGGTGGTGGTGATGTGTGTCCTGTTGTGGCGGACCCACTTCTCTGTGGACACCTCCCTCCTCTCCACATAGTAACCTGAAACCCTGGAGCCTCCATCATCCCTGGGCCGGACCCAGGACAGAGACACTGAGGTCTTGGTCACATCCATAATCTCTGCTGGGTTGCTGGGGGGTTCTGGTGGGCCTGGGGTTCATACAAATTGGTTATCATGAGGCAGTATTGCAAGGGAAGAGAAAGCTGGCTATTAATTGCAACTACAGAGAAGGGACGTGGGTTAATTTTGTATTATCAAATATTGCATCCATAATGCATCTCCTCTTTATATTGTGGTTTTAGTCTAGTATCCATTGTTTGATATTGGATTTAAACACTCACACAGAGGTGTCTTTGGTGTGACAGCATCCTCAGACTTGAGAGATCTGCTAACTCCAAACTGGTTCTCAGCGGAGATCTTGAAGTGATACTCCACATCCTGCTTCAGTCCCTTCACCACCAGTGAGGTCTCTGTAACTCTGGAATCTACTGTACACCAGGCAGCCTTTGGAACTTCTCGTCTCTCCACAACATAGCCCAGGATGTCGGAGCCTCCATCATCTGAAGGAGGCCTCCAGCTGACTCGGACGGAGCGTGCCTGGATGTCATCAAACTCTAGAGGGCCTTCTGGGGCATCTGGACGCCCAATTACCTTCACCTTAAATTTGAGAGATAAGCAGGTTATAGTCAGATAAATAATGATATGTCCATACACAACATGTATTTGTAGCATTACATTGAAACATAATATCTCACTAAATATATTTCAAACTTTATCCTAACTATTCGTATGAGAATTGAGTGTAGTCTGTCTAATTATTGTCAAACCTTAATGTAGACAGCCTTTTTGCCACATTTGTTTTCAAGCACCAAGTCGTAGGTGCCAGTGTCATCTTTGTGGGCTTCCTTGATGACCAGCTCTGTGATGTCATCATGGGTGGCGATCATGGCTCTGTGGGAAATATCACGGCCATCCTTGGTCCACTTGCATGTAGGAAGAGGTTTACCCTTGATGGGCACCGATAGGCGGATCACTCCGCCCTGCCTCACTACATATCCCTCCTCATATTTAGAATCCAGCTCATAGTCAGGGTAGTCTGGAGACAGAGGGTCATACAGTCAGTTAGATGCTTGGATTTTAGTCAAACATGAGAAAACAATGAGCCATGAATGGAACTATGTGTGAGTGGTGAGAATATCTGTTCTCCTACATTTATACTATTTCTTACCAAGCATCTCTTGGACCTTCACCACGCCTGGGAGCTCGGCCGGTTCTCCATGGCCACCAATGTTGCATGCCATGACACGGAACTTGTACTCTGCTCCCTGGGGCATGTGTGTCAGGGTGTATTCACACATCTTAATAGGAGTGGTGTTGCACTTTGTCCATTCCATCTGGTCCACCTTCTGCATTTCGATCAAGTAGCCGGTCACCACAGAGCCCCCCTCCTCCTCAGGACGCAGCCAGGCCAAAGTCACAGAAGTCCTGGTGGTGTCAGTGACTCTGGGGTGGAGAGGAGCACTTGGAGGCTCTGTTAGGAACAAGAAAACACAGTTTCATAACTCCTCCAGCTCTACTCCTACTGAAAGGCACTACACATGCAGTGGATCTACAGGCAGGTACCCAGACAGATTATACAATGCATTAAAATCTATTCCCACATATTTGTTAGCTAGGGTTTGTTCTACCTACCAATTGGATCCATAGCCACAGTGATAACCGAGATGTCACTGTGTTTGCCAGCTCCTCTCGAATTGATGGCGGTGATTCTGTGTTCGTACTCCAGACCCTCGATAAGCCCAGAGGAGCGGAACCGAGTCATGGTGACAGGATTCTTGTTGATCCGCATCCATCTGTCGGAACCAGCCTCCTTACGCTCAATGATGTAGCCGGCGATGGTGGAGCCACCAATGTCCTCTGGTGCCTGCCATGTCAACGTCATGCCCTCGTGGGTCACATCAAGCACCTCTGGTCTGCTGGGAGGTCCAGGGATCGCTGTGGACACAAGCAGACACAAGCATTGGTTGGAGTTGTTAGAATCAACATGGTATGAATATGGACATTAATAATCCATAAGAGGAAAGATAATGAGGAAGATGAGTGGAAATAAAAAGAAATAAGGAGAGAGATATGGAGAGTTGAGGATAGAACTTACTCTTGGCACTCTTGCACTCCACCACTTCTGATTGAAGGAAGCCTCCAACACCAAAGCGGTTCATTGCAGCGACACGGAAGACGTATTCAGTGCCTTCACTGAGTCTGGTAAACTTGAAACAGGGTCTGGTCACAGACTCTGACACAGTGCTCCAGCCAGGCCGGTGGGCTTCACGCTGCTCCACAACATAGCCACTGACGTTGGCTCCTCCATCTTTCTCTGGAGGATCCCAGCTCATAGTCACAGAAACTCCATCAACCTCATCTATCCGAACTGGACCCACTGGGAGACCAGGTTTGTCTGGACACACAGAAACGCAGAATTACTTCAATAAATACGACACAAAACATGTGAAACACCTCTAAATAACAACATTTACATGACTTTGTACAACTGTAGCATTCCTACCTAGGATGATGACCTTGATGACCTCCCTGGCTGTTCCAACACTGTTCTTCACCTCCAGGGAGTAGCTTCCAGTATCGTTGATGGTCGTCTCCCGAACCACCAGATGAGTGGATTTGCCGTTGCTATCGATTTTAATGCGGTCCAGGCTGTCCTTCATCTTCATGCCCCCGAAGAACCAGGAGCAGACGGGCTGAGGACGTCCCTTGATGGGAATGTTCAGGTCGATGGGTTTTCCACAGTGCACATGGACTATCTTCTGAGGGATGCTGGTCATGTCGATCTTGGGCATTACTAGAAACACAGAAGAAAAGACGACATTCTCACAAATGTTTAGATACCAACTTTACTTCTCATTTTATTATTATATGTTATTAAATGATAATCAAGGTGTGCATTAAGCATCAGAATTAAAATGATGCTCTATGGGGTCCTCTATGCTCTTATTATTATTATTCTTATGTTGTCTGTATGCACCAACAACCACAGCAAATTCCTCGTATGTGAAAACTACTTGGCGAATAAAGCAATTCTGATTCTGATTCTGATTCTGATTCTGAAATCCATTGCAATATCATGTAATGTCAGTATCGATTTCCTTTTAGTCCTGCACACCAATTTATTAGGTTGGTGACCAATAACTGTACACAGACATGGCCGGATCACTCACATTACCTTTCAAAGACTGAGTATATTACATGTATATTGTGTTATATTGTGTTATATATAGTTTTTGGCATTTTCCTGACAAGATATTTGGTAGGTGTGTAGTGGATACTGTAGGAACCACAGGATACCTTTGATATCCTGGATGGTGACAGGGGTGATGATGTCCATGGGCTCGCTAACGCCTCTGCTGTTGGTGGCTCTTATTCTGAACAAGTACTGGTCGTTCTCTGTCAGGGACTGGATGGTGTGCATGGAAACTGAAGCTCTAACGGTCGCCACGGCACTCCACCTATCTGATCCAATCTTGCAGGCCTCGATGATGTACCCAGTGAGCCTGCTGCCTCCGTCGTGGATCGGCTTGTCCCAGCGCAGAGAGATGGTGGACTTGGTGACGTCCACAATCTGGAGGTCCATCGGTACTGATGGAACTTCACATACCAGCACAGCCTCTGAGGTCTCGCAGGGTTCACCGATTCCATAGATGTTCTCTGGTAGGACTCTGAAGAAGTAGTGCGCTCCTTCCTCCAGGCCAGAAATCCTGAACAATGTCTTCCTACACTCAGTAGTGACTGTCTTGTAGGACTTCATGTTGGCTTCACGCTTCTCCACAATGTAGTTGCTGACATGAGCTCCACCATCAATGCTAGGGACGTCCCAGGTGATGACTACGGACTCCTTGGTGTAGTCCTTCACATTCACACAACCTGGAGGCCCAGGGGTATCTGGAAGGCAGTAGGAAACACAATGAAGACACATGCAACATACAAACACATAACGCTTCTTGTATTGTCATTTTTCTCACTATATGATACATGTTGACGTGGCTATGACCTACCGTAGATTTTAACCAGAATGGTGGTGGTCTTTTTGCCAGAGGGGTTCTCAGCTTCCACAATGTATTTCCCTGAGTCGTAGCGGTCAACCTTCTCCACCACCAGACAGGTGTAGCTCTCCGTGGTCTCAATGAAGCCTCGGCTCTGGAGTTCCACCCCGGTCTTCCTCCAGGCGACCACAGGGGTTGGCCGGCCGCTTACTGCCACAAAGAGGCGGAGGGTTCCTCCGGCACGCAAACATACCGTCTTTTTCAGGTCATCAGCCAGCTCCAGGTCTGGCATGTCTGAAGATAGCAACCAACAGCCTGTTAATACACTTTATGACTTCATGACAACTATGTTATAATGCATTATTATAATTATGTATCAACACAACAATACTGACAGAAAACTGAATTAGCTGGTTACAGTTGCATGCTCCACCAGCTCGAAATCATATCTGGAAATGTCAATCAGAGGGATTTTTCCAGGTACCGTAAGTCACGCTTTATTTAGTTCTCTGGCTGGTCCTGTGATTTATATATTCTGAAAGGACTTTTTTATGTGCATTTTTGTCTCACTGTATTCCAACTACAGCCAATGGATGGCGCTGTATACACTAATTTCAAATTACTTTAAAAAAGGTTTACATACATACAACCTAAAACTAAGACATACAAATGATAATATTACATGAACCCAAGTTGTGCAACTGTCAGAGCTAGACATTGAACCTCAGCATAACGTAAGCCTACTGTCTTCCTGGAAGGCTCTGGTCTGTGATTTGTTTACTATGATAGCCAAGTTAGCTCCCTGGCTGTATACCAGTAGTTATATGGATTAAACTTACGCCACTTTTTTTTATAAAAGCAACCAATACTCAGGCGCGACTTATAGTCTGGAAAATACGGTATGTATTTGGTTTATGTATGCATATACTGTATATCTGAAATGTATCCGGGGGGCTTACATACCAACTCTCTCCACAGGTTCTACAGGTACACAGGGCTCGCTGAACTCTCCAGTGCCGTTACTGTTGATGCCCGCCACTCTGAAGCAGTACTTCTTATTGGCCGCAAGGCCACCGGCAACATACTCATTGGTCTTGAGGGGTTTGGCGGTGGCACGGTACCACTGCTCAGAGTCCTCCTCCAGGATCTCCACCACGTAGCCGGTAACGTCTGAGCCACCGTCATACATGGGTCGCGTCCAGGTCAGACTCACACTGTGCTTTGTGGTGTCAGTGATGCGAGGAACTGAGGGTGGTGCCGGGGTATCTAGGATAAACATACCAATCAAGTTATTCATGGAAGATCAAGGATGAATACTTAAATGCACCTAAAGTTCACGTTCAAGCTGTCTGTCTGGCTTCCTTACAGGTGGGGTCCTTGCAGAGGATGTAAGGAGAAGCATCACTTGGCTGACTGCTGCCTGCTGCATTGACCGCTGTCACTCTAAACTGGTAGTCACTGCCCTCCAACAGGCCGGTGATCTTCAGACGAGTGTCATAGATGGTGTAGGTCTTATTGACTCGTGTCCATCTGGACAGAGAGAAAGAGAAAGTTAAACAGAGAGCCATTTGAACACAGAGAGAAAGAGAGAGAGAGACAGGTAAACAGAGGGCCAGTTAAATAAAAAAAGAGATGGTTAAGATGAGAAAGAGGAAAGAGTATCTGACCTGGTGCTGCTCTTCTCTCGTTTGTCCACCATATAGTTTTTGATCTCGCTGCCTCCATCACTCTCAGGCTTCATCCATTCAATGATGACATGCTCTTTGCCCACTGCGGTGACCTCAGGGGTGCCTGGCGGTGTGGGAATAGCTGGAAGAGACACACAGTAGGTCAGAAAGGTGCCAGACAGAACCAGATGGTGGGGAGACTAGTGTTGTGGGGCGTGGCTTACTGTAAGCATTCCTGGCGATGACTGGCTCAGACTCGTTAGGGACTCCAGATCCGTATTTGTTGACTCCTCTGACTCTGAAGACGTACTCATTGTTTTTGATGAGTTTGCTGCTGATGCATGACAGCGTCTTGCACTCTGTCTCCATGATGACCCAGTTGAGACGGCTGGTTTCTCTGCGCTCCACGATGTAGTGTGTTACCGTGTCACCTCCGTCCTCCAGAGGAATCTTCCAGGACACCGAGCACTTCTCCTCAGTCACACGGCTGATGACTATCTTATCTGCTGGAGCTCCAGGTGTGTCTGTCAATATACAATATACATTATTTAGATGCCTCACAGTAACTAAGGGCTGGGCAGAACATCAATGAGTCATATTTGTCAAAAGAGGAAGTCTCATTGAATATCTTCTCCTTACCTAGGACTTTAACATTGACTGCAGCTGTCCTCATTCCACTGGCATTCTTGACGGTCAGGATGTATCTGCCAGTGTCATATCGGTCACAGTTCTTGATAACAGCCATGGCTCTAGTGCTGGTGTAGGTCAGTGAGTATTTCTCTCCCAGCTCCAGAACCTTCTCTCCCTTGGACCAAAACACTTTGGGTTCTGGTTTTCCTCCAACAGCCCCATCCAGGACAAGGTCTGATCCAGCACGGATAGTGACAGTCTCGCTCAGCTTGCTGTCAAGCTCAGCTTTGGGAGGGGCTGCAAAAAAGTATTTTAAAATGATGAAACCATTGAAGACATTGACATTAATCAACATTACTGAGCATTATAATCCAGTTTGTGGCAATGCAGTGAAATGAAAAGATGCACCCTGTTTAGTTGAACTTAGTTGAACTTAAGACTAAGGACTTCTGAACACTTTATTCCACCTCGATATGAACCATCCCAGTGCTTCAGATCAGAATGAATTCAAAAGAAGGTTGACTGTGATGGTATTGATCTTTGCTGTTACTTACAGTATTCGTCCTTGCATGTGACAGGTCCAGTGGTCTCAGAGGGAGCACTATGAACCCCAGCAGCATTCTTGGCGATGACCCGGTACTCGAAGGTCTCTCCTTCTCCAAGGTTGCCCACAGTGAAGAAGGTCTCGGTGATGGTAGTGTAGTTACATTTCAGCCAGCGGTTGTCGATCCCACTCATCTGTGCTGTAGATCTTCCTCTCCACCACATAGCCAACAATCTTGCTACCTCCATCATTGAAAGGCACAGTCCACGCCAGGGTGACGGAGGAGCGTGTAATGTCTGTCACCTGGGGTTTACCAGGAGGATCTGACCAGAGATGAAGAGGAGGAAGGTTAATACTGTTAACCTTAGCATGAAAAAACAAGGCTAATCTGAAGATCATTCTCCTTGGCCAAAAACATATGGCTACTCAAAGTAAGGAGATGAAAGTGTTCTGTTCCTTACCAACTGGGTTGAGGGCCATCACAGGTCTGGATGCCTCGCTGGCCTTGCTGAGCCCTGCAATGTTCATGGCGTACACCCTGAACTGGTACTCCAGGCCCTCGATCAGGTTGGACACCTTGTAGTGGCACTCCAGGCACGGCAGTTTGTTCTCTCTCACCCACAGAATGGTGTTTCTCTCCTTCTTCTCAATCCAGTAGCCAGTCACAGCACTGCCTCCATCAGCATAAGGCAGGTCCCATTTAATGCTGATGGCACTGGCAGATACAGACACCACATCTGGGCGAGTGGGTGGACTGGGAGCAACTAGAGGAAAACAAATCAAAAATAAAACATTACTTCCGATATGTGATCTACTATTTTAATTATAGACAGCTATTTGTTTGTTTTCTGAGCAGAGACACAACTCACCGAATGGATGTTCAATGACCACTGCAGCAGACTCAATTGACTTGCTGACTCCAAACTTGTTTTCAGCACATACTCTGAAGGTGTATTCCATGTACTTGGTCAGGTGAGTCACCTTAATGGTGGTTCTCTTTACACTGGAGTTGACCACCTGCCAGGAGGCAGAGCCTGACTCCCTTTTCTCTACGATGTAATTGGTGATGTCTGTGCCACCGTCGTCAGCAGGCTCGGACCAGGCCAGGTTGCAGGACTCTGAAGACACCCCAGATATCTCCACTGGGCCAGTGGGGGCGCTTGGTCTGCCCACCACCAATGCGGTCACAGTGAAGGCCTTGACTCCAGCAGCATTCTCCAGGATTAGGTAATACTTGCCACTGTCTCCCCTCTTGCTGTCTTTGACCACCAGTGTGGTTCTCTCATTGGTAGTCCTGATGGACACTCTGTCAGTTTCTTTCAGCTTCATTTCCTCCAGCTTCCAGGTCACCTTGGGAGAAGGCCTGCCACTGATGGGGATGTCAATGCTGAAGGTGCTGGAGGTCTTGCAGGTGATGAGTTGGTTGGTGATGCTGCTGAGGTCGGCCGTGGGCTCGATGCGAGGTTCCTTGATCACCACAGAGCCGAAGGTGCCCTGGGGTTCACTGACTCCAGCGTCGTTCTTGGCTTTGACTCTGAAGTCATACTCCATGTTCTCAGTCAGACCCTCCACCAGCATCTTCAGCAACTTGGCCTCGCCAGCCAGAACCCAGCGGTCTGTGCCCTTCACTCTGAACTCCACAATGTAGCCTCGGATGCGGCTGCCTCCATCATGTTCAGGCTTTAGCCACACAAGGGAGGCTGTGGAGCTGGAGGTGTCAACAACATCCAGCCTCTTGGGTGGAGCTGGCTCCTCTGTAGCCACCACAGGCTCTGTCATCTCGTGGGGCTCTCCTTGACCATACTGGTTCACAGCGATTACTCTGAAGAGATAAGGCAAACCAATGTCCAATCCGGTGACTCTGATCATCTGGCGAGAGCACTTGGAGCTGACCTCCTGCCAAGCCAGACGGCTGGCTTCACGCTTCTCTACCTTGTAGTGATGGATACGAGCTCCCCCATCATTGGCCGGGGCATCCCACATCATAGTCAACGCACCACGAGTGACGTCTTTGAAGCTGATAGCTCCTGGAGGCCCAGGGGTGTCCAGCACTTTGACAGTGAAGGTGATTGACTTGCGGCCACTGTTGTTCTCCAGCGACAAGGTGTATTTGCCAGCTTCGTAGCGGGTGCAACTTTCAATGGTCAGTGTGGAGAAAGACTCTGTAGTGTTGACATCTGCCATCACAGGAAGTTCTCCACCTGCCTTAGTCCAGATAGCCAGAGGAGTTGGTTTGCCCCAGAAAGCGATGTGGAGTGTGACAGAGTGACCATTCTTCACAATGTGTGTCTGCTTGAATCTAGCATCAATGTCGATCTCAGGAGATGTGAGTCGGTCCAGGGCCTGAACAGCATTCGAAATCATCGACGACTCTCCCTCTCCAGATCTGTTGATGGCACTGACTCTGAACTTGTAGAGTTCTCCAGCCACCAGGCCCTTGGCAGTGTACCTGGTGTTGATGCAGGTCTGGTTATTGACTCTGTGCCATTCCTCCAGACTGGCCTTGCACATATCAATGTTGTAGCCAATGATCTCCATGCCACCGTCAAACACTGGCTTAGTCCATTCCAGGGAGACAGAGGACTTGGTGGAGTCCACCACCTACGAAAGAGGAGATCCAATGTTTTATTTGTCACAATTCTCAGACATGTAATTTCTCCTTTGGTTATACATTCATAGTCTCATATCATAGTTTTACTGAAATAAAATGCTTTATGCGATACAACATTTGTTGAATGAACCCACCTTGACCAGAGTTGGAGCACTAGGAGCACTGGTGGGCTCTCTGCATTTGAAGAGCCTGGAGGTGCTGCTGCTGGGGCCAACCCCGGCTCCATTTTCAGCCATGACACGGAACTCATACTCGTTTCCCCGGGTAAGGTTTGTGACTCTGTGGCGGAGCTCTGTGATGGGCCTCTTGGAGGACACCTTGACCCAGCGGAGACTCTTCTTCTCCCTTCTCTCCAGGATGTAGTGTTTGATTTCATTTCCTCCATCACTCCGGGGCCTGGTCCAGCACAAGGTGATGCTGTCTCCTGTCACATGGGTGGAATCTGGGGTACCTGGAGCTTCAGGCACAGCTGGAGGGTGGAGAGTGTCAGAAGTTACACATCACTTTAAATCATTATTATTATTATAAAAACCTTTAAGCCTACAAAGAGTGTACTTACTATATTGCATTTGAGCAATGATTGGATCAGAGTCCAGTGGTTTGCCAACACCAAACTTGTTGACAGCAGAGATTCTGAACTGGTACTCATTGCCCTTGATGAGGTTGGAGGCGTTGAAGGAGCAGGCCTCACAATTGGTGGTCACGGTGGCCCAGGAAAGCCTGGATGTTTCCCTCTTCTCTACTACGTAGTGAGTGATGGCAGCACAGCCGTCGTTCTCTGGCGGGTTCCACCATACCGTGCACTTCTCAGCCGCGATGCCAGTGAAGCGAATAGGTCCCTCTACGGGCCCTGGGGTGTCTGGAGATACAATAAAACAGCGTGTTGTAATACTCTATACAATGAATATTGTGGACACAAAAGTCAACAACCTTTACTCATCTAAAACAAAGATGTCACTTGAGATTTACCTCATTAATAGAGATTTTGAAACAATAATTCTCAATCCTTTGTTGGCCACAACCTCACCATCAACAATGATACAATAATAATCACTTGGCCCAAGCAGGTTCACCAACATTATCAACCAGGTTTATTTACAGTATTCACCAACCTTGAACCCTGACATTCACATCAGCCCTCTTGCCACCTGAGCTGTTCTTCGCCTCCACAGTGTAGATGCCACGATGGCTCCTGTCCGCGTCACGAACAAAGAGACTGCTGGAGCCAATGTTTGTTGTGATCTCCATGTCAATCATCGTCCTCTTGTCGATCTCCTTGCCATCTTTGTACCAGATCACCTGAGGAACAGGTCGCCCAGTGATGCTGCAGCTCAGTTTGATGTTCTCTCCGGCTCTCAGGGTCGAAGCCTGGTCAGCAGACCACTCAACCTCTGGAGAGACTGGACATGCAGATAACACGTTAGAAGCAGCACGTTTACTATTAACATAAAGAACATAAAAGGAGTCATCTGTTGTGATTCCTCTGATTAAAAGCTGATGACAATCAAAGTCATAAAAACTTTCTATCGATATATACTGTATATGTGTGTGTCCATGTGTACATTCACTCAGCACAATATACGTACTGCTCTGGTCCGTGGTCATGATGTATCCAGAGGAGTTCGAAGGAGGGCTCACAGTGCCTACAGCATTGCGGGCGATCACTCTGAACTCAAAGCGATCTCCAGCAGACAGGCCGGTGACGGTAAACTGTGTCTCACTGATGTCGGTGAAGTTGCAGCGCAGCCACTTGGCCCTGCCTTGGCGTCTCTCCACACTGTAGCCAACGATCTTACTGCCTCCATCCTTCTTGGGAATGTCCCACTGCAGTGTCACAGAGTCTCTGGTCACATCAATGCAGTTAGGAGTTCCAGGTGGATCTAGGAGACAACAACAAGGAGTTTCTTTCATTGATCATACAATTAAACTATTATTGACATGTTCAATGATATAAAACATATACTTTTTTATACATTTCATATCATGTCATACATTGGAAGTAGTTTGGTTGAGGTGAGTTTGAGTTGACTCACCGACAGGAGAGATTGCAAGGCGGTGCTTGCTCTGTTCACTAACAGGGCTGAGGCCGGCGTTATTTTCAGCATACACTCTGAAAGAGTACTCCAGACCTTCAATCAGGCCAATGATTCTGTATTCTCTGTTGGAGATGATGGTGGAATTGACCTTCTGCCACAGAAGACTATTCCTGTCCTTCTTCTCAACATGGTAGCCCATGATAGGGGAGCCTCCGTCAAAGCCAGGGGCCTCCCATTGGATGGTCATACCATCACACGTGATGTTGTAGGCCACAGGCTTGGCTGGAGCGCCCGGGGGTTTGTACTGGTGCTGGGCCATGACATCTGAGGAGTTCAGTGCTTCGCTGACGCCATACTTATTCTCTGCACGGACTCTGAACTGGTACTCTGTTCCCTTCACCAGGTTGGGGATCTTGAAGCTTGTCCTGACCACACTGGAGCATAACATCTTCCAGTTAGCGTGGGAGGTCTCACGCTTTTCTACACTGTAGCAGGTGATCTCACCACCCCCGTTCTCCTTTGGTTCTTCCCAGGAGATGATGATGCTCTGGGCTTTGACCTCATCGAAACGGATGGGACCAACAGGTACAGAGGGGGCTCCCAGAGTGATGACATTAATGTCAAAGAAGTTCTTCACGGTTCTGTTGTCCAAAACAAGTGTATACTGGCCGGCATGCTCCTTCTTGGCTCCTCTGACTGTAACCGAGGTCTTGTTGTCTGTGGTCCTAAAGCGAACATTCTCACTCTCCTTCAGAGGCACATTGTCCTTCATCCAGCTGATAATAGGTCTTGGTTTACCCTTGAAGGGCAGCTCAATGTGGATGTTCTGTCCAATACGAACAGCCAGGTCTCCATTGGGATAGTCAATAAGGTTTGCTTCTGGTGGGATTATGAAGTCCATAACTGTAATGGAGCAAATCTGGGAGAAGTCACTGTTGCCCTTCTCATTCTTGGCAAATACTCTGAAGTCCATGATGGCATTCTCCTTCAGCCCTGTCACCTCACAGCTGCAGCGTTTGCAGGTTGCACCAAGAGTCCAGTTGGGGTCTTCCTTGGTTCTCTTCTCAATAATGTAGTCTGAGATGTGGCTGCCTCCATCGTGGTCAGGCCTGGTCCATTGCAGAGTGACAGAGGTCTTGGTGGAATCCAGCATTACCAGGTCTTTGACAGCGCCGGGAGTCTCTGTAGCTCTAACAGGCTCAGACGTCTCACAGGTGTCACCAATACCATGTTCATTTTCAGCTGATACTCGGAAGAAATAGGCCAGATCCTCCTCTAGATCTGTTACCTTGTAGGAGGTGTTGGCACACTTGGCAGACACTACCTGGTAGGCCTTCATTGTGGATGCCTTTTTCTCAACAATGTAGTTTGTAACGGGAGCGCCTCCATCGATCAGAGGAGCCTCCCAGCTGAGGCTAAGTCTTCCTCGTGTCACATTCTTAATGATCAGTTTCTGGCAAGTAGATGGACTGTCCAGGACTTTCAGGGAGATGGTGATGATCTTGGGTTCTCCAACACCATTTTCAATCTCAAGCAGGTACTTGCCACAGTCGTCCCGTGTCACCTTGGGGATGAGGAGGGTGGTTGCACGTTCAGAGCTGTTGATGGTGTAGCGATTGTCACTGGCCATGTTGCGGTCGTCACGGCGCCAGGTAACGTTAGGGGAGGGGCGTCCCTTAAGGGGTATGAACACCTCCACGTCACGGCCCGCCTTTGCGGTGTACTGGGTTGTCATTGGTACATTCAGATCCAGGTCAGCCTCCTCTGTACAACACACAGACATCCCAACGTCAATAATACAATGATACAAATAATGTAAACATATAACATTATCTTTCTTTAGTTATCATATGGCTGGCTGTCATATTATCCAAGACTTTTAGACGTGTATGAATACCAACCCAGGATATCTTTGGCCTGTATAGGTGAGTACATCTTGATGTCTTCTCCTTTGCCTTTGCAGTTAACAGCAGCGACTCTGAAGAAGTAGGAGGTTCCAGGTTTGAGGTGAGACACCACGTATTCACAGGTCCTAACCTCTCCCTTGGAGCTGATCGTCACCCATTCTCTTTCTTCAGTGTTCATCTGGTCCACCACATAGTGTGTGATCTCACTGCCTCCATCATACACAGGCTTCTCCCAGCCCAGTGTGATGGAGGTCTTAGTGGAGTCCACCACCCTCAGTTTGGACGGCTCCCCAGGAAGGTCTGAATGACAGAAAAATTATGTTACGGTTGGGTTGGAATACATACAATACTTACAATTAAAATGTGCAGGGTCAGGTTTGTCTTGCTGGCAGAGGTGTGTTGGCCATACCGATAGGGTCGTAGGCCTTATAGAGGTCAGAGGCCTCTGAGTAGTTTCCTGCCCCAGCCTTGTTGACAGCACACACTCTGTACTGGTACTCGTTGTTCTCCACCAGGCTGCCCACCTTCTGCCTGGTGTCTCTGATGGTGCCCTTCACCACCTGGGAACAAACACCTGTTTGAGTCTGCTGGGTCTCAAAAGGGCATGGTCGGGTTTCCAACATATTAAATCTGTTCGATACTGACCTTGAACCACTGCAGGCTCTTTTTCTCTCTCTTCTCTAGATAGTAGCCGTCAATGTCACTCCCGCCATCAATGGCTGGCCTCTCCCAAATAACAGTCATGGTGGATTTAGTAATCATTGTCACCTTAGGCTTGGATGGCTCGCTGGGAACAACTAAAGAACATATTACCTTTGGTTAAAGGTGTACAATATAAACCAGAATAATTATGGGCCATCACATGTGTATGATGGTTTCCATCGATGTATTTCACAACGTACCAAAAGCATTCCTGGCTACGACGGGTTCGGACTCCAGCGGATCTCCGACTCCGTACTTGTTGACTCCTCTGACCCTAAATATGTACTCATTGCCCTGGATGAGTCTGGGAACATTGACAATGCAGTCCACCAGCTTCTCTGAGATAATGGACCACATGATCCTGCTGGTCTCCCTCTTCTCCACAATGTAATGGGACACCATGGCACCTCCCTCATCAGTGGGTGGGGCCCACATGATGGTGATATTGTTGGCTGTCACCTTCTTGAACTGGATCTCTCCAGCAGGAGGACCAGGCTTGTCTGGAGGAACACAAACACAAAGCTATCGACCTGCTCGCCTCTGTTCTTACATTGACTCTATATAGATGGATACATAATATTCATATTTTTTAATTATTTGAATAATTCATCAACAGATCATTTGCACATTGATGCACATTATCAAGATGATCAAATGAACATAATTATGTTTCAATACCTTGAATAAGCAGCCTAACTGTGGCGAAGGCTGACCCAAGTGAGTTCTTGACCTTGACTTCATAGGTACCAGAGTTAAGACGAGTGGTGTCCTTCAGGAAGAGACTGGTGTACACAGCAGTGTGCTTGAAGGAGAGCTGGCTGCTCGGCTTCAGCTCTTTGCCATCCTTGGACCACTCTATACTGGGAGTGGGCTTAGCAGTGATGTTGAACTTCAGCTCCACTGCAGACTCGGCCCTGTATTTCACCTCATTCAGGTACTCTTGGGAAACCTCAATCTCTGGAGCACCTGGAAGATAATTAAAAAATTTTTTACCACTATGTGCTCTGTGAGAAAATATAACAATATATAATAACAAAGAATAATAATAATAAGAATAAGAATAAGAATAATATTAAGAATAATAATAAGAATAATATTAAGAATAATAATAAGAATAATAAGATAAATTAGAATAAGAATAAGAATATTTTTGTCGTTTCAGAGCTCAACCCACCATAGGTGTCCACACAGGTGACTGGTCCAGCGATGGAGGATGGATTACTGATGGAGCCCACTGCGTTCTTGGTCATGATTCTGAACTCATAGCTCTGGTCCTGGGTCAAACCATTTACAGTGTATCGTGTATCTGTGATGTTAGTCAGGTTCGCCTTGACCCATCGTTTGTTTAAGTCCTCTCTCTTCTCTACGATGTAGCCGGTGATCTTGGAGCCACCATCATAGTTGGGCTTCTCCCAGGCCAGGCTGATGGAGTGTTTGGTAATGTCACTGATGCGTATGTTGATGGGAGGCTCTAGAGAAAGGGAAGAGACCGGTTACCATGTTTAAACACGACAGAGTAGACTATTATTGTCACCTTAGGCTTGGATGGTTTGCTGGAAACGGGCCCTTCGGTACGGGCCATTTGTCCCCGTACCGAAGACACCTTCCATCACCTGCTTGAATGACAACCACCCTGTAGCATTGACCCCCATCATCATGAAGAGCTTTGAGTGGCTAGTCAGAACCCACATCTGCTCCATCCTTCCTGACATCTTGGACCCCCATCAATTTGCATACCGTCCCAACAGATCTACGGACAACGCCATTGACCTGAAAGTCCACATTGCCCACTCCCACCTGGAGAAGGGTAACCCATATGTGAGGATGCTACTCATTGACTACAGCTCAGCATTCAACACTATTGTGCCCGTCAAACTCGTGCTCAAGCTCAGGAGCCTGGGGTTAAACTCCCTTTGCAACTAGATCCTGGACTTCCTGACGGGCAGACCCCAGGTGGTGAGAATGGGCAGCACCGGAGCCCCTCAGAGCTGCATACTCAGGCCACTCCATTATGCCCTGTACACACATGACTGTATAGCCACACACAGCTCCAACATCATCCTTAAGTTCATGGACACCACCACCATGGGTCTCATCACCAACAATGATGAGACTGCCTACAGGAGGTCAAGGACCTGGCAACATGGTGCCAGGACAACAACCTCTCTCTCAATGTCTGCAAGACTAAGGAGAGGATCGTGGACTTCAGGAAGTGACGGGGGGGGGGGCTAAACATTGACGGAGCTGAAGTCGAGAAAGACTCCTGCTTCAAGATCTTCAGTGTGTTCATCAAAGATGAACTCACCTGGTCCAGGCAAGTGGACTTGGCAGTAAAAACTGCCCCAAAGCACCTCTACTTTATGAGGAGACTCAAGAAGTTTGGCATGTCTGCAAAAAATCTCACAAACTTTTACAGGTGCACCATTGAGAGCATCCTTTCTAGCTGCATTACTGCCTGGTTCGGCAGCTGCTCCACTGCTGATCGCAAGGCCCTTCAGAGGGTGCTGAAGACAGCGGGGTGCATCATCGGCTCCCATCTCCCAGCCATGCAAAGCATCGACCACACACAATGCCTTAGGAAAGCACAGAAAATCATCAAGGACCAAGGGCCATCTAGTAGACGTTACTGAAGCATCCAGGCACAGACTACCAGACTCAAAACCCTACAGGCCATCAGGCTTCTCAACCAGCAACACCAATGTCATTGATCATATTGATCACTTTAAATGTACATTTATTTAGATGATTGAATACATATGCCATATTCCCTATGGTATATTTATGTACTCTGGATACATATGCTCTGATTCTCTATTTTTTGTATATTTCTGCTGACATGCCATATGCCATATTCCTGCGACTGCTGCCCTCACTTGTGTATCTTACTGACTTGTACAATATAATAATCAATATTCAGTCAATATTTTTTGTACTTTGACTTATTTTGTATGTTGGGATAGACTAAGCACGAGAATATCTTGAGTTGACCATTTACGTTTACATTTAGGGCATTTGGCAGACACTTTTATCCAAAGCGACAATAATTAAATAATTCCACCACCACCACTCACCACATGCGTCGATGGCCAGCACAGCATCAGAGATCTTACTGACGGGGCCAACTCCTGCTGCGTTCTCTGCAGCGACCTTGAACTCATAGATGAGACCTGGATTGATGTCGGTAACCTTGGTGTGTGTGGCACGGATTACTGTCTTGTTGACCTTCTGCCACAGGATGCTGTTCCTGTCCTTCATCTGGAGGTGGTAACCAAACACATGGCTGCCACCATCAGACTTGGGCTCCGTCCAGGCCACACTGATGACCTCTCTGGTGACCATGGTAATCTCTGGAGATGATGGAGCATCGGGGAAGGCTAGAGGAAGTAAATAATAAGACATTAATAAAATAGGAAGAGAAGGAAGTTGTGATGTTGAGAATAGTGACCAGGAAATTAGAGCTTACTGTAGGGAAGGCTAACAGAAACGGCTGGTGAGTCAATGTGCTCGCTGATTCCATATCTGTTCTCAGCTCTGATTCTGAACTGATACTCCAGACCGGTGGTGAGTTTCATGATCTTCATTGTGCAGCGGGCAACAGCAGAGGAAACCTCTATCCAGTTAGGAGTGGTAGTTTCTTTCTTCAGGATGATGTAGTTGGTTATAGGGCTGCCGCCTTCATAGGCTGGGGGAGACCAATTCAGGCTCACACTGTCCTCTGTGATATCAGTGAACTCCACGGGTCCAAGAGGAGCACTGGGGCGATCCAGAACTACAATGTTCACAAAGGTCTTTGTAGTTCCACTAGAGTTGGAGGCTGTGATGTCATAGTGTCCAGAGTCTCCAGCGATGCTCTCACGCAGGGTGATCTTGATGCTGTCGGGCGTGACCTCAGAGTTGAACCTCATGGTGGACTTGAGGATAACATTGTTCTTGGACAGGCTGACCTTGGGAAGAGGTCTGCCGGTAAGTGGGATCTCACACTTGAGGTTGGAGCCAGCACGGACATACACTGTGTTGTGTGGGAAGTCCTTCATGTTGAGCTCAGGAGATTCTAGAGAGGAAAGAAACAGCAAAATGAGTAATGTGCATAGTAGTACTGTTCATAGTGTTAATACTGCACATCATCACAAAGAGTCCTGAGTGTAGATCAGGCTAGACTGTAGGGAATCAGTTGAATGTGAAACCTACCAAGTTGGTCTTTGACCACCACAGGTATGATCATTTCTTTGGCGTCGCTGAAGCCAGCATGGTTCTCTGCTCTGACTCTGAAGAAGTACTCAGCATTCTCCCTCAGACCAGACACAGTGAAGTGGAGGAACTTGGTCACACCACATTTGACCCATTTCTCCTGGCCCTTCTCCAGGGCTTCCACTAGGTAGCTGGTAACCCTGCTGCCTCCATCCTGTTCTGGTTTAGCCCAGGCCAGAGACACACTTTCCTTGGACACGTCAGTCACACCCAGCTTCGGTGGTGGGCTTGGTTTCTCTGGAGATAAAAAATAATGTGTTTAATTACACAAATTGCTTTGACCAGAACAAGCTCAGGATTGCTCTACAGCTTCAACATTCTAGCCATCTAGCCAAATCAAGTATATTTATTTGGAAATGTAATGTATGTAGTACCTGTAATCTTGGTTCCCTCCTTGGTTGCTGCAGAAACACCAACACCATATTCATTCTCCCCTGTCACTCTGAAGTAATAGAGCTCCCCCTCCTGGAGGTCTGAGACCTTGTAGGTGAGTCTGTGGCAGGTGTCGGTCAGCCTGGTCCAGCCCTTCTTACTTGCCTCTCGGATATCCACCAGGTAGTTCTTCACTGGTCCGCCTCCCTCATTCACCGGAGTGTCCCAGGTCACTGTAGCAGAGTTCCTGGTAACGTCCTTGACCTCCACGTTAGATGCTGGTCCAGGAGAATCCAGGACTCTGACATTAAGTGTCAGAGTGGAGGTTCCTACCACGTTGGACAGGGTGATGGTGTACTTGCCAGAGTCTTCACGGGTTGCCTTCTCCAGAGTGATGGAGGTAAAGGTGTCTGTAGTGTCGATAACTGCACGGACCCTCAGGTCCACATCTGCTTTGGTCCATGTCACATTGGGAACAGGCTTCCCTCTGAAGGGTACTGTCATTGTAAAGGAGCTCCCGTCCTTTACAATCAGAGTCTTCCTCATCTCATTGCTGATGTTAAAGACTGGCTCTTCCTCTCTCTCTTTGGCTACTTGTGGGTCTGACTCAGGGCTCGGCTCACTGACTCCAATTTTGTTGATAGACTTGACAACAAACACATATTCAGCCCCAGCAGTCAACCCCACCACGGTGAACTCTGTGTTTTTAGTGCTTTGGACGCCAATAATCCATTCATCATCAAATGCATTCCTGTATTCTACACTGTAGCCAGTTACAGGTGCTCCACCATCAAACAGTGGTTTGTTCCAGGACAGGGTAACAGTGGTCTTGGAAGAGTCAATGATCTTGGGCTTAGCAGGGGGAGAAGGTAGGAACTTTGTATCCTCAGCCTTGGTGAGTGGGCACGGGATGCTGGAAGCACTGAGACCAGCAGCATTCTCTGCAAAAACTCTGTACTCATATTCACAGCCATCACGCAGATTGGAGGCCTTGACTCTCAGGTCGTAAACAGGCTTCTTGTTAACGCGACACCAACGAAGACCAGTCTTCTCCCGTTTTTCAATGACGTAGCCAGCGATGCTGTTGCCACCATCAGAGGCCGGCCTCTCCCAGCAGATAGTCATGGCTTCACTGGTGATGGCGGTGACCTGCACATTAGTTGGAGCAGCTGGGACATTGAAGGGATCCATGGCCTTGCTAGGCTCACTCTCCAGGGCCTCACCGTCTCCATACTTGTTGACACCTCTGACTCTGAAGATGTACTCATTTCCTTTGAGCAGCTTGATCACTTTGCACGTGGTGGCCTTCATGTCGCCGTAGATCAGAGTCCAGGCCAGGCGGCTGGTTTCCCGTTTCTCCACAATATAGTGCATGATCTCAGCGCCTCCATTCTCCTGAGGAGGCCCCCAGGTCAGGGTACATTTCTCTGCTGTCAGACCAGACACCGCCAATGGTCCAGAGGAGGGCCCAGGCCTGTCCAGGACCTTACAGTTGATAGCCACTGCCCTGGTCCCTGCCACGTTCTGCAGGGTCAGAACATATTGGCCAGAGTCTCTTCTGATAATGTCTCTCACTATGAGGGTGGTTTTGAAATTGGTGGAGATTATTTCATATCTAGCTTTGGCCTCAATCTCCTTTCCATCCTTGGACCAGGAGACAACAGGGAGGGGACGGCCTGTGATGTCAGCATCAATCTTAATAATCTCTCCTGCTTTGACAACAACCAACTGTCGCAACTTCTCCTCTAAGATAATAGTGGGTGGATCTACATCGTCTTTGACTGTGATAGGCCCTGTTCCCTCAGAGGGAGCGCTCAACAGATCAGCAGAATTCTTAGCAATGACACGGAAGTCATATTGCATATCTTCTGTGAGGCCTGTGACATCAAAGTATGTGTCTAGCAGATTGGCAAAGTTGCACTTCAGCCAACGTCCGTCAGGAAGCTCTCTTCTCTCCGCAATGTAACCAACAACCTTGGCTCCACCGTCGTAGTCAGGTTTTTCCCAGAGGAGGGAGACAGAGGTTCTGGTGATGTTAGTAACCTGGAGGTTTTGCGGAGGATCACATGGATCCCTGGCAGCAACAGGTTCACTTGCTTTCGTGCATGGACCAATGCCTGCGATATTCTCAGCGTAGACTCTGAAGTGATACAGAAGACCTTCTTCAATTCCTGTCATCTTAAACTGGTTCTCTGCAACCAAGCCTCTGTTGGCCTTTGTCCAGAGGACACTGCTCTGATCTTTACATTCAACATGATATCCAATCACAGGGCTTCCACCATCGCTGGCAGGTTTTCCCCACAACACCAGCATCCCAGACTTGGTGGCGTGGTCAATGTGGATATTGGTAGGCGGGCCGGGGGGCTCGAAGGGATACTGAGCAACAATTGGAGAAGAGTCGATGGCATGGCTCTTTCCATAGCGATTCTCTGCTGCGATGCGGAACTGGTACTCAGTGCCCTGGTTAAGACGGGAGACTTTGATAGATGTTCTGGCCACTGTGGCAGAGACAATCTGCCATGTAGTTGTGGTGGTGTCTCTTTTTTCCACCACATAGTTGTTGATCTGGCAGCCACCATCATAGCTTGGGGAATCCCAGGACAGACAGACAAAGTCTGCACTCACTTCATCAACCTTTATATTGCTAGGTGGACCTGGTTTGTCCAGGATTATAACAGAAATATCAGCTGAATTTGTACCGACTGCATTTGTCAGGACAATCTCATACTTTCCAAAGTCCTCCTTTGTTGTGTCCTTGATCAGAATCTTGGATGAAGTTTTAGATGTGACAACATTGACCCTGGTGGTCTGCTTCAGTACATGTCCATCCTTCTTCCAGGACACCTCAGGATCAGGTCGACCTTTGAAAGGCACATCAATCTTCAGGTCCTCTCCAGACTTCACACTGTAGGTGTTGAAGAGCAGGTTGATGATGGGCTCAATAGTGATATCTTTCACCACTACAGGGCTTGCAAGTGGCTTGGCATCACTCTTGCCCTTGTCATTCACGGCAGTAACCCTGAAGGAGTATTCTTCTCCAGTTGTAAGTCCATAAATAGTAGCTTCTAATGATTTGATCTCAGTACACACAGTCCATGTATCATCTCCTTTCGGCTGCATCTCTACAATGTAGTGGGAGATCTTGCTGCCTCCATCATGATCGGGCTTCTCCCAGGACAGGCTGACAGTGTGGCGTGTTACATCAACCAGAGTAATCTTCCCCGGAGGCAGTGGTATTTCAGAGATCTTCACAGCTTCTGTGGAGGCAGGCAGACCCACGCCTAGCTCATTGACAGCCAGCACACGGAAATAGTACAGGCCTCCCACTTGAAGGTCAGAAATAATGTAAGAATTCCTCACACAGTTGTTGCATATGCTGGTGAATGCCATTCTCTTCTGCTCTCTGTTCTCCACAATGTAGTGGGAGATCTTGGCCCCACCATCAATGAGAGGAGGTTCCCAGGAGAGGGAGACAGAGTCTCTCTTGACATCCTTCACCAGCAGGTTTGTAGGAGTGCTTGGAGAATCCATAACTCTGACATTAATGAAGGCTGATTTGGACCCACTGAGGTTTTCCAAGGTCAGCACATATTTGCCAGTGTCAAATCTGTCAACGTTGTCGATAAGCAGCATTGTGTAAGAGCTGGTGACTTCAATCTGAGCACGCTCAGTCAGGGTTCCGTCAGCCTTAGACCATTTCACCTCAGGCTCAGGCTTTCCTCTTATGGGGACAAACAGACGCAGTGTAGCACTGGCACGGATATTAACCATCTTCCTCAGGTCAGCATCCAGTTCTATCTCAGGAGCCTCTAGTTTCTCAGCAGCAACCACAGACCCAGGCATATCCACATGCTCTCCAACTCCTTCGATGTTCAAGGCACAGACACGGAAGTTGTACTCTGCATTTTCCTTCAGTCTCTTGACTGTGTAGTGAGTAGCTTGAACTCCGGTGGGTGGTGTGCACATAATCCATTCTTCATCTGCTGTCTCTTTCATCTCCACAATATATCCTTTGATTGGTGCTCCACCATCATAGATGGGTCTGGACCAGGATAAGGAGACTGTAGTGCTGGAGTGGTCAGTTATCTTAGCATTGTTTGGAGAACCTGGTGGGTAGATGGCATCACAGGCCTTGATATAATCAGTGGGAGCACTAGGCTTGCCTACACCAGCAGCATTTTCAGCAGAGACTCTAAACTCATAGGAGTGTCCCTCATTGAGCCCAGCACATCTGAACCTGATGTCACTCAACCTTTTCTTGTTACACTTGGTCCATCTGATGCCCTCTTTGTCACGTTTCTCTAAAATGTATCCATCAATCTCTGCTCCTCCATTATCCTCAGGCCTTTCCCAGGTCAGCACAATGGAGTCCCGTGTGATGGCACCGGCCTCAGGTGTGGATGGAGCACTGGGAGTAGTGAAGGGATTACGAGCAATTACAGGCTCCGATTCCAAAGGCTCACCAACACCAAACTTATTGACAGCAGTAACTCTGAAGATGTACTCATTACCAGGCAGTAGTTTGGTGATCTTGTAGCTAACTGCCTGGATCTTGGGCTCCACCATGGTCCAAGATAAGCGACTGGTTTCCCTCTTCTCAATGATGTAGTGGGAGATGCTGGCTCCACCATCGTGTGTGGGATGCCTCCAGTGGAGGTAGCATTTCTCAGCTGTAACTCCTTTAACCTCCAGAGGTCGATCAGGAGGTCCAGGTCTATCTAGAACCTTCACGGTGATTGGAATTATTTTGACTCCGCCCACATTGCTGAGTTTAAGGACAAAATGGCCACCGTCTACTCGAATGCATTCCTTTACTGTAAGGACAGTGCGTGTGAGAGTGCTCTTGACCTCCATTCTGGGTGTTAACTGGTCAATTTCCTTTCCATCCTTGAGCCACATGATATCAGGCCGGGGTTTTCCAGTGAAGTCGGCGTCGATAACAAATGTCTCTCCGGCATGGACAACTGTAAGATCCTTGAATTTAGGATCCATTGTGGCATTTGGAGCTTCAATCTCATCCTTTGCAGTAATTTCCCCTGTGCTCTGTGAGGGAACACTCAAGATGCTAGCCGCATTCCTGGCAATGACTCTGAATTCATAGACACAATCCTCAGTCATGTTGGGATATGTGAATTCAGTGTCTAAGATGTTGGTAAAGCTTGCCTTCATCCACCGAGGGTCTGGCTGCTTCTTTCTTTCCACTATGTAGCCAGTGATGGGGCTGCCTCCGTCATACTGGGGCCTGGTCCACCGGAGGGTGACATGGTTCCTGGCAATGACGACAGCCTCTGGGGGGCCTGGTGGGTCGCAGGGATCTCTGGCTACTCTGCTCTCAGAGACCTTGCTCGCGGGGCTGAGCCCAGCAACATTCTCAGCATAAACTCTGAATTCATACTCAATACCTTCCTCCAGTTCTGTTGTCTTGTAGCGGGCATCGGGGATGAGGAGCTTATTAAGTCTGGTCCATAGCAGACTGTTCTTTTCCTTCCTCTCCAGGTGGTAGCCAAGGACAGGGCTTCCTCCATTGTTTGAGGGAGGTTTCCATTCAACCACCATATTGTCCTTGGTTGAAGCAGAGATGAATGGTGTACTTGGAGCAGCTGGCTCACTGAATGGATACTGGGCAACAACAGCAGCAGACAGGATGGTGGAACTCTTTCCATATCTGTTCTCGGCAGACACTCTGAACTGGTATTCAGTGCCAGTCCTGAGGTTGCTGACTTTGATTGTGGCTCTAGCGATAGTAGCAGACACAATCTGCCATGCTGTAGTGGTGGTGTCTCTCTTCTCTACAATGTAATTGCTGATCTGGCAGCCTCCAGTGTACTGTGGTGGCTCCCAGGAGAGGGTGACATAGTTAGAGCTAACCTCTTCGATCTTCAAAGGTCCTGTGGGTGGGCCAGGCTTATCCAGAATCACAACTGTAATCTCCTCTGTTGCTGTTCCAGCACCACTGGTACCTGTCAGAATGTATTTTCCAGAGTCCTCCTTGTTTGCATCCTTGATACGCAGTGTCGTAGATGATGCTGTACTGGACACATTCAGTCTTGTTGTCTCTTTGATGGCCTGTCCATCCTTCTTCCATTCCACTTTAGGTACAGGCCGTCCAAGCACTGGAATTTCAATCTTTAGATCATTTCCGGTCTGAACACTGAATGTGTTGAAGGCCATCCTGAAGCTGGGCTGAATGGACAAATCTTTGGCTATAACGGGTGCAGCTAGAGCTCGGGGATCACTCTTGCCCTTCTCATTGAAGGCTGAAACTCTTAACTGGTATTCCTTCCCAGTGCTGAGGCCTGTGACTGTTCCATCACAAGTCTTGGTTGTCGTGGCCACTACCCACTCATCTGAGCCCTGGGACTGCATCTCAATGTCATATCCAATGATTCTGCTGCCCCCATCATAGTCAGGTTTCTCCCAGCAGAGGGAGGCGCTGGTCTTTGTCACTTCAGTTAGAGTAACCTTGCCCACAGGCAGTGGTGGTTCAGAAGTTTTAACTGAGTCTTGTGTTTCAATGGGCATGCCTACACCAAACTCATTCTCAGCCATGACTCTAAAGTAGTAGATAGCACCTTCAGTGAGGCCAGTGATGCGGTAGCTTGTCTTTGTGCATTTGTTGTCCACATTAGAATAGGCCTTCCTGGTTGATTCACGCTTGTCGACTAGGTAGTTCTTGATTCTGGCACCACCATCAATAAGAGGTGGTTCCCATGTCAGAGTGACACAGTCCCTCTTGATGTCTTTAACGATAAGGTTCAGAGGAGATCCAGGAGTGTCCAGTACTTTGACAGTGACAAAGGCTGACTTGGTACCTGCACTGTTCTCCAGGTTGAGTATATACTTTCCAGCATCATTCCTGTCACAGACATCTACTGAGAGCTGAGTGTAATCAGTGCCATTCTCAATCTGGACCTTGACTGGAAGGTCTCCTTCCTCCTTAGCCCAGCTGATCTCTGGAATAGGTCGGCCCTTGAATGGGACATGGATTCTCATGGAGCCCCCTGCACGGACAACAACGCCCTTTCTGAGCACTGAATCCAGAATCATCTCTGGAGGATCCATTTTATCCATGGGTTTTACAACTCCTTGTAGCTCTGTCGGTTCACCAACCCCAAGCTTGTTAATAGCACAGATGCGCACCTTGTATTCCTGGTGCTCAATGAGTTTGGTAATAGTGAACTTGGTAGCAATAACTCCAGCAGGAGGGGTGCAAATGCTCCATTCCTCCTCATCAGCCATGCTAATTTCTACAGCATAGCCTTGGATCTCACAGCCACCATCATAGATGGGCCTATGCCAGGCCAAACTAACAGTGTTCTTCGTGGTGTCAAGAACATGGACATTTGTTGGGCAGCCTGGTTCAAATGTAGGATCACAGGCTTTGAGGTAGTCGGTAGATGGGCTTGGGAGACCCACTCCGGCTGCATTCTCAGCAGACAACCTGAACTCATACTCATGGTCTTCAGTTAGGCCAGTCACTCTGAAACGCAAATCTGTGACTCTGCGTTTGTTACACTTAGTCCACCTCACTCCGGCTCTGTCTCTTTTCTCCACAATATAGCCAACAATGTCACTGCCTCCAGTGGCCTCAGGGCGAGTCCAACAGACGGTCATAGAGTCCCTGGTGATATTGGTGATCTCCAGCTCTTGTGGTGCATCAGGAGGAACAAATGGATTCCTCATAATGACAGGTGTCGACTCTAGTGGTTCACCAACACCATATTTGTTGACTGCCATGACTCTGAAAATGTACTCATTGCCCTTGAGCAGCTTGGTGACTTTGAACATCGTAGCTCCACAGTCACTGGAGACAACAGTCCATGCAAGGCGACTCGTCTCCCTCTTCTGAATAATGTAGTGGGAGATGCTGGCTCCGCCATCATGCCTGGGTGGTAGCCAAGACAGAGAGCACTTCTCCTCTGTGACGTTCCCAACTGTGAGAGGTCCCTCTGATGGGCCAGGCCGGTCTAGAACTTTCACACTGAATGGAACAGTCTTAGTTCCAGCTACATTGGACAGGACCAAAGTGTACTGACCACCATCCACTCTAATGGCATCCTTTACAAGAAGCAGAGCCTTAAAGTCTGTGTTTTTGATCTCAGCTCTAGCTGAGTTCTCTACCTCAACATTTGCCTTGAACCACTGGGCAGTGGGGATGGGTTTTCCCTCCACACTAGCTTCCAGACTGAAGCATTCTCCAGCATTGACCACAATAGTCTGATTGTACTTGGCATCGGTTTCACATTTAGGTGTCTCCACCTCATCCTTGGCGGTGATGGAGCCTGTACTCTCAGAGGGCTTGCTGACAGCTCCAGCTGCATTCCTTGCAATAACTCTGAAGTCATATTTACAGTCCTCAGTCAGACCGAGGACAGTGAATTCATGGTCAATGATGTTAGCAAAGCTAGCCTTCATCCAGCGTCCCTCAGGCAGGTCACGTTTCTCCAGAACATACCCAGTAACAAGGCTTCCACCGTCATAATGGGGAGAGCTCCACCTCAGCTTCACTGAATGTCTGGTGACAATAATAGCTTCTGGGCACCCAGGAGGATCACAAGGGTCACGGGCCACACACACTTCTGAAATTTTGCTGCATTTTCCAATTCCAACAATATTCTCAGCATAGACCCGGTACTCATACTCAATTCCCTCCTCCAAGGGTGTAGATTTGTACCTGCAGTCCTGGATGAGAGATTTGTTGATTTTAGTCCATAGGATACTGTTCTTTTCTTTCCTCTCCATGTGGTAGCCCAGGATAGCACTGCCTCCATCAGATGGAGGTTTGTGCCACTCCACCACCATATAATCCTTAGTGTGTGAAGACACAAATGGGGTTCCTGGTGAACCAGGTTCCTGGAACGGATACTGAGCAAGAACTGTCTCTGAGTCGATGGCATAACTCTTTCCATACCTGTTCTCAGCACAAATTCGGAATTGGTACTCAGCACCCGTCTTCAGATTGGACACTTTGAGTGTTGTTCTGGCAACAGTGGCAGACACCACTACCCAGTTGACGGTGGTTGTATCCCTCTTCTCAACAACATAGTTGGAGATCTGGCAGCCACCAGTGTACATGGGTGGCTCCCAGTTGAGAGTGATGCTCTCAGCACTAATGTCTTCACATTTTACGGGGCCTGTGGGTGGACCCGGCTTGTCCAGTGTTATCACCTCAATAGTAGCATCTTTTGATCCCAATGCATTCGCAATGTTAATACTGTACATGCCTCCATCTTCTCTAGTGGCATCCTTGATGGTTAGGGTGGTATGATGAGCAGAGTCGGTGACATTTACTCTTGTGGTCTGTTTCAGAGCAGCTCCATCCTTGGTCCAAGTGATTGTTGGCTTGGGATGGCCAGCCATTGGCACCTCCACCTTCAAATCATAGCCTACCTGGACACTGTAGGTACTCATTTTGGGCCTCAGGGAAGGCTCAATCACAAGGTCTTTGGCTATGACCGTTTGAGCCAGTTGTCTGGCATCACTTCTTCCTTTTTCATTAACAGCAGTAACTCTGAACTGATACTCTTCACCCTTCTGCAGGTTGGTAACCATGGTCTCCAGTGCCTTCACACTTGCACAAACAATCCATACATCACTATCCTTTGGTGCCAACTCCACATCGTAGTGGCTGATCCTGCTGCCTCCATCATATTCAGGTTTCTCCCAGGACAGTGTTACACTCTTTCGAGTAACATCTACTACACTGACTTTACCAGGGGGCTGGGGTTTCTCTGAAATCTTCACTGGTTCTATGGTTTTAGCAGGGAGGCCAATACCATATTCATTCTCAGCCAGGACTCTAAAGAAGAAAATTCCGCCCTCGGGAAGAGGTTCAACCTTCCAAGACATCCTGTTGCAGGTAGTGATGGGGGAATAGACTTTTCTGGTACTCTCACGCTTCTCCACAATGTATTGTTTGATTTTGGAACCACCATCTAATAGTGGAGGCTCCCAGGTCAATGTGACAGAATTATTGGTGATTTCTTTAACTGTGAAATTATTTGGAGCGCTTGGGGAGTCCAAGACTCTAACACTAATGAAGACCGACTTTACTCCACTGGCATTCTCAGCCGTCAGTGTGTATTTGCCGCTGTCAAATCTGTCCACATTCTCAATAACAAGAGAAGCATAGCTGCCAGTGTTGTCAATCTGGGCAGTCTCCTTGATCTCCCCCTCTGCTTTGCCCCATTTCACCTCAGGAGCAGGACGTCCTCTCACAGGAACAAACAACCTGAGGGTGCCGGCTGACCTGATGTTGATCATCTTTCTCATGTCAGCATCCAGGTCGAGGTCAGGAGCCTCCAGTTTCTGCTGCAGGAGGATTTTCCCAGGGGCATTGGCATGCTCTCCGACACCAACCTTGTTTATGGCGCACACTCTGAACTGGTACTCGTGTTTCTCCAACAGCTTAGTGACTGTGAACTTGGTATCTGTGATTCCAGTGGAGGGAGTGCACATAAACCACTCATCAGCTCCATTACAGGCCTCCACAATGTAGGCTTGAATCTCACAGCCGCCATCATAGATGGGCTTTCCCCATGTCAGGGAGACGGTTGTTCTGGATGAGTCCACCACCTTCGGGTTATTGGGGGGACCTGGTTTAAAGATCGGATCTAGAGCTTTGTAGTAGACTGTTGCAGGGCTAGGTGTGCCGATGCCTGCAGCGTTCTCAGCTGAAACTCGGAACTCATAGCTACGGTTTTCCAGAAGGCCTGTGACTCTGAAGCGAAGCTCGCAGATGGTGCGCTTGTTGCATCTTGTCCATCTCACACCTTCCTTGTCACGCTTCTCAACTATGTATCCTTGTATGGCATTGCCACCATCATTCGTTGGCCTCTCCCAAGTCACCACCATGGAGTCTTTGGTGATGGTAGAAACTTCCACCTCTGTTGGTGGATGAGGGGTGACGAATGGGTTTCTGGCAATCATTGGCTCAGATTCCAGAGGCTCACCAATTCCATATTTATTGACTGGGATCACTCTAAATATGTACTCATTACCAGGGAGAAGCTTGGTGATCTTGAGGTTCAGGGTCTGAACATTTGGGTCAACAACAGTCCAGACCAATCTGCTGGTCTCTCTCCTTTCCACAATGTAATGGGAAACATCGCTGCCACCGTCCTGCAGGGGGGACTTCCAGGCAATGGAGCACTTCTCACTGTTAACTCCATAGATGGAGATAGGGCCTGCTGGAGGGCCTGGCCTATCTAGAACCTTAACATTAATGTTCACAGATTTCTCCCCTCCAACATTCTTCACCAGCAATGTGTATTGGCCACCATCAATACGGATTGCCTCCTTGACGATCAAACAGGCTGTAAAGTCAGTGTTCTTAATCTCGAAGCGGGCTGCTTCAGCAATCTCTTGGTTGCCTTTCATCCAATGAACAGAGGGAACAGGTTTACCAAAGAATCCGGCCTCAAGTTTAAATATCTCTCCAGCATTTACCACTACAGCCTGGGAGTACTTGGAATCCAGGTCAATCTTGGGGGGATCCACTTCATCCTTCGCTGTAATACGTCCAGTGCTGTCAGAAGGCTTGCTAAGGACACCAGCTGCATTCCTAGCAATTACCCGGAACTCATAGAGCTGGTCTTCAACCAGCCCTGTGACAACAAACTGAGTCGCGATAACATTGGCGAAGCTGGCCTTCATCCAGCGGCCATCTGCTCCCTCCTTCTTCTCCACCACATACCCGGTGACCTTGCTGCCACCATCACACTCAGGCGTGGTCCATTTCAGAGTCACCTGGTTTCTGGTGACAATAACAGCTTCTGGCTTTCCTGGGCTGTCACATGGGTCTCTGGCGACTTGCATCTCAGTCACTTTGCTCGCCTTGCTAAGGCCAACAATGTTCTCAGCATAAACTCTGAACTCATATTCAATACCCTCCTCAAGGCCAACAGCCTTGAACCTGGGCTCTGGGATAATCTGTTTGTTCTGTTTGGCCCAGAGGATGCTATTCCTCTCTTTGAGCTCCACATGGTAGCCTAGAATCTTGCTTCCACCATCATTGCTTGGTTTCTCCCATACAATCACCATATTTTCCTTCGTGGCCGACTGGACTTCCGCAGACTGTGGCTGACTGGGCACCTCAAACGGATACTGAGCAACAATGGTCTCAGAAAGCAGAACTGAAGACTTGCCATAACGATTCTCGGCAGCGATCCTAAACTGGTACTCAGATCCAGTCTTGAGACGAGCTGCTTTAATGGTGGTTCTTGCAACTGTAGCAGACACAATTTGCCAGTTAGTGGTGGATGTGTCTCTCTTTTCAACCACGTAATTGTTAATGGAGCAGCCTCCGTCATATTCTGGTGGGTTCCAGGACAAGATCAGGCTGTCAGCAGTGACCTCATCCAGTTTGATAGGACCTTTGGGCGGACCAGGCTTATCCAGAACAACAACACTAATTTCTGTACTAGCCTCTCCTACGGTGTTGCTCAATTTAATCGTGTATGATCCAACATCATCTCTGCAGGCCTCCTTGATGACCAGGTGAAGTTTATTCTCAGAAGCTTCAGCATTTACTCTAGTTGTTTCCTTAAGAGCAATGCCATCTTTGAGCCAAGAAATTGCAGCCTGTGGGCAAGCAGCATATGGTACATCTATCTTCAGATCATCTCCTGCGAGTACACTGAAGGTGGTGAAGGTCAATTTGAAGGTTGGGGAAATTACAAGATCTTTAGCCACAACCGGCATACTGAGGGCACGAGGGTCACTCTTTCCCTTCTCGTTGGTTGCAGAGATGCGGAACATGTACTCCTCTCCTTGAGTCAAGCCAGACACAACTGTCTCATTTGACTTAGAGACCATAACTTGGGTCCACTTGTCACTGCCTTTACCTTGCATCTCAATAATGTAGCCTGTTATCCTGCTGCCTCCATCATGGTCAGGTTTCTCCCAAGACAGAGTGACGCTTGTGCCTGTGACATCAAGTAGGGACACTTTTCCTGGTGGCAGAGGCTTTTCTGATGCTTTAACTGGTACCATAGTCTCTACTGGGAGACCGATGCCATACTCGTTTTCAGCCAAGATTCTGAAGAAGTAAAGCTTTCCCTCCTCCAGATCTCCAATTTTCCAGCTGGATTTGTGACAGCTTGCACAGACTGTTGAGTAGGCCTTCCTAGTTGACTCTCTTTTCTCAACAATATAATTGCGGACTCTGGCGCCTCCATCGATAAGGGGAGCATCCCACACAAGGGAGACCGAATCTCTGTTTACCTCTTTGATCACTAGATTCTGAGGTGCTCCAGGAGTATCAAACACTCTGACGTTGACATAGGCTGTCCTGCTTCCTGAGGCATTCTCAACATTAACCATATATTTACCTCCATCAAACCTGTCCACATTCTCCACCTGGAGAGTGGTGAAGGAAGGAGTAATTTCAATGTTGGCCTTATCCAGAGATTCCCCATGTTCTCTGGACCATTTGACTTCAGGAGCTGGTCTTCCCTTGATGGGAACAAACAGCCTGAGGGTGCTACAGGCCCGGATGCAGACCACCTTACGGAGCTCTGCTCCAAGCTCAATCTCTGGAGGAAGCAGCCTGTCCTCAGATTTGGGGGTTCCAGGCACACCGACTGGCTCTCCTACACCTTCACAGTTAGTGGCACAAATGTTGATTTTATATTCCTGGTTTTCCTTCAGGCTGGTGATGGTAAAGGATGTGGCTATCCATCCTGTCTTTGGAGTGTGGATAGTCCATTCATCTTCCTCAGGAAGGCAAGTCTCCACAATGTAGCCAGTGATTTCTGAACCACCATCATAGACAGGCTTGTTCCAAGCAACAGTGATGGAGGACTTGGTAGTGTCCAGCACTCTTGGATTGCCAGGGGGTCCTGGCTGGAAAATGGTGTCAATGGCTTTGTGGAAGGGACTGGAAGGACTAGGTTGGCTCAAACCAGCATTGTTTTCAGCTAGAATTCTGAATTCATATTCATGTCCTGGTGTAAGGCCAGACACCTTGAATCTGAGGTCCGTAACTGTCCTCTTGTTGCATTTAACCCAGCGTAGGCCAGTCTTATCCCTCCTCTCCACAATGTAGGTGTTGATACTGCTTCCTCCATCATGCTCGGGACGCTCCCAGCAAACCACCATAGAGTCCTTGGTGATGGTAGTGACTTCGGGCTGCTGGGGTTGGTCAGCAACAACGTAAGGGTTGACACAAATAACAGCTTCTGATTCCACAGGCTCACCAACACCATACTTGTTTACGGCCATGACCCTGAATACGTATTCATTGCCCTTCAGAAGCTTTGTAACCTTGAACCTATTGGCTTGAAGGTCTGTAGCCACATTGGTCCAGGCAAGCCTACTAGTCTCACGCCTCTGAATGATAAAGTACTCAATCTTAGCACCACCATCGTGTGGGGGATGAATCCAGTTGAGAACACACTTTTCAGCAGCAATGTCAGACACAGTGAGACAGTCTGGAGGTCCAGGTCTGTCAAGCACCTTAACATTGAATGTAAACTTGGCAAAGCCACCCGGGTTACTTGCTGTCAGAATAAAAGCTCCACCATCTCTTCTCAAGGAGTCCTTGCTCACCAGTGTTGTGTGGAAGTCAGAGAACTTGATTTCCAGTTTGGCCGTGTCCTCAAGCTCTTTGCCATCTTTGGACCATACCAAAGAGGGGATAGGTCTACCGGTCACATTGGCCTCCAGTTTGAACACCTCTCCTGCCATGACCGCAACTGTGCTGCTATAGGAAGAGTCAACATCAAGCCTGGGTTCCTCAATGTCATCTCTGCATGTGATCTCCTCTGATGGTTGAGATGGGGCACTTACAGCTCCTGCAGAGTTTCTGGCACACACACGGAACTCATAAGTGGCATCTTCAATCAATCCACTGACTGTATAAATGGTCTCCAGGATATTGTTGAAATTAGCTTTAAGCCAGCGTCCATTGGGAAGCTCTCTTCTTTCCACCGTGTATCCAGTAATGGAGAATCCACCGTCTCCCTCTGGTTTTGTCCATGAGACAGTCACTTCATGTCTGGTGATGTTCAGAGCCACGGGTCTGCCTGGGGTGTCTATGGGATCCAGAGCATACATGGTCTCGGAGGGTTTGCTAGCTTTGCTCAAGCCAGCCATGTTTTCAGCAATGACACGATATTCATATGCAATACCATCAACAAGGCCTGTTGATTTGAAGATATTTCCCACAACCAATGCCTTGCTGATCTTCTGCCACAGAATGCTGTTCTTTTCCTTCCTCTCCACGTGGTATCCCTGGATCGGGCTGCCTCCGTCTGAGGACGGCTCATTCCAGCTTAGAGTCATTGAGTCCTTGTTGAAAGATGTTACAGCCGGTATACCCGGCTGCCCTGGCACGTTGAATGGATATGCAGCAATAACTGTCTCAGAAACAATGGAGGGTCCAATGCCATATCTGTTCTGGGCCTTGACACGGAACTGATACTGTACTCCTGTGGTCAGACGGGCTGCTTTGAATGTGGTCCGAATAACTGTAGCCGCCAGCTCCATCCAGGAGGTGCCGATGGTCTCTCTCATCTCAACAATGTAATTGTTGATGGGAACGCCTCCATCGTTCTCTGGTCCTTCCCAGGAGATGAGAACATAATCACATGATACCTCTTCTATCTTGATGGGTCCAGTGGGAGGCCCAGGAATGTCATGGACGAGGACTGTGATGGTGTCAGTGACGGTGCCCAGGATGTTCTTTCCAATGACTGAATACTGGCCTCCATCTGTCCTCTTGATTTCATTAATATTAAGTATCGTGGAGGTAGCTGTCATTTCTGTGTTGATCCTCTGTGTCTCCTTCAACGTGGTGTCTTCCTTCTTCCAGGAAACAACAGGTCTGGGTTTGCCAAGCACTGGAATTTCCACCTTGACTCTGTCCCCAGCCTTAGCAATCACAGTCTTCTGGTAGATGCTACGTAGGTCAAATGATGGTGCACTTGTCTGTTCTTTAATTATGGCTGGCCTGCTATCACGAGGATCGCTCCTGCCGGATGCATTAACCGCCATTATGCGGAAGATATATTCTGCACCCTCAGTCAGATCTGTAACAACGTAGTCCAGGGCCTTGATAGCAGCCACATGGATCCATTGGTCTGTATCTGTCTTCTGGGCTTCAATGATGTATCCTGTGATCAAGGTACCACCATCATGCAGGGGCTTGGCCCAGGCCAGGCTTGCACTGTCTGAAGATACATCTGTGACATACAGATCTTCAGGAGCTGAGGGAGCCTGGGACACCCGGATGGGTTCGGGGGTTTCAGCAGGCTCTCCCACTCCAAGGTCATTTTCAGCAGACACACGGAAGTAGTAGTGAGAACCCTCTTCCAAGTCAGGGATCTTGAAGGAACATTTCTGCCATTTATTGCTCAGGACTGTATAGGCTTTCTTGGTAGCCTCTCTCTTCTCAATTATGTAGTTGTGAATCTTAGATCCACCATCGATGATGGGGAATTCCCATTGTATGGTAATGCTACTCTTGGTGATCTCTCTGGTTTTGAGATTTATGGGAGGTCCAGGTGTGTCCAGAACCTTCACGTTAATAAAGCCAGTCTTTTTTCCAGCAACATTTTCCAGGCAGAGGTTATATTTGCCAGCATCATATCTGGTGCAGTCAGGGATGACGAGCAGTGTATAGGACTCTGTGGTGTCAATGTGAGCACGCATCTTTAGGTTGGTGTCATCTTTACTCCAGGTCACATCAGGAACGGGTCGTCCCTTGATTGGAACAAACAGGCGTATGGAAGCGCGACACCTGACCACCAGGGTTCTCCTCAGCTCAGCATCAAGCTCAAAGTCTGGTAGGGATTCCTGATCAATTAGCTCAATCACCTTCTCAACTTCTGCAGGTTCTCCAACCCCCTCAGCGTGCACAGCTCTGACTCGGAAGTGGTACTTTCCTCCCTTCTGGAGGTTGCCAATAACGAATTCTGTGATTTTAAGATGCGTCTGTGTTGCTGTTTCCCAGTCATCATGTCCCTCTTTCTTATACTCAACAATGTATCCATCCACGTTCAGACCTCCGTCATAATGAGGGCGACCCCAGCTGAATGTGGCCGTAGTTCTTGTGGTGTCTGTAATTCTGGGGTTGGATGGAGGACCAGGTGGATCTGATGTGAAGTAAAAAATAAGTATTTAGTATAATTTAGTATGAATCAATACTTGGTTAAAGTTTAAGACATGAAATTCAGTTTTACTTACATACGATATCCTTGGTCATAACTGGGTGAGAAGGCTCACTGGGTGCACCAAAGCCAGCCTTGTTCTCTGCAGTCACTCTGAACTCATACTCAACTCCCTCACTCAGACCCTGCACCTTGAAACGCAGGTCAGGGACAGTCCTCTTACACGCTCTCACCCAGCGCATTCCCTTCTTTTCCTTCCTTTCCACACAGTATCCTCTGATGTCACTTCCTCCGTCCATGATTGGTCTCTTCCAAGAAATGGTGACAGAGTTTCGGGTAATGTTATCAACCTCTGGGGTTGATGGTGGGCCGGGTGCACCTGGAGGAAGAACAAAACCATTCTCCCTTAGATGACAGAATGTTAGATAGATATTCATCATCAGATTATGTTGCCTCGACACAAGCATAAACACTTATACTTACGGTAACTGTCAATCACTTTGACTGGGCCAGACTGCGTGGAGTCTCCAATGCCATACAGGTTGACAGCAGACACTCTGAAGATATACTCGTTGCCCTTGATCAGCTTGCTTGCTATATGTCTGCAATCCATTACATTTTCGGCTAACTTGGTCCACAGCAGGCGGCTGGTCTCTCTCTTCTCCAGGACATAGCATTTAATGGAGCAGCCTCCATCTTCATCAGGTGGAAGCCAAGTTAGGGTACACTTCTCAGCTGAAATGTTGCTGGCCTCAATTGGGCCTGGAGGTCCGGGGATATCCAGTACTTTAACCTTGATGTGGTCTTCCTTGATACCGAAGGGGTTGCTGGCGGTGATTGTGTATTCTCCTGTGTTCTTCCTGCTGGCATACTTAATTGACATGGTGGAGGAGGTAGGGGTGCTGGTGATGGTGACAATGTCAGAGTTCTTGCACTCACGACCAGCCTTGGACCACACAGCTGTGGGGGGAGGTTTACCAAGGATCTTGGAGGCAGAGATGACAATTGTGTCGCCAGCCCTCACAGAAACATCTTTCATCTCTGGGTCAATGGTGATGGATGGAGGCTCTGTAGAACATGGAAGAACATCAAGTTGATTCCTGTGTACCCATATATGAATACTACAAATGTAAATATATGTACTGTATATATATCTGTCTCACTTTGACGTGTCCATGTATTGTTACATAATGAATTTAAATGCTTTTTATCCTACCATATTCATCCTTGCAGGTTAGCAGCTCTGTGGTTTCAGAGGCAGCACTGATGGCTCCAGCAGCATTCCTAGCTCTGATCTTGAACTCGTACTGAGCTCCCTCCGTCAGGTCAGTGACGGTGAAGGCACAGCCCTGGATGTTGACGTGGTTGGCCTTGGCCCAGGCCTTGGTTCCGGCCTCCAGCTTCTCTACCATGTACCCTGTCAGCTTGTGGCCACCATCGTACTTTGGTGCTGTCCACATCAGAGTCACTGAGTTCCTGGTGACGTTGATCACATCAGGCTTGCCCGGAGGATCTGGGATAACAAAAAAATCACATACACATCAGCATTTATATTTGCCTGTTTTAAGGGCTTGTGTGCCTTTATGGTCAGGGCCCTGAAGATAGGAAAGTGGGTTGAAGAAGAGAGGGAATGACATGTATCATAGTACCGCATGTTGGAATTGAACCTGGGTCACTAAAAATACCTATTACATATGTAGTTGGTATCTCGTATCTAGTCACACGAGTAGGGTATCTTTTTGTATGGCTAGTTTAGCAATTTTTCTTTATGAGACAGTGTAGATTGACAGGAAAACCAGGAGAGAGAGAGAGAGGGGTGACATGCAGCAAAGGGCCCGGTTTCAAACTCCAGTACGATTTAGCCTTAATGGTATGTCATCCTACCAGATGAGCCACCAGAACGCCCCCCAATATGTCAAAGGTCAAATTGAGTTACCTCCTAACGTAAGCAGTGAACTCACCGATAGGATCCAGGGCAACCACAGCTTCAGTCACCTTGCTGGCTTTCCCCAGACCAGCTACGTTCATGGCCATGACCCGGAACTCATACTCCAGCCCCTCGATGAGGCCGGTGACCCTGCACTCCTTCACCCTCAGAGGAGTCTTACTCGCCCTCTTCCACATCAGACTGTTTCTCTCTTTAAACTCCACATGGTATCCTACACACACACACATACACACACAATTAATTCATCTTGGTCCACCAACAAAACTGGAAACCTCTACATTATTATTATTTTAATGTCCTTATACATTAATCACGATTGTAAAAACATTTCCCACGTCAATACGATGATTAAAAATCATGGCGCTGAATGGGACTGTACACATACAGTGCACCTTCTGTTTCCATTTTACTCGCACCAAGTTCGATGTTTGACCGCTAATGAATCCGATCACAATCATGTATTTTCATAGTCACCATGGGCAGTGTACATGTTGTAGGAAATGGAGGAGGCCTATCAACCCACACTCTTATTGCATCCATCAACCATATCCATCAACCTATAATAGTAATAGTTAGTAGTTATGTTACCAGTGATTGCGGAGCCCCCAGAGTCTTTGGGGTCAGTCCAGGTCAGGATGGCAGACTCGTGACGGATGCTGATGATCTCTGGAGGAGCTGGAGCTTCGGGAACATCTAGAGAACAACACAGAAGAAGAGAGACATTTAGAACATCATTACAGCATTGTTGATGTCAATTAATTGGAATAAGATCATGTTCGTCTCAAAGCTACTCACTGAATGGATGCTGGGCAATGACTGGAACTGATCTCAGATGCTCTCCAACTCCGTATTTATTCTCGGCGAACACTCTGAAGATGTACTCAATTCCATCATGCAGCCTGATCACCCTCATTGTGTTCTTCTGGATGGCCGAGGCCACTGTGGCCCACTTGCTGTCTGTGGTCCTCCTCTTCTCTACAATGTAATTAGACACCTCTGCCCCCCCATCGTCCTTGGGCGGACCCCACTCCAGGGTGATACCGTCGGCCGTGATCTCGTCAAATTTGATGGGTCCTGTGCAGACCCCTGGTCGGCCCACCACTTTCAAACTGAACTTGCAGTCATTGGAGCCGGCAGCGTTCCTGGCTGTGATGGTGTAGGTGTCAGCATCGGTCCTTTGGCAGTCTCTAATAAGCAGGGTGGATATGCCCTGGGATGCCTCCACACACATTCTGCCCGTGTCTCCCAGGGCAACGTCCCCCTTCTTCCAGGTTGCCGTGGGATACGGGACGCCCATCAGAGGGATGTTGATGCGCATGGTGGTGCCCTCCTTGGCCACGTAGGTCAGATCATGCAGACCACTCAAGTCGCAACCAGGTGGAACTGGAAGGCAAGAGGACCACAGAGCAACCTTAACATAATACCTTTCATAAACAGGAGATACACTGAACATGATCTAAAATTTGTCATCAACAATTATCCCTGAGATAAGATAAGATAAGATAGAACTTTATTAATCCCGAATGAAATTTGTGTGCCAGGTTGCATAGCAATAAAATAAAACAAGAGAGAAATAAACAATAATAATAAAAATAAAATAACAGATTTACAAATAGAATAAAGAATACAATAAAGCTTTGGTGAATGGAGATGATCTTACCAATCTGGTCCTTGGCCACGATGGTCAGCTCAGAGGGCGGTCCTTCTCCAGATTCATTGAGAGCTTTGACTCTGAAGGAGTATTCTTTCCCCTCTGTGAGCTCTCCCAGGGTGTAGTACATGTTTTTCGCCTTCTCCAGCAGTTTCCATTTCTCCTCCCCCTCGCTCTGCTCTAAGATGTAGGAGGTGATGTGGCTGCCTCCATCGCTGATGGGCTTCTTCCAGCCCAGGGTCACAGAGTCCTTGGTAATCTTCTGAGGTTTGAATTCTGACACCGGACCAGGTTGTTCTGAGGAAGTAACCATGGGACCAAGATCAGACATGTAGCCAAGTGATGATCATCATAATCACTGACATTACCTATCATTTTCCTTTCACATTCCACATTTCATACATTTAAATGTAGTTTTGCTAATATTCCCTTATTTTGCAATGAGAGTTGTAGTAAGGAAGTATACAAGTCAGTTTCACAAAACCGTGTGGAGAACACACCAAAACAAAGTGATCCTAGTGGTTTTACCTGAGGCTCTGACGGAGCCCGGCGTCTCGCAGCCATCTCCGATGCCGTAGGCATTCTCAGCCAGCACCCGGAAGCAATAGGCCTGCCCCCCTTCCAGGTTGGTGATCCTGAATGAGATTTTGCGACAGTCTGTAGCAACACAGGTCCATGCCTTCCTCTCTGCCAGACGCTTCTCCACAATGTAGCTCTTCACTGGGCTTCCACCATCGATCAGAGGGGGTTCCCAGGTGATGAAGGCGTGGCTTATGGAGGTCTCCTTAACAATCAGGTTAACTGGAGGTCCAGGAGTAGCTAAGAGAAGAACATGTTTACTTTATGTCCTTTTAACTGAACAGTATGGGGGATGTTATGTACCCTAGATGTCAGAATCCCAGAAAGTATAAACACACATTTAATTTTATATTGCATATGCAGAGAAGTTATTTAAGAATTAGCAGCCTGCAGTAGACAGAATAGTTCATAGCCAGTTATAGTTGAATGACTTTTGGCTCTTACCGAGGACCTTGACGATGATAGTGTAGCTCTTGGAACCGCTGCTGTTTTCCAGGGACAAAACATACTTTCCAGCATCGTATCTGTTGATGTCTTCAATCATCAGCAGTGTGTCCCACTCGGAGCTCTTGATGAGCACACCCTGCCTCTCCTTCAGGTTGGCACCCACCTTGGTCCAGGTGACATTGGGGGCAGGTCGTCCCTTCAGGGGAACATAGAGCCTCATGGTGACGCCTGCTCTCAGGATTAAGACTTTACGCAGTTCAGCGTCCAACTCAGCCTCTGGAGGGACTACAGGACAGAGACACACCATGTACTCTGATTAAAGCACAGCGCCTACCTACAACAACTGACATATCACAAGGGTGTCAAACTTACTGAGGATGTCCTTGGGCATGTGGTTCCCTGGGACCTCGCTGGGCTCGCTGTATCCAATCCTGTTCACGGCCATCACTCTGAACTGGTACTCAGTGCTGTCCATGAGGCCTGTCATCAGGAATTTGGTGGCCTGGAGCTTCTTGGGAACATTACACTTGGTCCAGTCCTCAGCCTGAGCTCGCTTGCACTCTACCAGGTATCCGATGATCTCACAACCCCCATCGTATGCTGGTTTAGTCCAAGTCAAACTGATAGAACTCTTTGTGGAATCAATCACCTTGGGGAAGGCCGGGGGGCCAGGAGGATCTGGAATAGACAAGATAACATTCATATGAATTTTGTTGAACAAAATAATAAAATACCAATAGATAAAATACCAATCTATAGCACTGATATCTTTCACTAGCACTACGACTCAACTACTACTTTCATAATATAAATAATAATAAATTATCATGCAGATGAGATAAATGTAAAAGGGCATAATATTCCATTGACACAAACCAAACCATTTGACTTACAGACAGGGTCTACAGCCAGGGCGGCATTAGACGCATCACTGGGTTTTCCCAGGCCAGCTTTGTTCATGGCAATGACTCTGAACTCGTACTCTGACCCTTCGGTTAGCTGGATGGCTTTGATGGTCCGGTCGATAACAGGTTTGCGGTTGACCTTGGCCCATGTCAGCTCTGTAGCCTCACGTTTCTCCATCATGTATCCCAGGATGGTGGCCTTGCCATCGTTGGCGGGGGCCTTCCAGCTGACTGTCATGGAGTCCTTGGTGATGTTGGTGATGACTGGGGGGTCACAGGGACCTGGTACATCTGGAGAGAGAGAAACCCACCAAGGAGAGCATCAGCATACTGATCCAAAGCTGTACTGTCTATCCTTACACCCCTATATCACAGCTGTACATTTCAATCTCACACCCTATCTCACAACTGTACTTTCTAATCCTACACCCCATCTAACATCTGTACTGTCTAATCCTACAACCCATCTAACAGCTTTAAGTCTAACCCTACATCCTATCTTATAGTTGTAGGCTAACCCCACACCTAGTTTATCTCTACACAGCATATCTGATGGTACATCTCCCTTCAGGAGAGCTGTAAAGTTATGAAGCCACATGATATTACCATATGGGTTCTTGACCATGATGGGGCCAGTCATGACAGCCTCTCCCACTCCATACTGGTTCTCAGCGCTGATTTTGAACTCGTACTCGTGGCCCTCGATGAGTTTCTCCACATTGCTGTCAGTGGAGTGGCCGTGGATGTTGGAGCTGACCAGCGCCCAGTTGGCCCTGCTCGTCTCTCTCTTTTCAATGATGTAGTTAGTGATCTCAGAACCACCGTCGGCCACCGGCGGCTGCCAGCGGAGCTTCACGTGGTCAGAAAACACCTTGGCAATCTTCACTGAGGCAGGAGGACCTGGTTTGTCTGGAGGGAGACATAAATCATTAAATAATACATATAACCATCATCAAGTCCAGAATACTTGCCAAGCCCTGTTGTAACGATGGGTGGCGGCCGTACCTAACACTTTGACCTTGATGGTGGCATACTTGGTGCCACTGATGTTCTCAGCAGTGATGGTGTAGTCACCAGACTCCTTCTTGGTGACGGAGTAGAGCTCCAGCAGGTGGACATGTTTCTTCTGACTCATCTTCATGCCCTCGGCCAGGACGAGAGGAGCTCCATCCCTCTTCCAGCTCACCTTGGGTAGGGGCTTACCGAACACCTCAGCGTCCAGGAAAATGTTGTCTCCAGCCTTCACCACGATCAGGTTCTTCATGTTGAGGCCTAGCTCTACACGGGGCGGAACTAAAAGACAGAGGAACAACTGCATTAATGGTTGCTCAAGGTAACATATGCAGCAAATCAGATGACTTCAGTTTTTGGTTTGATCTAATTTCAAGTCCAAGCACTACTATTACTACTAACCCTAACCCATGAAATAAGTTTCATAATTTAGAATACTAATCTATTGATAATCAGATTCTATTAAACCAACAGCCTGCACGAATCAGCAGGATGTGACCACAGTGTACCATTCTCTGCGAAGACAGGGATGGGGTCGGACAGCTCAGAGGGCTGGCTGATGTTGATGGCCGTCTTGGCAATGATGCGGAACTGGTACCGCTGTCCCTCCTCCAGGCCGCTCACTACGTAGTCCTCTGACTGGATGTTCATGCAGTTAGCGTTGCAGCGCGTCCACTTATCCTCAGGGATCTTTGTGTACTCTACGTAGTAGCCAATAAGCTTGCTGCCTCCGTCATGTCTGGGGCGGCTCCAGACCAGTGAGACGGTGGACTTGGTGACATCCATAGGCTCTGGTTTACCTGGTGGGTCTGGAGGGCACAACAAGACAATACATATTTACAACCAGAGCCACAAACCATATCCGATACTACAGCAGATATACAACTAGAGGAATACACTCTTGTAAATAGAGGCCAGTGCATACCGACGGCATTCCTGGCTGCAACGTGGTCAGTCTGTTTGCAGGGCTTGCCCTGTCCAGCCTGGTTGATGGCAGACACTCTGAAGGTGTACTCCAGCCCCTCGATGAGGCCAGAGCAGGTGTATTGGGTGGATTTCACCACAGACTCGTTGGCTTTGACCCAGAGCAGGCTGTTCCTCTCCTTCCGTTCGATGCAGTAGCTGGTGATGGGGCTGCCGCCATCGCTGCTTGGCTTCTCCCAGGACACAATGACGTAGTCCTTGTTGATCTTATTGACCTGGAAGTTTCTGGGCTCACTGGGAGGATCTGTAGACGTGAGACAACGGTCACACATGTGTACATTGAGATATAACTATAGCTTTAAATACGTTTTACTAAATATATCTCACACATGAGGAAGACCAAATAAACGACTCACTGAATGGATATCTGGCGACAGTCCTCTCTGAGTAGATGGGCTGGGAGATGCCGAATCGGTTCTCAGCGCGAACACGGAAGCCATACTCCTTCCCAGGAGTGAGTTTGGTGATCCGGAAGCTGCATTTGGTACAGGAGGTGGAGGCAGTGAGCCAGTCTCCTTGGCTCACGTCACACTTCTCAATGATGTAGTTGGTGATGTGGCTGCCTCCATTCTCCTGAGGAGGGTTCCACAGCAGGGTGCAGGCATCTAGGTCCAGCTCTGTCACTTCCAGCGGTCCCTCGGGAGGACCAGGGATGTCTGGGAGGACCAGAAGGCAGCCATGTTAAATCAACTGCTATGACAAAAAATTTCCAGACTAAGACTTTAAAGTGATGTGAGTACTACTGACCCATGACAATGACTTTGAGGATCTGGTTGATCTTGGCTGTGCTGTTCTTAGCAGACAGGCTGTAGTAGCCGCTGTCAGCCCTGTTGACATTCTTAATGGTCAGAGTACAGGTGGTCAGAGTCTTATGAACAGACAGGCGGTCTGACGTCAGGACATCCTCGCTCCCTTGTTGCCATTTACATAATGGAGCAGGTTTTCCAGCCACAATGGCTTCAACCACCATCTTAGATCCAGCCCTGACTGTCACGATGTCCTGCATGATGATCTTAGGAGCCACTGGGTAAAGAAAGGGAAGGGAATGTTACAGCCCTGTTCGTTAAAACGTGTATCATTGTCACTGGCCCAGATGAAGCCTGGTGTGAGCCAATATGTAATGGTGTGTATATGTACTGTCTGTGCATGTATGTATTGTGCATGTAAAGTGTGTCTACCTAAGTATATACAGTATGTGAAGTGCATGTGAACTCACTAAGCTGCTCCTTGACCTCGAACACGCCCTCTGCCTCTCGGGCCATGCTGACACCGACTGAGTTCCTGGCAGCAACTCTGAACTTGTACTTGGTTCCCTCCTTCAGCCCCACCACCACAATTGTCAGGTCTTTGACCACAGAGTAGGGGGTCCACTTGTCCTCGGCAGAGCCTTCCTCCTGGTAGTCCACCACATAGCCGTTGATCTTGGCTCCTCCGTCTCGGAGGGGCTTCAGCCAGCCCAGCGTGGCACTGTTCTTGGTGATCTCCAACACTTCCATTTTCTTTGGAGGGTCGGGTTCACCTGGTCACACAATGTAGGATGAGGAACAGATGAATACAAGCTATGTTCAAGACTGCACTGATCAAAACAAATAAGTAACAGTAACTATCCATTTTCTACTCCGCTGCTCTGGTTGTCTGTCCGTTCATCCCAATCACCCCCCTACAGGTTACTCCATCATTGCCCACGTGCCCGTTGAAGTCCCCCAGTAGAACTATGGAGTCCCCAGATGGAACCCTTTCCAGGATCTCACCAGGATGACTCCAAGAAGGCTGGATACTCTGAACTGCATAAGCACATACAGCCAGAGCCTTCCCCCCAGTGACTTGCAGTCGTATAGGGGTGACCCTCTTGTTCATGGGGAGAACTCCAACACAGCGGTGCTCAGCCGGGGACTTGTGAGTATCCCCACCGCCGCCTGGCGCCTCACACCGTGGGCAACTCAAGAAAAAGAAAAAGGGTACAGCCCCTCTCCAGGAGTTTGGTTCCAGAACCGGTGCCGTGTGTGCAGGTGAGCCCAACCATATCTAGTTGGTACTGCTCCACCTCCCGCACCAGCTCCGGCTCCTTCCCCGCCAGCGAGGTGACGTTCCACAACCCTAGAACCAGTCAGCGATGCCAGGGATCCGCACGCCCAGGAGTCCGCCTTTGCCTACCTCCCGGTTTGCATTGCACCCAACCCCAATAACTCTCCCTGCAGGTGGTGAGCCCACAGGGGGAAGAACCAGTAACTAGTAAGGAGTAAAATTGCCACAATTACAGTGAGGACAATTGGCAATACATTTAGCGGTAAAAATATACTTGAAATTAGTGGATTGTGGATAGTGGAAAATAAGCCAACAGCGTTCTTTCAATTTAAATAGATTAATTTAAATGTGTTTCAGGATAGAAAACTATGTAGCTGTATTTTCCACCTTGGCCTCATCTCAGAAACAGGTTATTAAAATAGACATGATGTTAAATAATGGTAAAAGTGTTTCTATGCTAGCGGAGCAGCGATACACTTACTGATAGGGTCCACAGCCAGGTAGGACCTGGGGGAGTCTTGAGGGATGCCGATGCCATACTTGTTGCAGGCCATGACTCTGAAGTAATACTCAATGCCGGGGCTCATGTTGGTGATCTTGAAGCTGGTCTTCTTCAGATCCTCGGTGCATTTGTTCCAGGTCTTCCTGTCCACCTCACGTTTTTCCACAATATACTTGAGAATCTGACTGCCGCCATCGTTCTCTGGAGGAAGCCAGGACAGCTGAGCGGTCGTCTTGGTGATATTAGTTGCGTCCAGACCACCAACGGGTCCAGGAGTGTCTGTCAAACACACAATACATATTCATGGGGGGCCTATCGTTTACTGCTGTAAAGGTGTTTACTGTTGTAATTCAGCTCTGGAAACAATAAAATGCAGTTTTTTTACCAAGGACTTTGACGCGGACGAACACAGCCTTCTCTCCAGATGAGTTGGACAGGGACAGAGAGTACCTTCCAGAATCCTCCCTGGTGCTCTCTGGGATGACCAGGAAGGACATGGTGTCCACCTGATCGACGTGACCCCTGCGGACCACATTGTCCACACCCAAGCGCTTCCAGGTCACCTTGGGTGCAGGTCGGCCTCGGATGACAGCAAACAGCCTGATGGGACATCCGGCCCTGACAGACAAGCCCTTCCTCAGACTGGCGTCAAGGTCAATCTCTGGGGCCTCTGATGTCATGGAAAAACAATCCAGAATTAGATTACATATTCTTTCAATTCAAGGGCAATTGTACATAAACAATATTTACAGGAAAGTGAGATTGAGCAAATTAATCCTGGTCTCACCCAGGATCTCTTTGGGGGAGACGGCCTCCCTCAGGTATGCGTGGCGTCCCCAGCCCACTTGGTTCTGGGCAGACACCTTGAAGTCGTACTCCAGCTTCTCATCCAGCTGTCCGATGGTGAACTCAGTGAGAACCAGTGGGCCGTGGGTGTCAATCCTCTTCCAGCCCTCAGAAGGCTTCTCTGGGTCAGCATCAGTCTTCAGCCTCAGGTCCAGGCTGTAGTTTATGATGGGAGCGCCACCATCGTACACTGGTCTGGACCAGCTCAGTGTGATGGAGGTCTTGGTGCTATCAGCCACCTTCAGGAATGCAGGGGGGCCAGGGGGCTCTGAGTACAATAGAATAGAATTAGTCATGATGAAATACTCCAGCTAATACAAGCTGTGAACATAAAATAACATGATAGCTATGTGTTTGTTTCTCAGCGATTACGCACCGATTGGATCCTTGGCAGCCACGGGTCTGCAGGGTTTGCTGGACTCTCCAAGACCCACCTCATTCTCAGCCTTGACTCTGAATTGGTACTCGTGGTTGGGGATGAGATTGGTCACCTTCATGCGTCTCTCTGAGATGGGACTCTTGGTGCAGGGAACCCAGCGCACAGCTCTCTTCTCCTTCCTCTCCAGGATGTAGCCAGTGATTGACTTTCCTCCATCGTTCTCTGGAGGAGCCCAGACGACAGTCATCTCGTCTTTTCCCACCTGGAGAAGAAGCACACAGGTGTCAATCATACAATTTTTTTGTACCATCCTCATTGATGATTGATGATGAGTGTAAAAGGTTTTACTTTTGCAGTATAATACTAAAAGGCCACAATCAAGGGCTTCCTTATCCTACCTTGGAGACCTCAGGGGCATCAGGAGGTCCAGGTTTGTTGAACTGGGTCTTGACGGTGACAGGCTTGCTCTCCATGGCTGGGCCTGTGCCCATTTTGTTCTCAGCTCTCACTCTGAAGATGTACTCATTGCCCTCCACCAGGCGGATAACATTGCAGTAAGGAGTCACCACAGAGCCAGAATATGTAGACCAGACCATTCTTCTTGTCTCACACTTCTCCAGAATGTAGCTGTCCACCTCACATCCACCGTCGTCCTCCGGACCGTCCCAGATCACTCTGCACTTGTCCGCTCCAATCCCGGTGACCCTGAGGTTCCTCACGGGCCCAGGGATGTCCAGCACATTGACGTTAGCATATGCTGTGAAGCTGCCTGCAGAGTTGGTGGCACTGATCACATACTTGCCGGTGTCTGTACGTTTGGACTTGGTCAAGAGGAACTTGGAGTAGTCCGCGCCGGTCTCATAGCTAATTCTGGGGTTATCTCCTGTTGCTTTGTCCTTGACCCACTTGACTTCTGGTTGGGGTTTCCCTCTCAGGGAAGCCTCCATCCTGACAGACTCTCCGGCCTTCACAGTCAGTGTTCCTGCCAGCTTCAGGTCGATTACTGGCTTCTGGATCTCCTCCCTCACCAATATATCACACAGCTTCACCCAGCCACTCTCCCCACCCTCATTGATTGTCTGCACCCTGAATAAGGCAAAAGAGGATTCAGAAACATTAAAAACATGATAAAAATGACTTATAAGACATTAGCATCAAAATAAAGCCACAGTAATTTAAACTAGTAATGGACAAACGTGACAGACCTGAAGGTGTACGTCTGGTTCTCAGTGCACTTGTCAGCCATGAAGAATGTATTGGTGAGAGGGCCAGCATTGAGTTTTTTCCACTCCTCGCCATCCTTCACTATACACTCAAGGTTGTAGGAGATGTTGGGGCTGCCACCATCGAAATCAGGTTTCCTCCATCTGAGGTACACATGGTTCTTGCCGATATCAGTGGCCCTAAAATTCTCAGGCTCTCCAGGATTCTCAATGGGGTCAATAGCCAGCAGGGGCTTCTTGGTCTCCACGGTGGGCCCTGGGCCAATCTTGTTCTCAGCACAGACACGGAACAGGTACTCATGACCTTCCATGAGCTTGGCCTTGATCATGCGGTTGGTGCAAGTGGATGAGATCATAGACCACATACTGATGCTAGGCTCACGGCACTCCACAATGTAGTTTGTGATCTCAGAGCCACCGTTGTCTTTTGGAGCTTCCCAGTTGACCATACAGGAGCCCTTGGTGGCGTAGTTGAGGTGGAGGTTCTGACAGTGGCCAGGTCGGTCCAGGACATTGACTGTGATGATGCACGAGGCTTCGCCACCCTCGTTGGATGCCTTTAGGATGTACTGGCCATGGTCGGCTCTGGTGGACTCCTTGATATTCATATGGACCACTGGGAAGTTCTGGGTGATAGTGATGCGTTTGGTGTTTTCCAGAACAGTCTCTCCCTTAGACCACAGGATCTCAGGGTCTGGCCGAGCCTTGACGTAGCCTGTAATGTTGATATTGTGTCCAACACGCACAGTGAGATGATCACGGCAGGTTGCCGCCATCTCTAGCTCAGGTGGAATGAGGATGTCCTGAGCAGTGATGGACTCTGGGATATCTCGGGATTCTCCATCTCCAATCATATTGGAGGCAAAGACTCTGAACCTATATTCGAGCCCTTCCTCCAGGCCCTTGACTCTGTAGGCACACTGTTTGATGAAGTCATCCAGGTTCACCTTCTTCCACTCCTCACTATCAGCCTTCTTCATCTCCACCGTGTAGCCCAGGATGGGGCTACCACCATCTTTGTTAGGTTTGGTCCACACCAGGTCAGCAGTGGACTTGCTGTAGTCCTTGATCTTGGGGTTGACTGGGGGGCTTGGTACAGTGATTGGCCTGCAAGGCTTGCAGGGGTCCGAGACGGGAGAGGGACCACTGAATCCAGCAATATTTTCAGCAAATACTCTGAACTCATAGTCGTTGCCTTCAAACAGGCCCAGAACTCTGTATCTGAGGTCCTTGCAGGGCGTCTTGTTCACACGGATCCACTTTCCTCCAATGTGTCGGCGTTCAATTATGTAGCCAGTAATCTGGCTGCCGCCATCAGACAAAGGCATGGTCCAGCCAACCGTGACAGCATCCTCTGCGATATCTGAGGTTTGTGGTTTACCAGGGTGGCTTGGGGCCTCAAATGAGTGCTGGGCGACAGTAGGCTTGCTCTCCAGAGGAGCACCAATACCCATTTTGTTCTCAGCACGGATTCGGACCACATACTCTGCTCCCTTCTGCAGACGGGAGATCTTGATTGTGGTGGCAGTGCTGCCAGAGCTGACTCCTCCCCAGGTCTCCTTGTTGGATTCTCTCTTCTCAATTATGTAGTTGGTGACTGGGCTGCCACCATCGTCTTTGGGAGGACGCCATTCGATCTCCATGGAGTCTGGTGTCACTTCCAGGATATTGACAGGTCCAATAGGAGCAGCAGGCACGTCCAGAACGGTGACATTGAGTGCCACGGTCTTGCTTCCAGCTGGGTTGGACACCGTCAGCAGATAGCTGCCAGAGTGGTTTCTGGTACAGTTGTTGATGCTGAGCACAGTAGAGAAATTATCAGTGTCTATCTTGACATTACCCCCGGGGGTGATCTCCTCTCCCTCGATACACCACTTAGCAGTTGGAACTGGGATTCCTCTCATGATGGCTGGCAGCCTGATGGTGGTGCCGGCCTTGACGATGATGCCCTCAATCAGCTTAACGTCCACCTCAACGATGGGAGGAACTGGACAAACACAGATACAAAGAAGGCCTTGTAATTACATTGAATTTGTAATGAAGAGATTACATATATGTAGTTATGCTATAATAATAAAAGAACATAAGAGTAAGTTTGCGTGATGTCTAACCCAATTTCTCCTGGCAGAGGACGGGAACAGTGGTGTCAGGTCTGCTGAGGCCAATGGCATTCTCAGCTCTGACGCGGAAACGATAGGTCTTTCCCTCCTCCAGGCCAGTCACATGACTCTCAGGGATGCTGACGGTCTTCCACTCATCCCATTCCCTCTCTCCCTCCTCCTGATACTCAACCAGGAAGCCAGTGATGTTACTTCCTCCGTTGCGGTCAGGCCAGTTCCAGACCAACCACACTTCAGTCTTGTCGGCATCGATGTGATGCAGGTCCTTGGGTGGGCCTGGTGGGACTAAGGAGCCACAGACAAATATTACATTCGACCAGAGATATGTCGAGGCATCGTATCCATGAATACATGCTGACACACTGCACCAGTGTGCAGTGTGTTACTCACATAGGGGGTTCATGGCCTTGATGGATTTTGGTGTCTCCACATATTCACTCCTGCCAAACTGGTTCTCAGCAGCCACACGGAACAGGTAGGCTGTTCCTTCCATCAGATGTTTGGCCGTCAAGCTGCGCTTCTTAGAAGAGGAGCAGACAGGCACCCACTGTGCAGAGGCTGCATCTTTCTTCTCCACCACAAAGTTAGTTATGCGGGTGCCACCATTGTCCTCTGGATCCTTCCAGGATAGGTAGGCAGAGTCGCTCCTCACGTCGGTCACACGCAGGTGTTGAATGGGACCGGGCTTGTCTGGAAGACACAGGCAGCATTTTAGAGCATAGTGCACATAGTGCACATAGTGCAACACTGCCAGGGGTAGGGATTTCCATTCCCACTGGAGCCTCCCATGCATTTAATGTACTCTAAGACGTGTTGGATAGCATGCACCAGGCAGCATAATAAATTATTATTATTGCTATAAGGTGGAGTATACTATATTTAGTAAGGCACTATGCACTAACTCGCTTTCGTAGAAATCTATTGAAGAATCACCAAATACTATAAATAAATATTTACATTATGCTGCATTAAACTAACTAAAGTGAATCAGGTCATCTAGTTGGCCTCTTACCCAGGACCAAGACTGTGCAGGTCACGGTCTTGGATCCAGCCGGGTTCTCCACTGTCAGGGTGTAATCTCCACAGTCGTCACGGTTACAGAACCTCATCTCGCACTTGGTCCTGTTCTGGTTGACCTCGATATCAGCTCTGGTGGGCACCTCTGCCTCATTTTTCTTCCAGGAGACACTGGGGAAGGGGATGCCCTTGATCTCAGCCATCAGAGTAATGTGAGTCCCAGCCATGGCCTTTACCTCACGGGTCATCGCAGCATCCAGGATCAGATCTGGGGGCTCTGTGGCACAACCACAGGGGGTCAGAAGAGAGTAAACACACCAACAGAACTAGTGTTGGATCTTCAGCTCTTCAACTCTGAGTTAAATACTGAGACATCCAAACATCAACAAGAAGAGGTAACTCACCGAGTCTGTCCTGAGCTCTGACGGGCTCCTTGATGTTAGCAGCCTCAGATTCTCCAGCGGCATTGACGGCCATGACACGGAATCGGTACAGACACTCGTCCTCCAAGTTGATCACCTTGAACTTGGTGTCTTGGCAGGAGTCTGGGGTCTGGTTTACCTGAACACACAACCAGTAGCAGTTTAGAGATCTCTCAATGATCTGACACAATCTTGAGGAGAGCATGACCATATCGGCTTCAAGTTATATTTCTGCATTTCCAACAGCAAGGCTTTCATTTGATTCAATCTTTGTGTAAATCATGGATCTCACCTTGAGCCATTCGTCTTCCCCTGCCTTCTGGAATTCCAGCAGGTATCCCAGGATCTTGCCCCTGCCGGTGTCCTTTGGAGGCTCCCAGGACAGAGACACTGACTCCTTGGTCCGGTCTACGGCCTCAGGATTCACAGGAGGACCAGGACGAACTGGGACAGACGAGACATCATTATTGCCCACCTATCTACCTGTACAAGTATATCTACTGTACAGTATATTCAGATATATACTGTATATATACAGTATATATGTACAAGCATAGTGTGAGTGGAAATATGTAGTTACAGTATGTATATATGTATATATGTATGTGTATATATATAGTGTATGTATCGTTGACCTACCAATGGGGTCTTTAGCAAACGCTGGTTTGGTGGGGGGGCTGGGGTCTCCCTCTCCAACCACGTTCTCAGCACTGACTCTGAATTCATACTCGCAGCCCTGCAGCAGCTCTGGAACCCAGTACTCCACCTTGGGGTGGATCTTCTCTTTGTTACAGCGGACCCATCTGACAGGAGCAATGCAACAATGGTTCCCATCATCATCATCATCATCATCATCATCATCATCATCATCATCATCATCATCACCACGGTTACTATCACCATCATCAGCCTGGTTACTATCATGATCATCAAGACCAAAACTATGGTTATCTCCATCATTATCACCATGGTTACCATCATAACCACTGTTACCAACACATCGTCATCATCATCAACAGCATCATCACCACGGTTACCAACACATCATCATCATAACCACGGTTACCAACACTCCATCATCATTGTCATCTCACCACAGTTACAAACACATCAGCAGCAGCAGCACCATCACGGTTCCCAATACAACATCATCACCATGGTTACCATTGTCACCATCATCACCTGTTGGCCATGGTCTCCTTCCTCTCCATGATGTATCCATTAATGGGTTTTCCTCCATCGGCAGGAGGCTCCCAGCTGATGAGGGCTGTGTTGTGGTACACCTCCTTTACCATGGGTTGCTTGGGGGCATCTGGGACCTCTGGGATGAAGAAGCACAGAAATCAGAACTCCCACAGGTTGCTAACGCTGTTCTACCACTGTTCAAATGGGGTGTCTTTACAATTTAACTAGGCCACTGCTTTCTGGGCAATCTAACTTGCCCAAAGAGCAGAGGAGCTTGGCGGTGTTGTATCACCATGGGCATGTCTTGTGACAAAAAGGTGTATAAGTTCTGAATTCCTGAAGTTATCCTCATGAATCTTTGTACACACATTACCAGACCTAAGCTGGGTCTGACAATAAGGTGAAAGTGTGAAAGGTTCATAATGGTTGGCAGTAGGCCAGAGGCCATTAATAATCGCTGCTTGTAGCTTGAATTATTCGAATAATTATTATGATTAAAGAGGAGCTATGGCTTACTGAAGACATCTTTAGCCTTGGTCTCAGCAGAGAGCAGAGGTTCACTGATGCCATAGATGTTCTGAGCCATGATCCTGATGATGTACTCTCTTCCCTCAATCAGCTTGGGAACCTGAGGTCAGAACACATAGGCATAGTGACATTAGCATAGCTACATTAGCAGAGTTACTTTAGCATAGCTCCTGGATGTCATAATGCATTATTATAGCTACAATAGCACAGTCCCAGGCTCATCATCATATATTAGTATACATGGTCCTGATGATGTACTCTCTGCCCTCGATCAGCTTGGGAACCTGAGCTCCGATTTCAAGAGGTTGAGAGGAGGTTAGTCTTGTTTTGACTGGGGAAGGAGGACTGCTAGCATCAAGCTAATCTGACCTTGCAACTGGTCCTGGTGCAGGAGGAGGTGACGGGCATCCACAGCTCTCTGTTGGTGTCCCTCTTCTCGATGATGTAGTTGGAGACAGCGCAGCCGCCGTCATCCAGAGGAGGACTCCAGGAGATCACCATGTAGTTCCTGTAGACCTCGTCAAACACTACGGGACCCTCTGGAGGCTGTGGTCGGTCTAGAAGAGAAGAGGCCACCTTAGTAACATCAACCGCACCCTATCCATCGAATCATCTAAGCCTCGTAGGGTACCTCTAAATCTTGTGCACCCACCTGTGGGAGGGATAAAAGGTGCAACTACTAGTGCTTTAATATAGATTTTTTCATTTCTGCTTCAGCCACGGACTTCAGTACTAACCGACCAGTGTCACTAATGGTCAACAGACTTCAATACTAAGTGATCAGGGTTACTGATGGGATGGGAAGCAGACTCCAGCAGTATTCAGGTGACTAATGTGAAAAAGTCTGCAGTACTCACCAACCACGGTTATAGAGCACAGTCCCTTGCGTGTTCCCACAGCGTTCTCCACAGTGACAGCATAGGAGCCGCTGTGCTCTCTCTTGGCCTTGGAGATAGTGAGGTTGAGGTGTCTGCTGGTGCTGTGCGTGCTGATCTCCTCGTCAGCTTTCAGCTCCTCATCATCCTTGCTCCAGGTGACGGTGGGTGCTGGCTTGCCACTATAGCGACCCTGCAGGGTGCACATGTCTCCTACCTTCACCATCAACTTGTCTCTGAAATCCAGGTCCAGGTTGGGAGGTTCTGAGGAACAGAGAAAGGAAACAGTCAGGTCTCTTCATAACAGAAGACATAGTCCCTGACTGGACTATCTAGAAGTACAGTCCCCCTCTCCATACTTCATAGTCAAACACTAGATACAGTGGGGAAAACCAGATTGACCAGGCAGTGCTCACCAAGCTCCTCCTTGACCTGGATGGGTTTAGTGCAGAAGGAGGCTTTGCCCTGTCCAACCTGGTTGACAGCAGACACTCTGAACTCGTGGCTGGAGCCCTCCTTCAGGCCAGCATGGGTAAACTTCCTGTCCATCAGCTTTTCTTCTCCACCGATGGGTGTGAAGTTGTCTTTACCAATCAGACGAGACTCCAAGACATATTTGGTGACTTCAGCGCCACCATCGTACTTGGGGGGTCTCCAGGATACTGAGATGGAGTCCTTGGTGATGGCGGTGACCTCCAGGTCTTCTGGACGCTCTGGAACAGCTGTCAGACAAGAGAACCTCAGAAGCAGCACCAGTACTACATGCAACCACAATGACATCCAGAAATACTAGTACAGGTTCTTCACATTATCACCGGATCCAATGCAAATTCTTGATAAGCCACTGTATATGATACATCACATAACATTCAAACAATCACATGTTCCTTACAGATGGGGTCCTTGATGAGAACCATCTTGTCGGTCTCGATGAAGGGTCCCATGCCGATGATGTTCTCTGCTGCGATCCTGAAGAAGTATCCCTTTCCATCAATTAGACCCTGGACAACCGCGTTGTTCCTGGTCACCGTGTAGGACACGGAGGTCCAGCCCATGCGGTCAGACTCTCTCTTCTCGATGATGTAGTTGGTGATGGCTGAGCCACCATTGTCCTCAGGAGAACACCACGTCAGTTTGCAGGAGTCGGTGGTCAGATTCACTCCAGCGAAGGGAAGCCCCACAGGGCCAGGCACATCTACAGCGAGAAGAGCATGAACAGTTACCATCACAATCAGCAATATGTTCTGTGTATGTGACAGTTAAACTTCTTGAATCTTGAATCTTGAACTCACCAAGAACTTCTACAATCACAGCCTTCCTCCTCTCACCACCCTCATTCTTGGCGGTCAGGGCGTAGATGCCCTGGTGTTGGCGTCTGCAGTTCTTGATGACCAGAGAGTTGGAGATGCCGGTGGTCTCCACCACCGCCTCCTTCGGAACATCTGTGTCATCACGACACCAGCTGATCAGTGGAGCCGGTTTACCAGAGACATAGGCAATGATACGGATGGTGCCACCAGCGTGGACTACGATCTTCTCCTTAACAGAGGCATCCAGGTCCATTTCAGGGGCAACTAGAGGAGTGGACAGGAGGGGACACTTAGATATCTTGGAGCACCACCTTTGAAGAACTGTTATATGAAGTATTGTTTCTGCCAGGATACAGATATGTAGTAGGCCTTACTAGTTCTGTCTTTGAGCTCAATGAGCTCTGAGACATGTCCTGGATCTCCCACCCCAGCAGCATTGACGGCTCTGACCCTGAAGCGGTACTGACTGCCCTCCTTCAGGTTCGGAACCACAAACTTGGTCCCTCTGATCTCCTTGTCTTTTGCCTGCAGGAGGAGGAATAGGTCCACAGTTACTCCTAGTTCACAATCAATAGAGCACAAACGAGATACAGGTGTACTGTGTGGGAACTACAGTAAGGATAGAGGTGATGACCTTCTCCCACTCCTCCGGCTCTCCCTCCTTCTCCTCCTCTTCTGGCTCGCTCAGCAGGAGGGCTTTTCTCTGGGCCTTCTTTTCCTCCTCCGCCTTGTCCACCTCCTTGTACTCCACGAAGTAGCCAGTCACCTTGGAACCTCCATCCGTCTGAGGGGGAATCCATTCCAGCTCCACAGTGGACTTAGTCCAGTCCAGCACTTTGGGGGTTGGGGGGCCAGGGGGTGCTACATACACACACAGAGTTTAGGCATGTTTCAGAGATGGATGTTGTGAGATTAAAGAGCACGGGTGTGGGGGTCTTACTGATGGGGTCCCTGCAGAGCACCGGGTCTGAAGGCACACTGGGGATTCCACAGCCGGCAGCGTTCGTGGCAATGACTCTGAACTGGTACATGGCGCCCTCTAGCAGGCCAGTGACATCCCAGTTGTTCCCCAGAGGAAGTGCTCTGATTGGCTCGCGGTTGATCCTGGCCCAGCGCTTGGAGGTGGTCTCCTTCTTCTCAATGAAGTAGCCAGTGATGGGGGAGCCTCCGTCGTACTCGGGCTCATCCCAGTTCACCGTCATGGACTCCAGACATACCTCGGTGACCATGGGCTTCTCACACTGACCGGGAACCGCTAGAGGACACAGGGCATTACTCATTAGATTGCTTTTTACATGAATTAAATGCCCAATGATACAGACAAGAGCAGAATAGGTCATATGAAGATCCAAGTGGTCTGAACTTACTGAAGAGGTTCCTGGCCTTCTCTGGCTCGCTGCTGATGGGCGGTCCCACTCCAAACTTGTTCTGAGCCATGACTCGGAACTCGTACTCGTGGTTCTCCGTCAGTCGAGTCACCACATAGGCACACTCCTTGAGGTTGTTGGACACGTGCACCCAGGACTTCCTGTTGTCCTCACGCTTCTCCACCACGTAGTTTGTGATCTTGGAGCCTCCGTTGTCCTTGGGAGGGCTCCAGGCCAGACCGATCCGCTCAGCGAATACCTCCGTCAATTTGATGGGTCCCACAGGGGGGCCGGGGCGACCTGCAGACAGGCATGTGTTATAATAATATAATAATATAACATTATTAACAATCAATGTGATGTTTTATTAACTTAGTTAACAATCAATATGTTTTCTTAACATTATTCATAATATGATGTATTAACAATTACGTTAAACGTAAATAAAAATTATTAACTTATTAACTTATTTATTAACTTATTAACTTTAAGTTAATAGTATTTCCACAATCTCTGCACAATACTACAGAATAAGTACCATTCCTAACAGTCTAACCAATTGCATGGACCAATTATTCTATACTATAATTTATATGTACATGAGAGCATATGCATCACTTCTCATGCTAATGCTAATAGCAGTGTTTCCCAAAGGTGCAGGGGTACTTCAGTGGGGGCTCAGGCCAACGCTCTCTGTGTCTCTGGGTAGTATTTGCATCATTTGATCAGTTCCACATGGATGTATTGTAGTGAACAAACATTAACTACCGATACAATTTGAATGAAGTGTGAAACTTCACAGTCACCCTGGCGACACCAGTGAGAGTGTTGTCATTGGAAACACAACCCACTTTTTAAGATTCAAGGCTTTGAATGTATGGGGGTAATTCAAGTGATCATACAACAATAAGTAATGTGTAAATACGCACGGTGATTACACATTGCTTAGTTTGGGAACCACTGATTTAGAGTGTGAAAGCTGATATCTCTATTCTAGTCTTATTATGGGGCGTGTTGTATCTTCTCACCGAGGACAGTAAGGGTGATGTCCTTGGAGGCCTTGCCCAGACTGTTGACAGCAGTCAGGGTGTAGAGGGCAGAGTCCTCCCTCCTGGACTGCTGGATGAGAAGGGTACACTTGTCCTGGGTTACCAGCTTGTTGGTGTGCTGGTCGTACTGCACCACCACCTTCTCCTCAGGCTTGGCCAACTCAGCTTTGTGCCAGGTGAGGGTGGGGAAGGGGCAGCCGGTGATCTTGGCCAGCAGACTGATGTCACAGCCTTCCTCCCCTTCCACTGCCTCGCGCATCTCGATAGTCGGGGCGCCTACAGAGAGAGAGATGGTTTGGTTACGACCCGCTCTCTTACGACACACGGCGGTGTGTTCACAGCTGGGGATGTGGTTGGTGATGTGTTGCTTGTGGGGTCTTACATGTCTGGTCCTTGATCACCAAGGGTCCGGCCGTGGCTGAGGGTCTGCTGGGACCGGCTGCATTCACAGCCTTCACCCTGAACTCATATTCTGTTCCCTGTGGACGTACACACACACACACACACACACACACACACACACACACAGACACAGACACACACACACACACACACACACACACACACACACACACACACACACACACACACACACACACACGTTTTAGTGTAGTCAGGAGGACGTACTGTATGTATACAGTAAAATCAAACCCAAGGAACAGATCCCTCTATGGGTAAACATGGATGCTGAAACCTTCTTTGATAGGCTAAAACCCTGCCAGGTCATATTACAAACTATAGTGACATCACCCTTGGTGGTGTTTGGGCTTGTAGTTCCATGTTCGGCGTGTTTAAAGTGTTTGATGGTGTGGTGTGTTTTGTTGTGTTTGGGGCTGACCTCCTTCAGGTCCTCCACGACAAAGGTGAGCTCCTCCACGTCTCTCTTGTTACACTGTTTCCACGTCTCCTTCTCCTTGCCGCTGGTATCCCAGCTCAGACGTTCGATGATGTAATGTGTTACCGGAGAGCCACCGTTGTTCTTAGGAGCCTCCCAGCTCAGGGTCACCGTTGACTTGGTTACCAGGTTCACCTTGACCTTGGTGGGGGGGTCAGGGGGGTCTGGAGAGGGGTGTCCAAGTGTTAGAGAGGCTTCCTCTACATCCGTGTGTATGTGTGTCTGTCAGTCTGTGATACTTACAGATGGGGTCCCGGGCCCTTACAGGCTCACTGGTTACAGTGTAAGGACTGAATCCCAGGCGATTCTCAGCACGCACTCTGAACAGGTAGTCCTGACCTTCCAGAAGACCTGGGACCACATATGCCTGGCTGGCACATGCAGCGTTCACCTGCACACAACCACAAGTGCACAACTTAATACCCAATCCAACCCACAGGTACATTACTTAATACACAACCCAACCACATGTACACAACTTAATATGCAACAACCACAAGTAGACAACTTAATGCGCAACCCAACCACAAGTAAACACCTTAATACACAACATCCACAAGTACATAACTTAATACATAAAGCTAAAATGGGTGGCAGTAGCTCAGAAGGTAAGAGCGATTGTCTGGCAACCGATAGTTTGTTGGTTCGATTCCTGGGCTCCGCCTAGCTAAGTGTCGAGGTGTCCCGGAGCAAGACACCTAACCCTAACTGCTCCTGATGTGTTGGTTGTTACCTTGTGGTTGGTACAGCTATATAAATGCAATCCATTTATTATTTTAAAATGAGCACACTCCCGACTGATGCTGTGCAAATGGATTCAAGGCGAGCAAGTGATTCTCAATGTCAGGATGTAGGAGCAGTGGTACCTTGGTCCAGGCCTTGTCGGTGAGAGATTTCTTCTCTATATAGTAGCTCTTGATTCTCTCTCCTCCATCGTTGTCTGGAAGCTTCCAGATCAGCCTCACCGTTGACTTGGTTATGTCAGTCACTCTCAGATCCTTAGGAGCCCCAGGAACATCTGGAGACACATCCAGTTATGAAATCCACTTACTAACTCACCTAGTTACTAACTCACCTAATTACAACCTCCCCTAGTTACGAACTCACCTCTTTACTAGCTCAACTAGTTACTAACTCATCCAGTTAATAACTCACCAGTTACTATGGTATCCAGTTACTAACTTGCCTTTTTACTAACTCTAGCTACTAGCTCACCTAATTTTAACTCACCTAGTGACTAACTCATCCAGTTACTAACTCACTTAGTTCCTAACTAACCTAGTTACTATCTCATCCAGTTATTAACTCACCTAGTTACTAACTCACTTAGTTCCTAACTAACCTACTTACTAACTCATCCAGTTACTATGTCACCTAGTACTCTTCAAGGTCATTTCTGCTAGAGAGACTGAGAGCTGTTAATTATCTGAGGCTATATCAATGTTGTATGAAGGCTAAATTGAGGCGGTATAATAAAACGTACCGAGGACATTAACTCTGACATTGATGTGTTTCTGTCCAGACTTGTTCTTGGCGGTGACAGTGAAACGGCCTGAATGACTCCTCAGACTAACGGGGATGGTCACGGTCGATGTCGAATCCGTAGACTCAATCTGCAAAATTGTCCATACAACACTTAAGCACTTTTAATTACTTTCATAATATGCAGTGATATATTATTTCCAGTTTACGACCAACTAAGAAAAGCTGCAAGTGTATGCAGCTTTTCACAAAGAGATTATTAACAAAGAGATGAGAAAATACATGAATAAAAAGCAGTTGAGGTGCCGGTCAGACCTCAGAGTCCACTGGCAGTGTGTGCAACTTGTTCTTCTGGTGCGACTTGGCTTTGCCATCGAAGTCCCAGGTAACCTTGGGATCCGGGCGGCCCTTGATGATGACCGGGATCCTGATGGGGTCTCCAGCGCTGATGTAGAGCAGGTCGTCCGCCAGCATGTCCAGCGTGAGATTGGGTGCAACTGTGGAGGTCAAAGGGCAGAGAATATTTCAGAGGAGCTCCAGGACACTGAAATACATGACTATTACTATAGTAATCCTATATGAGACATTATGTATCTTATACTATTATTACGATATCATAATGCCACCAGCGTACCTTGAACATCCTCCACCAGAACCTCTGTTCGGGGGCTGGGGTCGGACTCCCCGATGTCATTGACGGCGATGATCCTGAAGCGGTAGCGTTTGAGCTCCCGGAGGCTGGGAACAGTGTACTCGGTGGTGGGGTGTAGGGTGTCCAGGTCGTTGACCCTCACCCAGTTTGAGGAGCCCTCGTCCTGGATCTGAATGATGTAGCCCTTGATGGGGCTTCCGCCGTCCCGCTCCGGTGGGGTCCAGGTCAGGGAGACACTGTGCTTGTTCTTGTCAGCCACCTCCGGGGCCGCCGGCATGCCGGGGGGAGCTTTTAGGGTGAGACGCAGCCCATTAGTTTATCACTGAATACCTGAGGAAGCTGGGGGAGGTCAAAGGCAATCGAAACTACGTACTACACACTACAGTACATACCGTTTTTTGTACTATCAGTATGCAAGGCAAAAGTATGCTTGTTTTTGGATATACGTCAGCCGTCATTGATGATTTCACGCTACAAGCCCACCTAGTTGTTTTCCCCTAAACAGTGCAATATACTGTATTTATGAATATGATTGCGATAATAAAAACATATACTGTATGTATTAAAAACATGCTTTAAAATAATATTTCAGTTGCCTCTTCATTGGGTTGCTGGTCTGGGGTTGGAGAGGTTAATAATGTTTAAAGGTTTCGGTTAAGACGGTCGTCCTCCTGTCAAAATGCATTGTGGATTATCCAAGCAACTGCAATAGTTTGCACAATACGAATTTCACCGGAAATAGCATGCCATACTTTGCGTACTTTTAGTATACTGTTTTTTGCATGCTACGTGGAAATATGATATGATTTGGATGGATACAAAGGATCTTTTTTGTCTGTTGAATTTGGTTTTGCAGACACAATACACCAAAACACGGACATACACTAACGAGCAACAGGACATACTGAGCAGAGGGATTGAGTAATAATGACACTCTGGGAACACCAGAATGTGGATTTGTAGTGAGCATCTTCTGGCTGAACCAGTAACCAGCAGTGTGTTTAACTCACTAATGGGGTCCACAGCGAAGGCAGACTCTGACGGTCCGCTGAAAGGTCCGGTTCCTGCACTGTTGGTGGCTGCTACTCTGAAATCGTACTCTGTCCCCTCAATCAGACGGGTCACCTGGTAACAGGACAAACAGCGTGAGTGGATGGTCCCCAGCTCAGAGTAAAGCTCAGGTAATGCGACATTACTGGTAATTTTCTGGTAATATTGAAGATATGTGGTGATCTAGTGGTTCTCAAACAATTTTCACTAACGTAACCCTGTTCAGGGGGTATGTTTAAATGTTACTTAGTGTAAACAAGTACATTACCATTATTCACCAAATGTGTATGTTTCTATTCAGATTTATCCTGCAATCCTTCAAAGTACTGATCTGGAAAGGCCAGCTCTACCCTCACCTGGTACTCCCAACCCTTCAGGCCGCGTTTGGTGACAGGAGCCTTGTTGGCCTTGGCCCAGTAGGAGGTGCCCTTGTCTCTCTTCTCCAGCCAGTAGCCGGTGATCTTGGAGCCGCCATTATCCCTGGGGGGCTCCCAGGTCAGGGTCATGGAGGTCTTGGAGTATTCAGTGATGGTTGGTTTCTCTGGTGGCCCAGGAAGGCTGAACGGATCTATGATGACCACTTCCTCTGTGGCACAGGGATCGGACCTACCATAGCGGTTCTCAGCTCGGACCCGGAACAGGTAGGTCTTATTGGTCTCCAGGTTCCACACCTAGAGATCATAACATCACAACATTATCTCTTTATTGCACACAGAGATCAACCTAGCAATATAAAACAGTATGTCATATATTAGTCTCACAAATCAAAGATTTGTGAAAGCAGATGAGCTCAAATCTGGGTGAACAGGGTGTTTCAGTTAAGTCATATTTGTTTTGACCAATCATGTTGGTGGAGGCAGGGATCACAAATGAACACAAACTAAGTTGTTAACTGTAAACAAGTGTCTGTAAAGGATTCAACATTGTATAGACTGACCACTGTATAAATACTATATAGTATTAATATTACAATATTTATTCATATTACAATCCCCTTCTGAAAACATCCACTTGTGCAAATTTGTTTAACTTATAGCTAGGATCTAATATATTCTACATCTAGAGATCATCTCATCTGTTTCGCTACTGTTCTTGGCTAATACATTTACATTTACATTTAGGGCATTTGGCAAATACTTTTATCCAAAGCCACTAACAGAGAGTACATTTGTTGAAGGAGACAGCATTATATCACTGTGGTACATAAAGGTAAGAATAGAGCAGCTTATAAGCATTCATAGTTGCAAGGCTCATTGATTGGGGTGGGGGGGGTGTTTATGCAGAGTCCAGGTGAAGACCAGGTAGGTCTTGTGTCTCTTGCGGAAGCTGGTGTGTGATCAGCCGGGAGCTCATTCCACCACTGTGGTGCCAGAACAGAGAAGAGTTGGGACTTGGTAGAGAGATGTTTGCCTGTTCTTAGTGAAGGTGGTACCAGTCGTCTTGCTGAAGTTGTTGAGAAGAGTGCTCGGGCTGAGCCGTGGGGTCTGACAAATGTTTGGAGGTAGGTAGGGGCAGTTCCGCTGATAGCCTTGTAGGCTAGTACCAGTGTTTTTAATCTAATGCAAGTGATTACCGGGAGCCAGTGGAGGTCACGGAAGAGGGGGGATACATGGGAGAATTTTGGTTGAACACCAGGAACGCTGCTGCGTATGTTGTAAGGGTTTGATTGCGGAGGCAGGGAGTCCAGCCAAGAAAGAATTGCAGTAGTCAAGGCGAGTGATGACGAGCGCTTGGACCAAGATCTGTGCTGCTTCATGTGTGAGGAATGAAGAGAAGCTCAGCCTTGTCCAGGTTAAGCTTCAGGTGGTTGGCAATCGTCCATTTGCTGATGTCAGCCAGGCATTTAGAGATGCGTGTTGCGATTTGGATGTCAGAGGGGAGGAAGGAAAGGAACAGTTGGGTGTCGTCTGCGTAGCAGTGATAGGAGAAGCCGTGGGATGTAAATACAGAGCCTAGAGACCTATTACTGAGCCTTGGGGCCTCTGGTGTCAAGGGTGCAGGGTCTGGATAGGGAGACTTTCCATGTGACCTGATAGATAAAATCTGTCAGGTAGGAAGTGAACCAGGATAATGCAGATCCAGCAAGGCCAAGCTCTGCCAGAGTTGAGATGAGAATTTGGTATTTCACTGTGTCGAACGCAGCAGACAAATCAAGAAGGATGAGCATAGATGAGAGAGACGAACCTCTGGTGTCATGGAGGGACTCAATTACCGCGAGAAGGGCCGTCTCCGTGGAGTGTGCGGCCTTGAAGCCTGACTGATGAGGGTCTAGCAGGTTGTTTTGAGAGAGATAGGAGGATAGTTGGGTAGAGACAGCACATACTAGGGGGGGGAGGATAGTCACAGGGGTGAAAGAGGAGGTGATGTCCTTCATCTACTTTGTAAAGTAGGTGACAAAGTCATCAGCTGTGAGGGAGGAGGGAGGCAACCCGAGTTTCCTCGGGTTGGAGGCGGAAGAGTTGATCTTTGCAAAGTAGAAGGCAGATTTGGCTGCTGACACAGTAGAGGTGAAATGTGAGAGGAGGGTGGAGGTAGTGAGAGAGATCATCAGCAGAGTCTGATTTCCTCCATTTTCTCTCAGCTGCCCCCAGCTCTGTTCTACAAGCCCGCAGAGCTTTTGACAGCCAGGGAGGGGGAAGAGAGGATCGTGCTGGTCTGGAGGTGAGTGGACAGAACGAGTCCAAGGAGGAGGAGAGAGGAGAAACAAGGAGGAGAAACTTTATTTATTTCCTTCGGGATAAATAAAGTTCTATTCTATTCTAATGTCAGAGTGGAGGTGACGATGTGAGGATTAGTGGGGAAGGAGGTGGGAGATTTTAGGGGGAGAGAGTGTTGGTGGATGTGGGAGAAAGAGTAGGTAGTGGAGAGGGTTGCTGGAGCGGCAGTGTTTTCCGGGATGATCCAGGTCTCTGTGAGAGCCAAGAAGTGTAAAGACTGGAGGGCGGCATTGGCCAGAATGGTCTCAGTATTTTGACCGCCGATTGGCAATTCCAGAGTCCCACTCTCACATCAAGCACAACAATAGGGAGGAGGCCGTTTACACCACTCTTACTTTGACTATCACCATTAATATTAATGGCAATAGTCAAAGTAAGAGTGGTGTAAACGGCTTTGTAAAGTACTTTGGTAAAGTTAATGTTCTGTTCTAAATAGCCCTATCAACTCTGCAATACCAACAATACCAACCCTGCAATAGGTTAGTTTGAGAACAACTACTACAAGCTTCGATTTTAAGAAAGTTGGTTAGTTTGAGAAAGAAAGTATCAACTCTACCACAACAACAGCAAAAAACCAACACTGCAAGAGGTTAGTTTAAGAGAAATATCTCTGCCCACACTGCTACAAGATTAGGTTTAAGTATCCTCTACCACAACAGCAAAACCAACACGGCAATTGCTTCGTTTAAGAGAAATAGGCCTACCAGTACTGCTAGAAGATTAGCTTTAAGAAAATAGCACTACCAACTCTTCAACAAGAACAGATAAGAAATACAGTCACACTCATTCTGATTGAAGAAGTAGAAAAGTCGAGAAAGGATGGTTCAGAACTATGTATGATGTACTTTTGTGATGTACTCATGTATTTGTTTATATTGTTAACCTGCCCAAACAAGAAGAAAATTAGCTAATTGAAATGTAGATCAACGTGCCCTGTCCCTTGTGAATAAATAAATAAAAATGGAAAACTGACCCCGTATTTCCTCTCAATAATGCAGTTGTTGACATCAACCCACTGGGACTCAGCAGGGGGCTCCTGACCCTCCTCCAGCTCTGGCTCCTCGGTCAACACCTCCTTCTGCTCCACAATGTAGTTGGTGAGCTCACTGCCGCCATTGTCCAGCGGGGCGTCCCATTTCAGGTAGCAAGACTCTCCCCTGATGTTGGACACTGCCACATTCCTGGGAGGCAGGGGGCGGTCTGTGCAAACACAGCATTTATATAATGTTACCATAGATTAGGATTCAGTAATTTTAACATGTTGTTCAATATTTGTTTCAATTTGTTACCATAGACGAGGATTCATTCATTTTTACATGTTGTTCAATATTATGATACATTGATTACATACATTCATTGGTCATGTGTTGGAATCTCACCCAGCACCATAACGAACACTGTGTGTCTGCAGGTGCCCATGTTGTTGGAGGCAGTGACGGTGTAGCTGCCCTTGTCCCTGCGGTTGGCAGAGGGAATGGAGACGCAGGTCTTACAGTTCATCCTGCCGGTCTCCGTCGTCTCCATCACCAGGCTCTCTGTGGACTGCGGTATCAGCACGTCATCCTTGAACCACTCCACTTTGGGGATGGGCAGACCAATCACGTCGGCCGGGATCTCAATGGATTCTCCCTTCTTCACTGTGACGGAGTCTCCCTTGAAGGTTGTCAGCATGTGGATCTCAGGAGACACTGGGAGGTGAACAGAATATACTGTAGTTCTAGCGTATACTGCTCTCATATCCATGGACATCGATGCATAAGATCATAAACCTATCATCTGAGTAGATTTGTTTATATCTGGACTACGGTTGAACAATGTTCACAGATCAGACTTAGTGCTATAGCTACAAAGGCTATTAAGTAACTCGCAGATACATAACTTACAAGTCTGCTCTAGATGAAAGAACTATCAGAACCATGAGATATACTCCAGTGACTAGCTTTCTCAGATAGCGATATCCAGATCAAGGGAACTATCAGAAGCAGGAGATACTTCAGGCTTACCTTCATCATCCTGAATCATAATGGTCATAGGAATGGAAGGCTCGCTCACTCCGATCAGATTGGCACATTTAATCCTGAACTCATACATCCAATCCTCCTCCAGGCCCTCCACAGTCATACTCTGGTCAGGATAGATCTCTACATTGCAGGGCTCAAAGGCCTGCTGCTCCAGTTTCTTCTTCTCTACATAGTAGCCGATAATGGGGCTGCCGCCATCATTACGAGGTGGCTTCCAGGCAAAGGTGATGGAGTTCTTGGTCCTCTCTGTGTAGTGGAACTTCTCAGGGTAGCTGGGGGGTCCTGCAACATAAGAGTCAAGAATTTGAAAGATGGTCCTGTGCAGCTGTAGCAATGGCATGTATTATTTCAAATAGTATTGTGTTTAAGGAGCAAATGTATTTTTCCATGTAGACAAACAAACATGTGCAAGCACGTGCTATTCTTCTAACACTTGGCCAAACTTGAGGAGAGACTCTAAAAGAAGTGTCCTCCTCACCCTGTGCGTCCATAGCCGTGATGGGTTCCAGTTCCACAGGGGGTCCCATGCCGTACTTGTTCTTAGCCATGACACGGAACACATATTCCTGACCCTCCACAATGCCCACACACTCGCACTTGGAGGAGGTCGTCTCGACGGGCTGCCTCCACGTGTGCATCTTAGCGTCCCTTCTCTCTACAACAAAGCCGGTGAGGTCACTTCCTCCATTGTCAATGGGGTCATCCCAGTTCAGGAAGATCATCTTGCGAGTGACGACCACCGGCTTCAGGTCTGTGACCAGGCCCGGGACATCTGCAAAGGAAATTACCTATCTATTATAGTCATCCATAATCCAAATAATAACCAACTAATAACAATATCATCTACTCTACGGACCCATGACGTCCACCCGCGCCCAGGCAGACTTGATTCCACTTGGGTTGCAGACAGAGATCACGTATCTTCCACTGTCCTTCCTCTGGACGTTCTTGATGTGGACGATGCTCTCATGACCGTCTTCCAGGATCTCCACACGCTCCTTGTCTGGTTTGCTGTCGTCCTTCAGCCAGGTGATGGCCGGTTTAGGTCTCCCGGTGACAGTGGCTGGGAGCATCAGAGTCTCTCCAGCTCTGATGACCACGCCGTTCTTCACAGACAGGTCCAGCTCGATCACTGGCATCACTGTGGAGAAGAAGGATGCATCCAATGGAGATCACAGCTAATTATTGGCTAACAATAATAATGGACAGAATATCTGGGACATATGCAGCTAAGATGTGATGGGAGATACTGACCAGCAGGGTTCCTGACAATCACAGACTCAGTAAAGCCTGGTGCTCCCTCTCCAGCAGCATTGCAGGCGATGACTCGGACCAGGTATTTGGCTCCCTCGCGGACCCCATAGACTGTGAAGGCCCGAGTCTTCCAGGGTCGCTCTGTAGACCTGGACCAGTCCTTGGATCCAGCCATGGCCTAAAGGTCAAGATAGAGAGAGAGAGAGAGAGAGAGAGAGAGAGAGAGAGAGAGAGAGAGAGAGAGAGAGAGAGAGAGAGAGAGAGCTCTGTCAATCCTATACTTTCCCATTTCCACAATGGTGCTCACTGCAGAGCCACATGACAACTAGCTCCACCCCTCTGGACATCTAGCTCCCTCTTGCTGGACCTCAAGCTCCACCACTCTGGACCTAGTGACGCTAATAAAATGGCGGACCTGGAAGAACCTCTGCAGGTTACAGGAACTCATGTAGCCGCAGCAGCCGGAAAGAACTAGAGTCTGTTTAAAGACGTTTTAATGCTTGTTATTGACAATCTGGAAGTCTTTTAATGCTTGTTATTTTGCATAGGCATCTTTATCACCATTCCCTCGACATCCTTCCTCACAAACCCATTCTAAGTTGTGCTCCTCCTCCTATATCTCCTAATACTACTACTAATAATAATGATGATGACAGGCTGGCTATATAGGCCTATATAGTTACAAATAAATCAGGCGATCCATCATCCATAATAGTGTGTGTTTATTCTTTGAAACTTTATACAATTTTCAAACTATCTTTTTTGTTGTATGATAATCTGCAGCAAAGCCATGTGTCTTTGGGTGTTTTCACATATAGTTCTCTTGAAACTCGATGGATAAATGATTTTGTGACGCACATTATTTAGCCCGTCGGCACTCATATCGCGAATGTGTGTAAGGAGATGTCTCGCTCTGGAAGTTTAAATCCAAATAATCATACAAATTTTCTAAATTCATTCATACAAAATATTTGTGGTCCAGAGGGGTGGAGCTAGAGGTCCAGAGAGGGGGAGCTCGATGTCCAGAAGTTTGGAGCTGGACATCCAGCGAGGAAGCTAGATGTCATGGCTCTGCAGTGAGCACCTTCTCCATTTCCATGAGTCTGATTATTATGATGTTGTGTATTGATATCGTCTAATCACTAATGATGTTCTAATCTGCTTCAAGCACAGGAGAAAATACTATACACAGCTCTTCACTTGTCTTCAACAACCTCCTCTAGATATTAAGCCTATGTCCATAGAGTTTTGTACGGAGCTAGGGTCAGGCTGACCTTGTCGACATGGTACCCCAGGATCTCTCCTCCGCCGTTGTCTAGTGGAGCGTCCCACTCCACTTCGATGGAGTGGTCTGTGGTGTCCGCTACCCTTGCCACAGGAGGGCCAGGAAGAACTGTAAAGGCATACGCATGCACACACACACACACACACACGCACGCACACACGCACACACACACACACACACACACACACACACACACACACACACACACACACACACACGCACACGCACACGCACACGCACACGCACACGCACACACACACGCACAGATGGTTGGATTAAGTCCAGAAAGACTGGAAAGGTTAATCTGAGTTCTACATCCATAGGTACTTACGGATGGGGGCCTGAGTAGTCTTTGGGTCAGAGGGGATGCTGAACTTGCTGGGTCCAGCCTGGTTTTCTGCTGCTACTCTGAAGATGTAGGTGAGACCCTCTATAAGGCCTTCCACATTCACCTCGGTGTTCGCAATCAAGTCCCTGGTGGTCACAGAGGAGGAAAGCATTCTTGTGTTTAAACCTTCTCTATGACTCAACTCAGAAGTTATCCCATCTTGTGTTCCTGTGTGACTCTGGTGTCAGACCTGTTGACGCGGGCCCAGTGGGAGCTGTTGATCTCACGGCGCTCCACCCAGTAGCCCAGGATGGGGCTGCCGTTGTCCGCAGGCTCACTCCACAACACAAGCATGCTGTGGGCCGTGATGTCGTCAATCTCTGGCTTGTCCGGCACCTCTGGACACTCTAGAAGGTGAGGAGACGAGGTGGTCAGTAATATGGTCAGCTTATAGATAAAACTTAGTGCATTATAACATGAAACTGTTATGGCTTCAGTGGTTAATACCGAAAGGATTCTTGGCTATGAGTGGTTTGGACACACAGGGCGGTCCAGCACCAAGCTTGTTCTCAGCCACGACTCTGAAGATGTACTCCTTCTTCTCAATGAGTTTGGGCACCAGGTAGCGACAGCCACGTAGGGTGGCGGTTACTGAGCTCCAGCCGATCTCCACCTTGGAGTTGTCCTTCTTCTCCAGGGTGTAGTTGAGGATCTCGCTGCCACCGTCGTCCAGGGGTGTGTCCCACTTGCAGATCACAGAGTTTTTCCTCACCTCTTCGAAGCGGAAGTTCACCACAGGTCCAGGAGTGTCTGGTGGGGAGCAGAACAGAGTGGTTAAGTGTTATGCGCAGTTTCAAGTGGTCATCTATTGTGGCTGGAGTTCAGGTCCACAACTCCCAACATTAAGTATGATGTTAACACGACATTAGTAGACAGAACAGATCAGTTCTTACCAAGCACGTTGACTTCACAGGAAGCGGAAGCGATTCCCTGGTTGTTCTCCACCTTGACAGTGTAGACTCCATGGTCTCCACGGATGGTGTCCTTAACGACGATCTGGGATTCTCCCCTCTTGCTGTTATCGATACTCAGACGTTCGTTGATGGTGGGGTAGTCAGACTCCTCTGTCTCAGCCTCAGCTGGCCGTTCCTCTTCCTCCTTCTGCTCCTCCTTCTTATCCTCTTTTGTCTCCTCTTCTTTCTTCTCCTCAACCTTGGTCTCTCCTTCCTTCTTCTCTTCAACCTCGGTCTCTCCTTCCTTCTTCTCTTCCTCCTTCATCACTCCTTCCTCTTTCTTCTCCTCCACTTGGCTCTTCTCCACCTTCTTCTTGATGGGTTTGGCGGGTCTCACCCTGAGGGTCTCCGGTCTGATGACTTGGTCATTCCAGTACCAGGTGATCTGAGGGTATGGGTATCCGGAGATGTTGGCGTCCAGACAGATCTCATAACCTCTCTTGACACTCAGACCTGACTGCAAGCTGCCACTGAGGAACACCTTGGGAGGATCTGAAACAATCACCCACAAGTTAGTTCATTGGAATCAACTCTAATGATCAAATAGAGAGTTTTCTGAGGTGCTGTGGTTGGGTTCGAGTGACGCAATTTTGGGTCCTAATTATGTTGAAGCCTACAAACAGGAACCTTCATCATGTTGTGCTATCCACACACTCATCAACAATGTATGCTCTTGCACAGTGTTTCTCATAGGGCTACGTGTGCCCCTAGGGTTACTTTGCAGAAGAACATTTTTGTTGTTTCAATATTGGTTCTGAACAATTGTAAAATAATTTCGCCTTAAGAAAATGAATGAACCCCAACAGATTAGTAACAAGTTAAATCTAAGGTAAAGCATATCACTTAAAAAAATCTTCACCCCAATCAGTAAAAATAGTTTGAGAACGACTGGTCCAGCAGATAGGATGATATATACTATTGACCCTATGTTGTACTTTATGGAAGGATACTGACCCACGGCGTCGGCAGCCTTGACGAAGAGTGAGCTGCGAGATGGCTCACTGACCCCGGCCGCGTTCTCAGCCTTGACCCTGAACTGGTAGCTCTTTCCCTCGGTTAGGCCTCTCACAGTGTAGGACAGCACAGGCACCAGGAAGTCGTTGCACCTCTCCCACTTGTCCTCGCCCTTCTGGAGCTTTTCCAGGATGTAGCCCATGATCTTTGCTCCGCCATCGTACATGGGTGGTTTCCAGGTCAGTGTGATGGTCTTGGATGTGGGGTTGTGGGTCTCCACATCCACTGGTGGGTCAGGAGCATCTGGACATACCAAGCGTTTCAATACTTCAGACTGAACTTAGTCACATTGGCAACCTACAATTGGCCTACATGCTAGCATTCTTACGTTTCTGGTCCTCGGCGATGACCGGGTTGCGCAGCTCGATGTATTCTCCTCCTCCAATCTTGTTCACAGCTTGGACCCGGAAGTAGTACTCTCCATTGGGGATGAGATCCTTCACGGGCCAGCTCACCTTGTTCTCCCCCGACATCATGTTGATGTACGTCCTCCTGCCTGCCTCGCGGCGCTGGAGAGGACAAATGGACAGGTGTCAAGACAAATAGACAGGTGTCAGGACCGACATACAGGTGTCAGGACCGACAAACAGTGTGTCTGGACAGCCAGACCACCTCCCAGCCCGAGGGCTCCAGGAGGCAGTGTCTGACCTGCAGGACGTAGTGAAGGACAGGGCTTCCTCCATCGTAGTCTGGGGGGTCCCAGGTCACCTTGCAGGAGCTCTTAGTGATATCTGAGGCAACGATCGCCTTACAGGGACCAGGAAGACCTGAGCAAAAAAACATGATCATGTGTTTAGCAAGAGCTGATGATGATCTATTGTGTTCTCAGGTGTAACTAGGAGGGGAACCTTGTGTTAGTGAACATGACATACCGATGACTTTGACATTGATGGTGGCGCTGGCGGCTCCAAGCTTGTTCTCCAAAGTGACTTTGTATTGTCCGGCGTCGCCATGGATACTGCTGTCCACCTCCAGGTGACAGGAGGTGTACTCCTTCCTGTTCAGATAAACCAACGACAATAAACCAATCACTAAACTACTTCCTGTAGACAGCTCTCACATACCCAACCGACAACTCTGGGACTAAATCTGCTTTGACTCCTGAAACTGTCTCATACTGTCTCTTTATATTTGGCGTTTTTATCACATGGGTATATGGATGTTGTATGGAAGGCATCATTTGGCTCTATTGGCTTGAGAGGTGGAGCAAACCTAAAGCCCAGACGCTCATCTGCCTTCAGCTCCTTGCCATCTTTGTGCCAGGTGATCTTGGGTGAGGGGACTGCCTTGAAGGGCACTGGGATGTGCATCTTCTCTGTCTCCACCACCACCAGGTCTAGGGTCTGGAACTCCAGGGTGGGGGCACCTTGCCAAACACAGCATTGTTTCAACACACATTCAAACAGCCAACTTTAAACAACCAACAAACTTTGAACAGCCAACTCAATGACTGGAATCATGATTGGATGAATTACACTAATAACAATTTTAAATCACGATAAATAATGATAAATAATTAAGAATTATAAGTGATCGCTGGTCAGGACACAAGAGGTCAAGACACACAGAGAACAGATTTTCACAGATGCTTTAGTGTTTAAGTTTAAGTGTTAATCAGATGTGTGTTCAGGGGGTTTCTTACAGTCGGCCTCCTTGGCAAACACATTGTCGGAAATGTCTGAGGGCTCGCTCACACCCACAGCGTTGATGGCACGGACTCTCAGAACGTACTCCTTCTCAGCCACTACCCCCTCGTCAATGAGATACTTGAGTTCCTTCACAGGCCTGGAGTTAACTCTCATCCATTTCTCCGTCCTGGCCTCACACATCTCAATGTGGTAGCCGCTGATGGGGCTTCCACCAGTCCTTTCTGGGGGCTTCCAGCTGATGGACAGGAAGTCCCGGCTGGCTCCTGTGATCTGGAGCTCGATGGGTGGTGATGGAACATCTGGAGAGAGATGTTAGGGTTAGCTATTTTTAATATCCCTAATAACAGCACCAGTAACATAACTGCTTACTTTATTATGAAGTTACTGCTCCTGGGTAGTAGAGAGAACTGAGGCAAGTGATAAGTATTGCGTGGCTTTCTAATACATGAAAAAATACTGAAAGGGTAACTACACCATGCTGGGTGAGAGTTGAAGGCTGTAAGAGATAAGAGAATGATGGATACCTGTAGGGTCTTCGATGAAAACGATCTCTGTGGGTTCACTGGGGTGTCCGACTCCAGCCTCGTTCTCAGCTCGCACCAAAAACTGGACCTCGGTTCCCTCAATGACGTCCGTCACTCGGTACTTACAGTCTGGCCCTGAGGTCTTACCACACTTCACCGAGCGGGTCCCAAGCTTCTCCTTCTTCTCCAGGGAATATCTGGAACACATTGACCCAATACAGTTCAACATCTTCTGTGAGGAGAACCATGAGTCAGGTCACATCAGCTCATTCAATGCTCTTCCAGTTCACACACTCCAGTTCCACACAAGGTCCATAATGACTTACAGTAGGCCTACTCTAAACCCTACCTGAGGATGGGTCTGCCTCCGTCATTCTTAGGGGCCTCCCACTGCAGGTCCACATATCTCTTACTGACACTGAGCACTGCCAAGGCATATGGGGGTCCAGGAGTTGCTGTGAACACACAAACACACACACACACACACACACACACACACACACACACACACACCCACACACACACACACACACACACACACACACACACACACACACACACACACACAATATAAACTGCTGAAACCACAGGGTTAAAAAGACCAGCAACTTTAATCTCAATGGCTTCAAGGTTCCTCGTCTCGATTTGGAACAAAACTAATTACTTCAACAATTGACTTATTTGGTTATTCTCAACTTACTGAAAGTGTCCTTGGCCAGAACAGAGTCCTCCAGCTCACAGAAGGGTCCGACTCCCACAGTGTTCTCAGCGGCCACACGGAACACGTACAGGGAGCCCTCGGTGAGTGGTGTCACCGAGTACTTGAGCTCCTTCACCGTGGTGTCCACCGTCTGCCAGCCCTTCCTCCTCACGTCCCTCTTCTCCACCACGTAATTGGTGATGGCGGAGCCTCCATCCCTTTCAGGGGCCGTCCACTTCATCTCTGCACTGTTCCTGCTGATGCTAATCACCAGCAGCCAGCGTGGAGCCATGGGGGGTGCTAAGGAGAGACAGCCGTTAGTTACCTGTGTCATGTCCACAATCACAGCACCATTAGGTTTATAATTTGGCATAAGCATCTCTGGAAAACATAATTTTGTATTGTGTAGTGGTGAATGAGCGAATGAGTGAATGTGACTTACAGAGTCTCTCTTTGCAGAGCACAGGCTCGCTGGGCTCGCTGGGTTCGCTCTCTCCAGCCACGTTGACAGCCTTGACCCGGAAGCAGTACTCCTGTTTCTCCATCAGGCCCCTGAGGAAGTGCTCCAGGATGTTGATATTGTCAGCCACTCGGATCCAGTCTGTGGTTCCGCTCTTCAGCATCTCGATGATGTAGCCGTCTATCTTGGCTCCGCCGTCGTGCTCTGGTTTGGTCCACATGAGGAAACAGGAGGTCTTGGCCACGTCCTTCACCGTGGGCTTACCAGGGGCCCATGGAGGATCTGGAGGAGGAGGAGGAGAAACCTTTTATTCTTCCCAAGAACATCAGAGAGAAGTTCAATCAGAAGAATAAATGTTGAGGTTCTGTCTTTAATAAGTAAATTTTAATGAGTGGCTCTGAGCAGTATGGAGAGTTGTTAGTATCTTCATTGACTCAGCTAGGACCTGTGGTTCTCACATTGACCAGCAAGTCAATGCGAGAGGGAACATTTCAGCAGATGTTTTACCAATAGGATCCTTGACCAGGATTTGATCAGTCTCTGTGCTTGGCTTTCCTGTCCCAGCCAAGTTTTCAGCCAGGACTCTGAACTTGTACTTCTTCCTGGTGGGAAGACCTTTCACCCTGCAGAGGACAACAACATGACTCTGAAAATCCTTCATGTTCTTCTACCAGCCTTCAGATGCAGCAGGAGCACACGCACGCACGCACGCACGCACGCACACACACACACACACACACACACACACACACACACACACACACACACACACACACACACACACACATACAGGACAGTCTTTTAATGTTGCTTGGATATGGCTGCTGTATACCTGTAGTTGGTGTCTTTAATGGGAAGTTTGTTGCAGCGGATCCATTTGTCATGGTCTGGTTCATAGCGCTCCACCCAGTAGCCGGTGATGGGACTGCCTCCATCTTCGTCAGGCTCATACCACGACAGGCTCAGGGAGTCTTTGGCAATGTCTGAGGGCTCCAGCTTGTAAGGCGCTCCAGGAGTGTCTGGGGAAAGCAGGAGTAACAAACTAAGTTACTGCCATCTATCTAACATACCGCTCTCTGTATGAATACAACATGTCACTAGTCATTAAAGAATGATTAACATACCGAAGGGGTATCTGGCGATGATAGATGGATGCTCTGCAGATGCACCCACACCAAACTGGTTTTCAGCAAACACTCTGAAAACATACGCTTTGAAACTGACAAGACCGACAGCCTTGTAGGTTGTCTGCTTGATAGTGGATGAAAGCTTGTGCCATATCTCGCTTTCTTCAGCACGGCGCTCTACAATGTAGTTGGTGATCTTGGCGCCTCCGTCGTCTCTTGGGGGGTTCCAGGCCAGGAAGCAGGACTCGTTGGTGATCTCAGAGATGTCGAAGGCAGCCGGAGGCCCAGGCTTATCTGCAGGAGGAATATCAACACAGATTTAATAGAATAAAGCACTTTCCAGGTGGACAAGTCCCTGCTAACTTGTGTTGTAATATAAGAGCTTCTAGTGGTGTGCAGCTGACCTAGAATGTTAACATCGACCGTGGCCGTCGCACGTCCACTGCTGTTGGTGGCTTCAATGATGTAAGTGGAGGTGTCAGCTCTGGTGGTTTTAGCGATGGTGACCGTCGAGTGGCCTGGCTTTGTGTCGATTGAGACTCTGTCGTCTGTGATGAGGACCAGGTCAGCCTTGGTCCACTTCACTTTAGGTTCAGGTTTCCCGGTAACTTCAGCAGGAAGTTCAATCTTGCTGCCAGCCTTGGCAGTAAGACCGGCCAAAAGCTTGGCATCCAGCTGGATCTCTGGGGGTTCTGGTGGGTCAGACGGGACAGGAGATATGAAGCAGGCAGTTTGGAACAAGTTAACGGTCATGGTCATGCATATGTCACAGAAGTTCATGTCACACCAAAATATGAAAGAAAGGAGCAGGCTCGTTTCCAAGGTGAATCTGTCTACCCTACCTTTGGGATCCACAGCCAGGATCTCGTCTGTGGCCTTGCAGGGCCTGCTTGCTCCCAGGCGGTTGAGAGCTCTGACTCTGTAGGAGTACCACTGTCCCTCCGTCAGACCAGTCACCTGGCACCTGAACACAATACACAGTATCTTCAGCACTACCAAAGCATATAGGTATAACTGTGTTGATCGCTTAGTGTTTTATATATGTGGTAATGTTTAGTACGTACTTGAGCTCGGGTACTATGTCTCCACAGGGCTCCCACTTGTCAGTTCCTCTCTGGCAACGGTCTACATTGTAGCCTTTGATACCGGTGCCACCATCGTACTTGGGGGGCTCCCAGGTGAGGAAGATGCCACTGGCAGACTTGTCTCTCCACCTCAGGTTCTCTGGGGGGTCAGGCACCGCTGAGGGGAAACACAGTTGAGTTAGAGATGGAGCTGAGACGTGGAGCAGGTCCTGATGCTCTAAGAGGTCTTTGTTGGTAGAGAATGATGAGCGTCTGAAGAATAAGTAGATTTTTCTCACTGGCAGGAGATGAGACGTTGACAGGCTCATCGATATATGCTGGTTCTCCTGGACCACACTTGTTGCAGGCTGTGACTCTGAAGAGGTACTCTTTGCCCTCTACCACATCCGTCACAGTGTATTCCTGGTCCTGGATGCCCCCAACAACCTGGGACACACAAACCATGGTCAGAGAGCTGTCCACACTGTTTACAAGTTTACAAAATATAGTATTTAGTTAGTTGGGGAGTGAGCTCACCTTGACCCAGGTCTTGCGGGACACATCTCGTTTTTCCACCTGATATCCAGTCAAGGGGCTTCCTCCGTCATGCTCGGGGGCTTCCCACATGAGGTGCACATGCTGTCTGGTCACCTCCTGCACCTTCAGGTCCTTGGGCGCGCTGGGGGAGGCTGCCAAACACACCACAAAACCTTGATCAGCAGAGAAATCCTGGTACACCTGTCTGTAGTACAATCATGGCTGACCTCAAGAAGAACAGGATTTAGTATAGGGCCAAACAAAAGAGAAACCTATACTTTAAGAAGATCTTGAGAGATCTTATAGGGATCTGCAGAGGGATGGAAAGTGCGAGACGTGAAGCTGGACATACCAATGACGGTCACTTCAATCTCTCCAGAGACAGAGGTGACATCATTCTCCAGGGTCAGGGAGTAGGTGCCCTGGTCTGGACGCACACTGGGGGTCACCACCAGCTCTGTGAAGGTCGGCTTGGTCACCATGGTAATTCGTTCATCTGCAGAACTCAGCTCCTTGTCTCCAAAGGTCCACTTGGCAGTGGGGGTGGGGTATCCGGAGATGGGCACTCGGATGGTGAGGGGCTGAGGAACTATCACCTCCAGTCCATTCTTGAAGGCACTCAGGTCCAAGGTAGGAGCCACTGGAGGGAGATATTAAACAGAAATGTTGCATCTCTTCTCTTACCCATCATACATCAGACGGACATCATTATACTATCTGGTTGATATTTTCAACCCTGGAGGAGTGAGATATTTTCTGTTGATATCAGTAATTTGTCTTCTGTTTATGTTCTAGGATTGAAAAGGTGTTGGCAGTTGGTCTGTGGTTCTGACCGTGGACGTCATCCGCTAGCAGAGGTCCGATGATGTTGGAGGGGTCAGAGATGCCAGCAGCGTTCTCAGCAAACACACGGTAGTTGTACTTGGCACCGTAAGTCAGACCAGTAACCTGAAAGGTCAACACCAGAACCAGGTTAGAGACATACAGCAGGACGAATAAAGAACCGAGGGATGAGGGAATGCTTGTTTTTATTTTACGGCTCAAAATGCTAGTGCAGTATCCATGTGGGTGATGCGCCTCGTATCCACCCGGGTTACATTCATGCCCTGTTATATGTCATTGCCTCTCTTCTACAATCCAATTTCCTTAAAAAATGTATTTCAAAAATAATACTTCTATTACAATAAAAAGCAACAAAGAATGGATGGACAACATCAACCCCACAAGGCATAATGGATGAGCACCCTGAATATCCATAATTAACATAAACGAGAATTCTGTGCGGTACACTTCTACGCACATTTCTGAACATCAAGTCGCCCATTAATCCCTATTTAAACTCAATTTAGAAATGTGGCATATGAGGACGCGACCCAGGGCTAAGGAAGATGAGGAGATACCGACCATATCTTCCGACTATCGTGATGGGGAACGTGTGATCTCTGGTGAACAACATGGACGAGTTAACATCACTCACAAAGAGCGAGAGTGTGTTTTGTGAGGGCTCTGTTGAAAACGGAAACATGGCTGCATGACAATATACTAGACACTATCGTGAGTTTAGCTGGCTTCCAGCTGCTGCGGGCGGACAGGAGTTGCAGCGAAAGAAAGGAGGGGGAGTCGTGAACAAATGACGTGAACAACAGATGCTGTAACCCTGGAAACAGTACAGTGAAAGAACATGTGTGCAGCCCGGGCATTGAACTGCTAGCAGTAAGTCTCCATCCATATTACTTGTCCAGAGAGTTTTCCTAGGCCATTATGATTGTTGTTTTACATTACTCCCGTGGCTAATGCATCACGGGATGCTGACGTCATCAACTCTGTGACCGCAAGATTACAGACACTGCACCCAAGTGTGTTCATATCAATATTGGGTGATGTTGGTCTCGGAGAGGAGGATGCTGAGTTAACTACTCAGTCTTATGGACAACAGTCAATGACCTTCAGTCATAGACTGAGACTACCGAGGTGCACCACAGAACGTCACTGGAGGTCCTTTCTGCAAGTGGCCATCAAACTGTATAACTCCTCCCCCTTCCCCAGGAAGGACAGTTGAAACATCAAACACTGAGAATAATTTGTGTGCAATATTTTACTTTACGACATCATGTGCAATATTCCTAATATCATGTGCAATACTAAGCTGTTGTGGGCCCCAATGTAGCTGTATAACAGATATGGTAGCTCTGCCGCTGATCCCCACTTTACCTTGTAGGAGAGGTCTTGGCAGAGTCTAGTGTTACAGCGCATCCACTTGTCTGATCCCTCCTCACATCGCATAATGATGTAGCCAGTGATCATGCTGCCTCCGTTACTGGAGGGCGTCTCCCAGGAGAGCTGCACTGAGCTCTTGTTCTGGTCCTGCCACACCAGATTCTGAGGGGGGCTTGGGCGTTCTGTAGATAGAGAGGCATGCGGCTGATAAAGATATCCACTCACACAACCTGTTCCAGACTACTGTGTGTATGTTATGCTATCACTCACCGATGGGGTCCATGATCGTGACAGGCAAGGAGGCGGCACTGGGTTTGCCCACCCCTGCCTTGTTCTCAGCCTTCACCCTGAAGATGTACTCTTTGTTTTCAATGACGTCGTTGATGACAGCGCTGAGCTCCTCAGCCTTGGCCACCTGGACGGCAGACCACTTGACGGAGGTGCGGTCGCGAAGCTCGATGATGTAGCCGGTGAGGGGGGACCCTCCATCAGACTCTGGGGGCTCCCAAGACACCATGCATCCAAACTTAGTGACGTTGCCCACCAGCACGTTGAGAGGGGCCTCAGGCACATCTGCAAGGGTAGACCAATCAGAACAGTGAATGACCCAGGGTCGACCAATGAGAACAGTGAATGGCCCAGGTTAGACCAATCCAATGGCAGAGAAGTCAAATAAACAACTCTAATCTTTACCCACCAAATTTATTCTTGGCTTGCACAGGTTTGTCTGTCTCAACGTTGGGTCCGCTGCCCACTCTGTTGCGAGCGCATACTCTGAACAGGTACATGGAGTCCTTCTGGAGGCCGGTCACTGTGAACTCGGGGGTCTCAGCATGGTCTGTGGCCAGGGTCCAGGTCTTACGCTTCACGTCCCGTCTCTCCACCACATAAGCAACAATCTTGCTGCCACCGTCACTTTCCGGCTCCTCCCAGGCCAGACTCACCTCACCGTCAGCGGTGTCCGTCACCTGCAGGGCCTTCACCGGCCCGGGCACATCTGGGAGGAAACGCGGCAGGTTATAGTGGAGCGACTTATAATAACACTTTTTAATGTCAGCAGTGAAAAACCTGACCTCATACATTCTTACATTCCATGCGTTCTTCGGAAGCAGTCATTTAGCAGTTATTTAGGATATGCTTATATCCATAGCAAGTTTCAAGGTGAGAACAATCAAAGCATCTTCACAATTGACTGCAAATCAAAATAAAAGTTTACTTTTCAAATAAACTTCACAAAATCAGTTCTAATCAAGAGCTGCAATACTAATTAGGATCATGAAACCTAAATGGGTTCATGTGTGGAAAGACCTAAAGTCATAAAAATTAACTAGTTTTCAACAGGTTGACCTCCTGTGACTTACCAACCACAACCAGGTTGATGAAGGCCTCTCCCTCGCCGTGTTTGTTCTTGATGCGGACCTTGTAGCGTCCCTCATTCATCTTCTTGGGATCTTTGAGTCTGTACTCTGTCCTGTCCGCTGAGGTGTGAATGTCATCCTTGGGCAGGCTGCCGCTGTCGTACAGCCAGTCAGCCGCAGGCTTGGGGTAAGCACTGTAGGGAACCGCCATGATGATGGATTTGCCAGCATCGGTAACATAGCTCTGGTCGGTAGTCTTAATCTGGGGCTTGGCTGCAGAGCACAGGGTCATGGTGAACATAGAAAACAACATAGTAGTAGTAGTAGCAGTAGTAGTAGTAGTAGTAGTAGTAGTAGTCGGTGAGGCAGACTGCTATACCATACCTGCCAGCTCCAGTTTAGCCTTGGCATCCTTGTCCTTTGCGATGACTCTGTACTCTCCTTGGTCACGAGGTCGTATCTCACACACCTGCAGGCGATGGATCTTTCCCTCACTCATCATCTGGTATTTATCTCCTTGCACCACCGTCATGTTGTTCCTTAACCACTTGACCTCCACTCTGTCCTTGTTGAGCTCCACCTCAAACACGACATCTGTGCCTGGAGGCTCAAACACATCCTTGGGTGGACTCACAATCTCCACCGGGGTTTCTGGAATTAAAGACCCAAAGAGGGACAGGGTGAGTCATGTATTCATTACCTTTTTTCAATTGGGCCATATACTGCCAAGAGATGTAAACGGCATCTTCAAAGAATTGCCTTTGCTGCTTTTTGTGTGTGTTATGATGCTGTAATGATAACCTGCGAACATGTCATAATACATCATGTAAGGTGGACGGATTTGCGTCTTTTATGCGAGTGTTTTGAAAGCCATTTTCATCTAAAACAACAAGAGGTTTATGGAAGCCACATAATTGACCTGTCTACCATCCATCCATCCATCCATTCTCGTCCGCTTATCTGGGGCCGGGTCGCGGTGGCAGCCGGCTAAGCAGGGCCCTCCAGGCTTCCTTCTCCCCAGCCACACTCTCTAGTTCCTCCTGGGGGATCCCGAGGCGTTCCCAGGCCAGACGAGATATATAATCCCTCCAGCAGTTTCTGGGTCTGCCCCGGGGTCTCCTCCCAGTTGGACGTGCCCAGAAAACCTCAAAGGGGAGGTGCCCGGGGGGCATCCTAATCAGATGCCTGAACCACCTCAGCTGACTCCTTTTGACGCGGAGGAGCAGCGGCTCTACTCCGAGCTCCCTCCGGATGTCTGAGCTCCTCACCCTATCTCTAAGGCTGAGCCTAGCCACCCTGCGGAGGAAACTCATTTCGGCCGCTTGTATCCGCAATCTCATTCTTTCGGTCACTACCCAAAGCTTGTGACCATAGGTGTGGGTTGGAACGTAGATGGACCTGTAAATCGAGAGCTTCGCCTTCTGGCTCAGCTCCCTCTTTACCACAACGGACCGGTACAGCGCCCGCATTACTGCAGACGCTGCACCAATCCGTCTGTCCATCTCCCGCTCCATTTTGCCCTCACTCGGCAAGACCTCGAGATACTTGAACTCCTTTGCTTGAGGCAGTAACTCATTCCCAACCCGGAGGGAACACTCCACTGTTTTCCGGCAGAGAACCATGGCCTCAGACTTGGAGGTGCTGACTCTCATCCTGACCGCTTCACACTCGGCTGCAAACCACCCCAGTGCATGCTGGAGGTCACGGTCTGATGTAGCCAACAGAACCACATCATCTGCAAAGAGCAGAGATGCAATTCTGAGGTCCCCAAACCGGACACAAACCTCACCTCGGCTGCGCCTTGAGATTCTGTCCATGAAGATCACGAACAGAATCGGTGACAAGGGACTACCTTGGCGGAGTCCAACACCCACTGAGAACTGCTTGACTTTGTGCCCCAAGAATACGGACGCAGCTCGCACTTTGTTCGTACAGGGACCGAATGGCACGTAACAACGGCCCCGGTACCCCATACTCCCGTAGTACCCCCCACAGGATTCCCCGGGGGACACGGTCATAAGCCTTCTCCAAGTCCACAAAGCACATGTAGACTGGATGGGCAAACTCCCATGCCCCCCCCCCAACAACCCTGCGAGGGTAAAGAGCTGGTCCACTGTTCCACGGCCAGGACGGAATCCGCATTGTTCCTCCTGAAGCTGAGGTTCGACAATTGGCCGGAGCCTCCTTTCTTGCACCCTGGAATAAACTTTCCTGGGGAGGCTGAGCAGTGCGATACCTCGATAATTGGAGCACACCCTCCGGTCCCCTTTTTTGAAAATGGGGACCACCACCCCGGTCTGCCATTCCACAGGTACTGTCCCCGACCTCCACGCGACATTGACTAGGCGTGTCAGCCGCGACAGCCTGACAATGTCCAGAGCCTTCAGCATCTCAGGGCGAATCTCATCCACACCTGGTGCCTTGCCACTGAAGAGCTTTTTGCCTGGGTATGGGTGAGGCTTCCCCCGAGTCTTCAGACACTGCCTCTTCCACAGAGGATGTACTGGTCGGGTTCAGGAGTTCCTGAAAGTGTTCTTTCCACCGCCCAACAATATCCTCACTCTGAGTCAGCTGTTCTCCTCCCTGACTGAGCACAGCATGAGCCAAGCCCTGCTTTCCCTTCCTGAGTCGCCGGACAGTTTGACAGAACTTCCTTGAGGCCAACCTCATCTGCCTTCTGAGCATCTTTAATTCTGAAAGAGAACAGATTGTCTCTCTGGACCATGATGTACTTGCTGCTCTCTCCCTGAACTCCCTGATTTTGCTTCAGTGACCGCTGAAGTCCTTTTGGCCTCCCGGTACCCGTCTGCCGTTTCAGGAGACCCCTGGTCCAACCAGGCCCGAAAGGCCTCCTTCTTCAGTCTGACGGCTTCCTTCACCGCTGGTGTCCACCAACGGGTTCTTGGGGAGCTCCCCTCCCAGGTCTGGCTCCAGAAGGGGGACCCGGTTTCCCTTGTCCGGGCGAGGTAACTGTGTTCTTTGGGAGTCTCTTCATTGGGTCTTTGAATCACTCTTAGTCTGGCCCCTCCCCTGGGACCACTTTGCCTTGGGAGCCCCTACCAGGGGGTAATGGCCCGAACAACACAGCTCCCAGGGTCACGGGGGCACCCAAACCCCCCCACCACGATAAGGTGGCGATTCTTTAGGGGGGTGTCTACCAGTACTTATGTTAATAGAAATACGCATAACTGCACACGTTTTTTGTTTTTTTTACTAAAGCCTTTCAAAAAGTTGTGGGGATGTAATGGGCCACGACAAAAAGTGGTGGGGACATTTCCCCAGTGTCCCCAGCATAACTGACACCTATGCCCGAATATTACAAAAATGATCTCACCTTCAACAAAGAGTCTAGCTCTGGATCGCTTGTCCTCCACACCACAGGCGTATTCACACTCATCATCCGGTCGGCACTCCTTGATTATCAGTTTGCATGCCTTTCCATCTTTTTCAAAAGTATATCTGGTACAGCAAAGGGTAGAAGGTGTAAGCAAACATATGCAAAACATGAGTCAGCAGTCGTACAACCTGAGGTGGCAGCAATACCTTGGTCCCTCTCTGATCTCACGTCCGTCTCTGTACCATTTCACCTCAGCCTTCTCCTTGGACAATTGGCAGGTGAACTCTGCATTGTCAAACTCTGTGATGGTCTGGTCTTTGAGCTGAGCCATGAAGTCTGTGGGAGCCTCACTGATGATCAGCTCTGCTGTGGACTTGCTGTCCCCAGCGACGACGGTGTACTCTCCCTCATCAGAAAGCGTACAGTCTTTGATAGTCAGAGTGTGTTTGTCCTTGTCCACCCGGTACACAATGCGCTTGCTGATGGAGACCTCCTCGCCTCCCTTCATCCAGCGCACAGTTGCCCCCGGTCGGTTCACTTTACAGAAGAAGCTTGCTGTATTCTTCTCCTGGGTGTCGATATCCTCAATAGGGACCACAATCCTCAGGCTCTCCTCTGTACAAAACAAAAGTTGATGTTATTACACTGTGAGACCTCTGTTAGATCAGGATGTGATTACGCTGTACCTGAGAGTGAGTAAAATCAGAGTCTGGTAATATACTGTATATAATTTGATTGTTCAGTGCTTACCTTTTACAGTGAGTTTGCATGCACTCTGGGCCTGCTCTCCCCGCTGGTTGGTCAGGATGATGGAGTAGTTGGCCTCATCTGCCTTCTGAGCATCTTTGATTCTGAGAGAGAACACATTGTCTCTCTGGACCATGATGTACTTGCTGCTCTCAAATATGGTCTCGTCGTTCTTCAGCCACTTCGCCTTGGCTCCCTCAGAGTTCACCTCACAGTTCAGGACCATCTCCTGGCCCTCCTTCACCTCTGTGTCCTTCAGTGGGGTCATGATCTTCAGTTTCTCTGCAAGACAAAACAGAAAAGAAGAGACACGCCTGTTTACAAACTAACAAACTAACTTTGTCTTCATCACTGATGTATTCATGACCTATGTGTTGAATTTATTTATTTTAATTTTAAGACCGAAAAAAGACATTTATATCAAATAATATACTCAAACTAAAATAAATGTACACGTGAGATGTGCCCTTCTCTGAAATTGCTTCTCCATGTCAGTGTCCATTTGTTTCTTTGTATAATCCAGCCATTTTCTCCAGTTGGTATGACCTACGCATTTTATCGGAGATGTCTTTGAAAAATGCATGGGTTGGATCATACCAAGTACGGTCAGGTCAGCATTGGCTCTGGTGTTGCCGATCACTGCCACGTATCCTCCCTCATCTTTGGGCTCACAGCTCAGGATGAGCAGAGTTCTCCTTTTGCCATCGCTGATCATCTGGTACTTGTCTCCGGCCGTTATCTCCTGGTCACCTCTGAACCACTTCACCTCATAGATGTCCTTGGAGACAGCGCAGACAAATTGGGCATTCTCTTCCTCCACCACCTCTTGACTCTGAGGCCTGGAGATGAACTCAGCAGCCAGTTCTATAGACACGATGGAAACACAAACACATACGTCTTAATATCAGGAAAACCCAAAATGACCAACAATGATCCTTCCGTATTGTTGATCTTTTAGCTTATTATAGAAAGATTTAGAAACCAGATATTTGGTGCAATGAGGTGTTAGTGCAATGAGGACAGCAGACCATATCCTACATCAGCAATCCTCAAAGTCCGGACTCCAGTCCGGATACAGACCGAACCACAACTGTCTCCTGACTCTGAGCAAATTATACTTTTCATACGTATTATTTGGATTATGCGGCGCTCCGAATGTCCGACTGCTCCACTGTGTGTGTGAGGAGGATGTCTACTCTGCTTTGGTTTGGTTCAATCACATTCAGCATCCCGTCGTCTCTATGACAGCGCTGTGTCGCAGACGCCGCATCATAGAGCTGCAGTTTTTTTTCTTTTTTCAAAAAAGCGAAGAGAACAGTGGGACAGCACAGCTAGTTTAGTCAGCAGTTAGTAGCCTAGATTTTGAACGTGAGTGAATCTAAAATAGCATGTTCAAAGGTGGCCAGTAAAAGAGAAGTCGACTGTGAAAATCAGCAAGTCAAAGAGGAATGGACTGAAATGTATGCGTTCATCCTCCCTCCAATGAGCACCAAACCCATGTGCCTAATATGCCAAGAAACTTGACATATTAGTTGGTCTTGTGAAGAGTCACAAACGTCACTGTGAAACAAAACAGTTCAATTGAAATGCCCTTTCCTCAAAATGTAGAGCTAAGAACCACAAAAATCAATGGGATGAAATCGTCATATCAAGCCGCAAGCAGAATTCTTGTTACATCTACTGTATGTCACAAAGTTCACAAAATCTTGGCAACAGACTAAAGGTGCCACTTCTCTCATTAAGCCACAGTGTTTGACACAATAGTTCTGGACTTATTTGGACTTTGATTCTGGGATGGTTTGACTCACCTTTGTTTTATACATTTTATATAATGTCCTACATCAATTTATTAACAAGAGGCTGATGGTATGGGCATGTTACCATTGATCTGGAGGTTTCCAGAGGTCTTGATGGAGGGACTCAGTCTGCAGGTGTACTCCCCAACATCTGCCATCTTCAGGTCCTGGATGATGAGGATTCTTCTCTTTCCGTCCATGATCTGCTCGTAGCGACCTCCCTCAGGCAGCTCCTGCTCCCCTTTGTACCAGGTGACCTCTGCACTGGGCTTGGACACCTCACAGATCAGTTTGACACTGTCTGTCTCAGTTCCCTCCGTGTTGGACAGGTTCTTGGTGAACCTCGCCTCCTCCTCTGTAGCAAGGTGAGAACAGAACAGTTGTCTTATTTAATAAACGAGTGGGATGTGTAAGGTATAACATAATGATATCAGTAAATGGGTAGTCGTCGTGTTTTCTTACCAACAACGGTCAGCATGCCGGAGGACTTGACGGTCTTTGCGTCACATTCGTATTCTGCCTCGTCATCGAACACAGACTTGTGGATCACCAGGACATGCTGCACGCCTTGAGCGATGATCTCATACTTCTTCCCTTTCCTGATCTCACTTCCATCTTTAAACCAGCGAACCTGCACACAAACACACAGTATTTACCGTGCAATCTTCCATCCTTAAACCAGCCAAGGTGCTCTCAAACACACAGTGTGAACCCGACGGTCTCACTTTCAGACTTCCAGTGAATCGCAAAGACTTTAAATAAGAACACGTTTAAACAAACACTAAAAATGGTCGAGCTAATGGAAATATATTTAGAATCAATATATAATCATTACCAAACAAAGTACAACTACGAGATTGTAATAACCCACAATTAGTAATCTAACTGGGCATTTTAGATTTTTAGAACAAAAACTTCCTAATTCTCTGACCTGATCTTAAACCTGGGTGGCCATCATCTTCAGGCTACATAAATATGTGTGTGAGGCTGATTTGTTATGAATCGATCAACTCTAGACAAGTTGATCTATTCATCACACATGTGGGCATTTTAAGATGATAACATTCATGTGTCATTGATTATTTAGAAAAGCTACATGCTTTATAATTAGAATGTATTATTATAATAATGGCTAATCAACATCACACTTGGTGGTACGATAGAGGCCCTTTAACTTGACTCTTATCTTGCACCCCCTAGTGGCAGGACAAGAAGCTGCATTCTGTGAGGAAATAAGCTGGTAGACAGCCCGAATTTACCTTCACATTCTTTCTGGAAACTTCACATTCAAACCTGGCAGACTCCTTCTCGCGAACCTCCACATCATGGAGAGGCTTAGAGAACTCTACGTGAGGGGCTGTGAAAAAAGAGAATAAAGGACGTTTACAACCTGGAGCCAATAAAACACACACAGTGGTGGAGGGTCACGAGGGAGCATCTAGGAGACTCATGAGCAGAAACTAAGCAGGGAGGGGGGTTTCAGGTGTTGGTTAGGTGTCAGGGGGTCTGAAGAGGGCACCTAATTGCTCTGCAACAGCCGGTTGCAGTCTATGTGATGTGTTAGGAAATGGTTTTACAATATGTACCATGAGCCATGAGCATAGAGCTATTTCTGAGCATAGAGCTAATTTCCTCCCAGAATAATAGTATAAAAGTATTCTGAATCTTTAAACTGAACATCAGAGTCGAAGTACTACCCCTTGCGAGGGAGGCTCACATGTGTTCATTGTTCTCTGAGCTGTGTTTCCAAAACTTACGTTCAACACTGAGGAAGCAGGAGGTGTTGAAGTCCTTTGCGTCGCAGGTGTATGTTCTGGAATCGTCGATAGCGCAGTCATGAATGATAAGTGCTCTCTTACAGCCATCAACAACCATTTCATATTTCTTGGTCTTGCGGATCTCCTGTCCATCTCTGAACCACTGGACCTCAGCGTTCTCCCTGGATACTTCACACTCAAGTGTGGCAGTGGCCTCTTCTTCAACCGTCTGGTCCTCCAAAGGCTTGGTGAACTCTACTGGTGGCTCTGCACAGAAGACAGGAGGACATTTACACACCTCTCTCCATTCATATACCTTCTATAAGAACCTTTATCCTCTGTAGACATCAACCACCTCTATCTTCTAGTAAGCATCTCTACCTTCTAGAAACAATCTCTACGTTCTAGTAAGCAACTCTACCTCCTAGTAAGCATATCTACTTTCTCATAACCATGTCTACCTTCTCCTTCTAGTAACAATAGCTACCTCCCAGTAAGCATATCTACTTTCTAGTAGCCATCTCTACCTTCTAGAAGACATCTCTACCTGCTAGTAAGCATCTCTACCTTCTAGTAACCATCTCTACCTTCTAGTAGCCATCTCTACCTGCTAGTAACCATCTCTACCTTCTAGTAGCCATCTCTACCTTCTAGTAGCCATCTCTACCTGCTAGTAACCATCTCTACCTTCTAGTAGCCATCTCTACCTTCTAGTAGCCATCTCTATCTGCTAGTAAGCATCTCTACCTTCTAGTAAGCATCTCTACCTTCTAGTAACCATCTCTACCTCCTAGTAACATCTCTACCTGCTAGTAACATCTCTAGCTGCTAGTAACCATCTCTACCTTCTAGTCCCATCTCTACCTGCTAGTAACCATCTCCACCTTCTAGTAACCATCTCTACCTTCTAGTCCCATCTCTACCTGCTAGTAACCATCTCCACCTTCTAGTAACCATCTCTACCTTCTAGTCCCATCTCTACCTGCTAGTAACCATCTCCACCTTCTAGTAAGCATCTCCACCTTCTAGTAATCATCTCTATCTCCTAGTAGCGCAATCTCCCAAAAGTACACACAAAGCACCGCAACAGTTTCCAACCTCTTTTTGAGTATTGATTTCCCACTGGTCTGATAAAGTGTGTATGATACAACACACATTTACTGTGTTGTCCTGCCGATGAGGTCCACTGGGCTGCAACCCAGGGCCCATCCTGAGTTATACTGAAAGTGAGTTGAGTTTTGCCAAAATAGATCAGATCTTCTCAATACTAAGAAAATGCTTCGATTATGTCAGTCTGGAAAATTTGATTTAATTATCTGAGCTACCTCTGCTTATGCTCTTGACAGATAATTGAACCAATTCAGTTTGAGGTGTGAGGAGGTGTGAGTGAGACCTATCGGTAAATATAGTTGACCATTTGAAGGCCAGTGGTTTCAACGCAAACAAGCAAGACATGATTTTAAAAACTGTGCTAAATTATGACATTTTGTGTCTAAAGCTAGTAGATTACTGTATATCTTTCACAAACTGTAATAAACCATCTCTACCTTCTAGAAACCATCTTTACCTTCTGTTAATTAACAATTTCTATTGAATAGTAATCATCTCGAACTTCGAGTAACCACCTACAGTATATTTTCCAAGAACCAGCTTTAGATTGTGTCGACCACCACTAGATGTCTATACTTACAGTCAAACATACATACATTTTTCTTATCATTTATTTTCATATTGGGATTATAGAGGGGCTTCAATCACAGCAGAGAATAGAAACGTGGAGAGCAGAGGAGGAGGGAGGAGGAGAGAGATGAGATGATGGCAAGGAGAGGAGACATACCTCTGACGATCAGGTTGGCTTGTGTCTGGAGGTCCTTGGCTACCAGTTTCACCTCCCCAGCCTCAGCAAGTTTAACATCTCTTAGTGTCAGTGTGTGGATTTTGCCTTCCACTCTTGAGACCACCTGTGGTAATGAAGAACAGTGTAAATCAGCCTTGACAGCACGCTGGGTGTCAGGTCGTGTTTCCTGCTTCTAACAAACAGAGGCAGCTGGGTTCCACATGTCCACCACAGCTCCATATACCCCCCTGCCACCCGACTCCCCATCACTTCTTCAGCAGAACTTCAAGTCTCGACACACAGCTTAGACAGACTACTGCATTAGTATCGAGAAGACTGCTATAATGCTACCACAGTAACATAGAGAAGACTGCTACAATGCTACCGCAGTAACATAAAGAAGACTGCTATAATGCTACCGCAGTAACATAGAGAAGACTGCTATAATGCTACCGCAGTAACATAGAGAAGACTGCTATAATGCAACGTAGAGAAAATCACAGATAAACTCTATAATGCACAACCTGCTGATGTACGGTATGTGTTTATAATGCAGTATATAGAAAACTCATGTTGCACAACTCCCTATCCTAGAAAATAACCTGTTGCCTTGGAAACGCTGCAATCAGAATACAGGCAGCTCAGTAATAAAAAACGACAACAGGATTATTATGGGATACTTAAGGGCCCAGTCTAACAGGCCTTGTCAACACGAAATCCCAGATGAAGCCCCAGCAGAAATCAGACGTAGTGACTTTAAGAACATATTGGTAGGGGTTGTTGTTGCCACCTGCCCTGTACACTCCATTCCCACAGCAGTTAAAAATAACTTCCAGAATGCTGACTTGGCCGAAAAGTGTCCTGCGTTATCTCAAAACCCAGATCAAATGCTCGGCTGGAATCTGGTTCCCCACACACCCATACAGTATATGTCAAATATACAGCGATTAAAACACTGTTGCCAACAACAGCAGTCACACAGGAAATATTGCAATAATTTGCAGCAAAATAATTGCTTCACTTTATACACAAATTGTTATTAGTCTATCTTGGATGTTTAGCACTGTATGGGCATCTGGTTCAGCTGCCATTTTGAGGAAGTGAGTTTATTGATGAGCAATAATTGATCCTATAAATGGATTGGCCTGTGGTTAGCATGGTGCTGGTTGTGTCAAAGTTGAGGAACTTAAGAATCACTTACTCTGTCACTTGATTCCAGCTTGGTTGTCCCCAGGAACCACTCAACAGCGATGCCTTCGAAAGACAGCTCACACTCAAAGGTGGCCGTCTCCCCAGCCGTCACCACCACGTCCTTCAGAGACTTGGCCAGGCCGATCACCCGGGCTTTGGGATCAGGAGAAGACATGGTTAGTCCCCCCTGAAATTGCTCAAAATCCCAAGAGAGTGAGATAAATCCTTAGCGGCTAATCTTCATGGTGGTTGGAGGGCCTGCAGCTCCTCTGGCCTCAGGACAACTGGCGAGGATGAGGCGCATAGGGCCTGACATCACATGGACATGCTCAGCAGCACACCTGCCAATCACCACCACCAGATCTAGATAAGGCATGCAGCGTCTAAAATAACTAGAGCCTCCGATTGGCTGAGGGCCCAGCCTTGCCAAACCACCAGACCTGCTCAGTCTGTTCCTGTCAATCACTTGCTCGGAATATTCTAGGAAAATGAGAAGGATCTAAAGCAGGGGTGTCAAACTCATTAGAGGTTGAGGGCCGGAACAGACCAAATGCTACTTAGCGGGGGCCGGACAAACAAAACACCATGAAAATACATATGAAACTCTTACAACTTGTGCAGCTTAGTGGTTATTCGTAAGAGCTACAACCATTTTTTGTGTGATTATGAATAAAGTGAAGAAATCAACCAGAAAGATGAATCCATCCAACCGTCCAATCCATTGTATTAAATTGCCTCCCAGGCCGGATTGGACCAGCTGGTGGGCCGCAGCTGGCCCCCGGGCCACATGTTTGACACCCCTGATCTAAAGGCTCCACAAGTTACCTAACATTGAAATTGCCATGATGTAACTGCACTTAGTCCAACAGACGATTAAATACGGAACAAGAATGAGGATGAGGCAGAAACTGCAAGTATTTACGACAGCAACCCTTCTTCTTCACAGATGGAAATGCCTCTAACAGCTAGTTAAACACTGGCTGTCAGTGACAACACTCAGAAGACATACAGCCCTATTCTCTCTTCTGAGCCTACCTACAACAGATTCACATTAAGCTTCAGTCGTGGACTTTCACATGAAAAACATCAACTTGCAAACAGATGCAAACTTTGTGTGCATATATCAGAATATTTACTTTAATTAGTGTTTATACAGTTTTGCTACGGGCTCAATATTAATGTGATGCTATTTAATGACATTAGTGTCTGAGATGTCTCAGTCATTCAGTTTGTCTGAGTAAAAAGTGCTAAGGATGTCTGTCCAGAGAAACATCTCCTGGTTTAAGGGGATGGGTGTGAGTGAAGGCTCTTTAGACAGCTTTGTATCACATCATTACTATGTTGTTAATGTCATTATCATCATTACTATATTACTCATACAGTAATGTATTATCATGATCAACATTACTATATTATTATTATTATTATTATCATTAAGATCATTACTCTATTACTATATTTATCATTAACACATTACTATATTACTATTTTTATCATTAACACCATTACTATATTACTATTATCATTAATATCATTGCTATTTTAATATGATCATGATTAACATAATTACTATATGACTATTATCATCATTAACATCAATACTATGTTACTATTAGTATCATAAATATCATTACTATATCATTATGATTATTATGCTGCTGATGATAATAACAACAATTATTATGAACATAACTACGACACTATTACTAACACCATTACTATAATACTAGACATCAAACATCATTACTACATTACTATTATTATTGTCAACACCTTTGACTCTGAGCTGGGCTGTAGATTTAGCGTTAGCTGCAGAGAAGTCCACTCCTCCGGCCATGTCCATGTGGACGTTGTAGAGGACCAGCATGTGTCTGGTTCCTTCCTCCTTGATCTCCACGTCCTGAGGAGATCACACAGAGGTTGTCCAGGACTTGCAGATAGAAGCCCTACGTCAGATTCACATGCTGCACATCCAGGCATGCTGCTATTGACATTTTAACAAGTAGGCATTCTGTTTATTGCAATTCCTGATTGGAATTATCACTAGCTGTAGTTATTTTTCCATTTCTTGGCTCATGTCATGGTATTTTATTACTTCTTTGTATCATGATTCTAGGGTAAGGGTCCCAGCCATTGTTTGGTCTTACGGAAGACTGGTGGAGAGCTTCTCCCTTGAGCTTCCAGCTCCCATGGATCTCCCCCTCAGAGATCTCCGTCTCAAACGTAGCCGTCTCTGTCTCTGTCACCTCCACGCTGTACAGTGGACGCACAACCTTGATGTCACGCTCTGCAGGAAGGCCAAAAGAACACAAGTTAACCAGAGGAAAACAAGTGCATCGTTGCCCGGAGACCTGCACCTTGAAACATTCTCGCTGGGAAGTTACAAGGTGATCATAATAATTATTATAATAGAGGTCGTCATGCAGTTCCTCCGCTCCAGATCGACTTCTAGAGCAGAAGCTGAGTGAATGACTGCAAATCGCCCAAACATATAAAGCCTTTAAAACCTTATCAAACCTCAGGTGGCCATTATAAATGTACCATAATGTATTTAATTCCTTATCACGAGACTTTATAATGTCCCCATAAAGCAATTAAAACTCTCATACCTTATGAGGGCAGTAAAAATGTATCATACAATATAACATTTTTAAAGCATGTACAAATAAATCACTAGACATTATTAATTAACTACTAAGGTATTTCTTTACTTATGAGGGCATAAACAAATGTTACGATATACACTGAATGCGATTCCATGTACGTTGTATATAAAGCAACACACATTTAAAATATAGCTGTAGTCTGAAGGACCGTTCTGATTATTCTGATACTTGTATGAATAGAACAAGGCATTTGTAGGTAGACTTTTGTGTCACGTCTCAAACAGAAAACACAGACACCTGCAGACACAAACATCACACAACATGTGTGGATACAACCACACATGTGGATACAACCACACAACACGTGTGGATACAACCACATGTGTGGATACAACCACATGTGTGGATACGACCACAAGTGTGAATACGACCACACAACACATGTGGGTTAAAACACACAAAGAGTGACAAACACAACATGACACCTGCAAATACAAAGACACACCACCTGTGGAAATACAAACACACAACATGGAGAGAAGAAAACGCTCAGAAACAGACAGACAGACAGACAGTGGCGTGATGGACGATGGTAGGGGTGGAGGTGGAGGATGGTAGGGTGGAGGTGGAGGATGGTAGGGTGGAGGTGGAGGATGGCCGGGTGGTGGTGGGGCTGGAGACTGGGAAGAAGGAGGCGTGGTCTACAGAGGAAGTATGAAATCCCATCTCTTCTGGAGAGTTTACCTTCGATGTTCAGACTGGCGGTTGTCTTGTCCGTACCACAGTCACACATGTATTCTCCCATGCTAGCCTTCGCTGCCTTCTTGATGGTCAGCATGCGCTTCTTGCCATCGGTTTGGATAGAAATATTCTTGGAGGGAATGATTTCTTTACCGTCCTTGAACCATTTGACGTCTGCTACAGACTTGCTGAGTTCACAGACTAGTGACACTTCATCCTTCTCCACAGCTGTGTAGTTCTGCAGCTTGGTGGTGAAGTACAAGTCTCCCTCTGCAAGAAATCACAACATACACACAAACGTTATTCATCATATCTGTACTTTGTGCTCTAATATCGTTACTTTATGGAGTGGTGTGTATATGTTGATTGATAAGCATCACTCACCGATGACGGTGAGCATGGCTGAGGCAGTCTTGCCCATGGCCTCAACCCTGATCATGGAGGTGTCGTCAATGGTCACTTCCTTGAAGGCCAGGATGTGGGTCTTGCCGTCCTCTGACATATGGACCACTTTGCTAGGGTGAAGGCAGACATCGTTCTTGTACCAGGACACAGAGATATTGTCATGAGATAGCTCCACGCTGAACTCTGCTGTCTCGCGTTCCTTCACGGTCACATCTTTGATGGGCTTGATGAACTCCAGGCGAATTCCTGCCCACCACAAAATACAGACAAGTTTATTACATGAATCTTAAATTTTTTATTTGATTTAATATTGAGTGTAAACTAATCCTATAGCTGATCAAGTTTATTGCTGTGTACCTTGGATTATCAGCTTGCCAGATGTCCTCTTGTCTTCAGCCTCAAACATGTATTTTCCTTCGTCTTCGTATCTGGCTGACTTCACAATCAGTGTGTGCCTCTTCCCCTCCACCACCAGCTCATATCTGTCATCGCTGTACAACTCCTGTGATCCCTTCATCCAGCGGAAGCTTTTGGGCTCTCTGGACACTTCCAGCTCAAATCTGGCTTCGTCTTTTTCATACACATGAACATCGCTCAATGGTGTCATGAACGACACTGGGATTTCTGTTAATTCAGAGAAACAGTGTTAACACCGACCAGAACACGGAGAGCCACTGGTTTATCACCAGTTGATTAAAACCAGTTGGTTTTAGTACTCGTTTATAGCTGGTTGTCTGTTGGCGTGGTCGAGAGGACAATTCGCTTTCTTCATAACATGAATATAAAAACACAAACAACAAAAAATGCTGTTATTTAGGATAGGATTTTTGCTATTTAAAATAAATCTTTTTTTCAGCAAAAATCTAAACAAGAAACTGAAAGAAATAAGAATAGAAGAACTTGGGAAGCGCTTGGTAGAGTCAGAGTTGTGAAGAGTTTGTGAAGAGTCAGCACATGTCATACATGGATGAAAGACTGCGTAGATAAAGGACCGTGGATGCTCACCCTTGACTTTGAGGTTAGCAGAGCACTTGGCATTGGCGGCACTGTATGCCACCTCGCCTGTCTGGGGAAGCTTACAGTTGTACAAGATCAGAGTGTGCTTTGCTCCATCTTCGACTATCTCAACATCCTGCAGATCATCCAGCACAAGTTCAGCGTTTTCACACCAAAACAACTCACAGAATGGGATCACAAAAAGATCATTCAAATGAATGCAAACGAAAAGAAAACCTCCATAAAACACTCATTCATTGTTTGTTGTTTAGAATGCCTAGGAAGGGCTTCAAGATGTCGATTTGGAAGGAAATGTTGTGAATATGTCGAAGTGAAAGTGTATAGAAGTACATGGAAAGGAACATGATAAGACGTACAGCAGAGGGACTGAGGACTTCTCCGTTTAGTTTCCACTGGCCATGGACATCATCCGCCGAGATCTCCACCTCAAAACGAGCTGTCTCTCCATCAAACACCTCCACCCCATACAGAGGACGCACCACTTTGATATGGCGCGCTGGAGTTTGAAGAGGGACAGAATCAAGACATCCAACTTAATGGATAGAAAACATAAACTACAGACCACATACTTCAGAGAGCTACAGGATGGTACTGGGCTAGTGGAGTAACATAATCATGAATAGTATGCCTTAGGAGCCTTTCCATTATAAAACAAACATTATGGCCATCATCAAAACGTATACTAAATGTATAACATTATACGTGGACATTATGGTCAAATCACACTTGGTGAAAAAGGGAATCTGTTGGCCGCAAATCCACTACACTGCAGGGTGTCACTGGGAGAAAGGAACTATTACTAGTACGAGTGTAGCTCAGTCTGCTTTTTCAAGAATGAAAAATACAGGCGCAATGATGAAACAGTAAAATGCTAATTTGTCACCCTTCCACAGAGCTAAGCACTCTGTTGCACATGTCTTTTAGTGTGTTTCTACCAAGTCGGAGTTAGAAGTCTTGCAGTTTGTTTCTTATATGTTGGTGATAGAAGTCTTGTCATGTGTCTCTACCATGTTGGTATTAGAAGTCTTGTAGTGTGTTTCTACCAAGTTGGAGTTAGAAGTCTTGTAGTGTGTTTTTCCTATGTTGGCATACGAAGTCTTGCAATGTTTTTACCATTTTTGAGTTAGACACTTTGCAGTAAGGAAGTAGAAGAGTTCAAAGAGATTTAAAGGATGTCCAGACATGTGAGAAGAGCAGAACAAAGCCAAGCAGAGGTTGTGAGGTGGAAACCAGGAAATCAAATCAGTCCTTCCTTTACCTTCAATGTTAAGTGAAGCGAGTGTCTTGTCAGTTCCACAGTCACACATGTACTGTCCTTTGTCCTGGTCTTCAACCCTCTTGATGCTCAGGCTTCTTCGCTTGCCCTCGGCTCTGATGGACACCTTCTTAGAGCCCTTGAGTTCTCTCTCATTATGGTACCACATGACCTCCACCTCCTTGCTGAGTTCACACTCCAGCACCACCGAGTCTTTCTCCACTGCCGTGTAATCCTGGAGTTTAACCGTGAAGTATGCATCGCCCTCTGAAATGGCCCAACACTTGTTATATTATTCTGAATATGTACTGAGTATATAACGACACACAGTATGTGTCAATATATAGGGAATTCAACAATTAGACAAACAATCAAGAGTACAGATAAAACAAAATAGACAAAACAACAGCAAACAAACAAAGGTGTTGACCTTTGTGGACTTGATTGAGTGACAGACTATCGAGGTGATTTTGGAAGGGAGGATGGAGGTCTCATTACCTATGACTGTTAGATTTGCCATGGAAGGAATTCCCTTAGCTTCTGCTTTAATCTGGCATGTGTCGTTTAGCGTCACCTCCTTCATTTCGAGAACGTGTTTCTTTCGGTCCACATGTGTGAGAACCATTCTGCTGGGGTGGATTTTCAGGTCATTCCTGAACCATGTGACTGGGATGTTTTCATGAGAGAGCTCCAGTTCAAAGCGAGCTGTTTGGCCTTCCTTCACCGTTTGGTCCTTTATCGGCATGATACATTTAAGTCTTATACCTATAATATATTAGTAGGGCATATTTATACCAGTTAACAGGGAGGTAAAGCAACTCCAGGAAACATGGTGGCAGCCGGTCCACAACTTACCCTCCACTGTGAGCCTAGCCGCAGAGGTTTTCCCCAATACTTCTATTGTATATTCATCCTCATCATCAAACTCACAGCTGTTTATGATGAGCATGTGTTTCTTTCCATCGTCAATCATTTCGTATTTGGGACTCGGGGTGATGATGTCAGACCCTCTGTACCACATGACCTTTGACACATCCTTTGTGATGATGCATTCAAACTTAGCCTGTCTCTTTTCATGTACAGAAACATCCTCCAGCGGGACAACAAAGTCCATTTCGATTTCTGGGAGTGTGAACAGGAAGAAGACTAACAGGTAAGAAGGACAACAGACATCAAGACATGACTTTTCACAAACACAACACCAAGACAACACCATGGGACAGTCAGTAGCTTGTTGATGAAAAAAAGCAGTTTGGTACTTTATACCACACCAGTGCTGTGAACATTGGTTCAGTGAGTCTGCATTGTGGTGTGTGCCCCTCATGTTGACATGGTCGGAGTGTTGTACTCTAGTTTTGTCTTGGGTCCGCAGTAGGGTCTTGGGTGAGGGGTTCACTCCTGTTTTGTCCCATGAGTTAGACAAACCTCCTTCTTGGAACCGCCTTCTTGGAACCTCCTTCTTGGAACCGCCTTCTTGGAACCGCCTTCTTCGAACCGCCTTCTTCGAACCGCCTTCTTTAAACCGCCTTCTTTAAACCGCCTTCTTTAAACCATCTTCTTCAAACAGTCTTCTTCAACTTCTACTTAGCAAGCTTTCGATTCAACTCGATCCAGCTCCCTGCCGTCTACGTGGTGTCAACCTGGTTCTGCATTGCCTGGCCTGCGTGACTACAGTTCCCACAAGGAGGTCCATGTGGTCTTGGTATCAAGCAGGGCTCAGGATCAGCCTCAAATCTTCCTTGTTGGTTGAACTTGAGGCATTTCTTCTTTGGAGGCTCTGCTTTAACACTGAATCTAAAAGTCAGTGGCACATGTGGAGCACACTGAACCAATGGACTGGCACATCAACTGGATATGACATGTAGCACATAAAACACAACCAGAACACAACAAAGTGTACTTGACAAGCACCACACAATAGACGTTGACATACATTAAACATGTACAACAACAAACAGTACTCAGGAACAAATGTATCTTCTTCACGAACAGTCATTCTGAAAGACTTCATCTTCTTGTCCTCCCAGGATGGATTTTGGGCTAGAGTAGAACTAGAGTAGAACAACACAGTGGTTGATGGCGTCCATGAGCAAGGCTTACCACTGACTGTGAGCATGGCGTTGGTGATGGCGTTCAATGCTTGATAGGAGACCTCGCCCGACTGGTCGACCTGGAGGTTCTTCAGGATCAGCCTACGCTTGGTACCCTCCACTTGGATGTCACACGTCTAGGACAGGTGGAGATTACATCAACAGAACGTCTGGGACAGGTGAAGATTACATTAACAGATAAAAAAATAATAATAATAGATCTATGATATAAATAGACAATATAAGAAAGCATTTCATCAAAATATAGATAATGTAAATGGACAGGCAGACAGACATGTTGACATAATGTTGACATAATTATAACATATATTTACACATATATTGTAACTATAATAATAGATAGGGAGATGTTAGACAGGTAGGTACTATAATAATAAGTAGGTAGATATTAGACAGGTAGGCATGATAATAATAGATATGTAGATGTTAGACAGGCAAGCACTATAATAATAGATGGGTAGATGTTAGCAGGCAGGTACATAATAATAGACATGTAGAATGTTAGCAGGCAGGTACATAATAATAGACATGTAGAATGTTAGCAGGCAGGTACATAATAATAGATATGCAGGTGTTAGACAGGCAGGCACTATAATAACAGACATGTAGATGTTAGATAGGCAGGTTCTATAATAATAGATAGGTAGATGTGAGACAGGCAGGTACCGGTGATCTGGTCAGGACCTCTCCCTTCAGCTTCCATTCTCCAGGAACATCGTCCTCGGAGATCTCTGTCTCAAACGTCACGTCCTCCTTCTCCACCACCTCCATGCTGGACAGAGGCTTCAGGATCTCAGCCTCACGCTCTGAAACACAACCTCCATTAGTTGATGGACAGACAGACAAACAGACAGTCAGATAGACAAATAGACAGATAGATAGATAGATAGATCAACCTCCTAGTGTGAGTTTAGCAGTGTAGACACGTCCCTCCACCTCCATGGCATATTCGGCCACATCTTCGGGTTGACAGTTCTTAATAGTCAGCGTCAGCTCCTTTCCATCCTTCTTCATCTCTATCTTATCAGACGGAGTTACCTCAGTCTCTCCTTTAAGCCATTTCCAGTTCGGAGTGTCCTTAAACAGCTCACATTTAAATGTTGCAGCTGCCTTGGGTTTCACATGCTGATCTCTCAGAGGCCTCACCAGCCAGTCTTTAATGATTTCTGTTGGGGTAAATAACATTAACAAATGCGACCAAGGACAGTTCTTCTGGAACAAAGCTAAAGCTATGAGTTCCCATTCTGGGAAAAGGTGTACATTGGCATAAATAAATCTTTACATTTACGTTTAAAATTACTCACCAATTACTTTAACGTTGGTTGAAGTCTGGACATCTACTTGATTGGCCACTTCACATGTGTAAAGACCAGCATCCTCCGCAGTGGAGTTCTGGATGGTCACGGCATGCTGCAGACCAATGATATTGATGGCGATTTTGCCAGCCTTTTGCTTGAGGATCTGTCCATTCCTCTTCCAGACGACGTCCCTCTCTTTGTTCAATTCACAGGTCATGTACAGAGGCTGACCTTTAAGGGGTGAGGTCTCCTCCTCCAGCTCCTTTATCCATTTCACTGGCAGCTCTGTCAGAAGAGAACAGTATGCATTGGAACAGCATTGAAACTAGTCTACCTCTAGAGCCACCTTCCATTACAAAGGACACAATGTATTAATGTAAATACCTTCAACAATGAGCTTGGCTGTGCATGATATTTCCTTTCCGGCATTCTTGGCCACGCATGTGTATTCACCAGTATCAGACAGCTGGACATCAATAATGTTCAGCTTGCGGTCTTTACCATCTGAGGTAAATTTATGTTTTGGGCTCTCGCGGAGGTTGCTTCCATCCTTCATCCAGGAAGTTATGGCAGTAGAGGGGGAAACTTCACACTCAAATGTAGCAGATGAGCCAATAGACTCGGCCTCTGTCAACACGATGTCTTGAAGTTTTTTGATGAACTTCAGAGGAACAGCTTTGAGCTTGAATCCTGCGAAGGGCTCCTCTGGTGGCGATGGGCCCTTTCCTCCAGGCTTCAGGCCCCTGCCTCGACCACCATCACCAGGAGATGGGGTCTGCTTGGCTGAAATACACATAATTTGTAAAATCTCAAATACTTGTATGAAGCAGAGTCTCTAATGCCCAGTTCAGAGCAATGATTTATCATCATCATTTAGTCTCTCTCCAGGTGAAATATAGTTCCTGGAGTTTGTGTTTTGTTTTTGGATGAGCCACAGATGGCTTCAGGATGCTCCTTGTTGCAGTTTCATTTGATCTGAGTTGGGCTTGAAGACTTCTCAGTGTTACAGTATATAAAAAAAAATATACAAATAAATAAATAAATAAATATATAGTCTTACGTTTGAGCCCTCTCCCTCTTCCTCTTCCTGCTTCCTCTGTAGGTTGTCCCTCTGTTGAAACAGTTGGAATTAATTAGTATTGTATACTGATATTTCGAAGATATGTGTGTATATATTTAAAAGCCAGGAAACACACAACAAAAATGTTGCCTAACAGTTAGATATGTAATTATGAAACATTTACAATAAAGAGAGCATATGGATGGAAATGATTTGTGACAAAAAGATACATTCCACAGCATTGTGTGATAATGGTCATGATTTAAAGTGTGAGTTTAGGTCACTGATGGAAAAACATAAAACAAGACAGACAGAATACAGAATGACATACAGAATGGTTGACCAATCAGGATGGCAGACAGTACAATGCTGAACATTGACAATGAAGATGGTGTACATTCAATCAGAGATAAGAGGTGATGATGTCGACGTATGCAGATGGAAGCATTAATGAAGGAATGGGCGGTAGTTATTCAGGCGATGAGGAGAAGGTTGTTGGTGGTCACCAGGTGGTCTGGTGACGTCACCACCTCACCTCTCCTGGTAACACCTGGAGCTTCTACAGTGTCTTCCCCTTCAGCTGGCCAGTCTTCTGAGGTGTAACTTTCACTGGGAACCAGCTCCCAGCCCCAAGCCTCCTCCTCCTCCTCCTCCCCCTCTTCTGGCTGGACCTCATACTCCTCTTCAAACACCTCCTCCTCCAACTGAGTGGGGACCTTCCTCAGCTGCACAGATCCAGGAGAAACCTCCTTAACCATGGGAACCTTCCCTTTGCTTGGCTCCAGTGCTTCCCCAGCCTTCTCCTCTTCTGGGGATGGTTTCTTGCGGACCTTTTTGAGAGCCACAGCCTCAACAGAGTCTTTTGGGGAAACTGTTTTTGGGATCCTCATACCTTTTTCACCACTTGGTTTCTTCTCAATTGGGAGTGGTTCAAGCTCTTTTGGCTGTGGTGTATCAACCTTGGGGGAGGCTGTCCTTTTCAGTTCAACCTTCTTGAGCTGGTCAACCGGCTTCAAAACTGGTTCTGCACGTTCATCCTTTTCAACTGGAGTAACTGCCTTCTTCAACTGCAGTGGTGTCTTCTCAGGTGTCTTATCAGCAGTTGGTTTAGGAGATACCATCTTATCAGCAGTTGCTTTAGGGGATACTAGCTTATCAGCAGTTGGTTTAGGAGATACTGTCTTCTCCACAGTAGTTGGAGCAGCATCTACCACTTTCTCAGGCATCTCCTCAGGAGCTTTAGGTGTCACCTTTTCAAGATCTTTAGGTGTCTCTGTTTTCTTTGGGTGTCGCTCTGCCTCCCTTGGCAGTTTATCTTTGCTTGTATGACTGGATGGTTTCTCACCACTTGGCTTCTCTTCTGCAGCTGGCTCCTTAGCGTCCTTAAATGGTCTGGAGAAAGGCTTCAGTTTCACGATCTCAGTTTCCTGTTCCTTTGGTGTGATTCTCTTTCCCTTGAGTGCTACCTTGGCAGCATCCTTCTCTTCTTCTGGAGTTTTCTTTCTATCTGCTGGTTTTTGTACCTTGGCTTGTGGTTCCTCTATCCCCCCAACGCTTTCATTTTTCTTATCAGGCCTTTGCGTTTCATCCTCTGATCTGAGCCCTTTACTCTGAAAAGGTACAGCTTCCCTCTCTGGTCTCCCCTTCATGTCTGTCTCTGTCTCTTCTGTGGGTTTGGAAGGCCTGTCAAATGGTTTCAGCTTGACTGTTTCTTGTTCTGCTTCATCTGAAGGCAACTTCTTCACTTTCTTTAAGGCTACACTTGTTGGAGCTGGTTCTTCAGCTTTGGCTAATTTGGGAGTTTTCTTAAGAGAAATTGGATATTCTGGTTTCTTTTCTTTTGGAGAGTCTTTCTGGTGGCTCCATGATGAGTCTTCAGCAGAATCTGTTTCTTTTACTTCTTTAGGTTTTGGAGGTTCTGCCTCTTTCTGTGTGGCAGTCTTCTCTCTAGGTTCTCTCTCTAGTGATGCTTTCTGGGTAGAAGCTGGCAGCTCTACAGACATCCTCTGGTGCGCCACCTCCTCAACATCAACAACTGTTTTGGTGGCTTTCAGCAGCTTGATGTCTTCTGCTTTGGTTGGAACTGATGGAATCTTCTTGAGTGTGATGACCTCCTGTTCTTCCTCTGTCTCCTTCATGACCTTGGATGTTTTCCTCAAGGTGGGAATCTTAAATGTTCCATCGTCTTCCTTTTGAACTTTACCTTTTTTCGTGGAGAACAATTTCTCAAGATTTCACATCACATACATAGTACAAAGACCAATCAAACAAACAAAGAACAAGAACAACAACAAGAACAACAACAAGAACAACAACAAGAACAACAACAACAACCTAAAAGTAACATAGCAGACTGTTACCCTGCTTGGTTAAACACATACATATAGACAGACCTACAACACTAAGATAAAACACTAACCTAAAACAAAAAGACAGAATGACACTCCTATATCTATATGAGAGTGCTAAAAGATGCTGTGCAGTTTATATACTGTAGAGTTATCTTACCTTTTTTCACGCCTCCTGGTGCTTGTACAGGTCCCTTGGTTTCATCTGGATTAAAGTAAAAGCCACAATGTGTTAATTTGATTTCAGAACTATAATATGTTTGACAATGGGCACAAAAACTGCTTTTTAAGACCACAATGACAGTTCATACCTGTAGTCTTACAAGCAAAGGGAAATGGTGGTTGAATCAAGATATTATGTATTGGTTTCATTCAGACATTAGTGAATTAGACTCAGCTGTCCAATTTATGATGTACACATTACAGCGATTGTCGAGTTAAATGGAGGAAATAAAGAGGGTGTGCTTGTAAGAAAGACGTGTTTTTTTTAATGGTCTGTGATAATCTCTACCTGTCCCAGGAGAAGGTGTTTTCTTCAGCATGACAGGTTTATCATCATCACTTGGCTTCTTGGCTGCTTCCTTAGCCTTGGACTCAGGCTTGGTAACTTCAAGTGCAAAAAGATTCAAAGTGTTGTGTCCAACACAAGAGATAAGTAAGAGTTGTTGAATAATTGTTAGTAAGCCTATATAAAGTAGCTTATTTAAAGCATACCTGTCTTGGTTTTTTCCAAACTACTCTTCTCGGTTTGGTCTGTTTTGGTCTGTTTAGTGACCAGATGCTTTGTGGTTTCCTCTGCAACTTGTACAGCATCTTGTGGTTTTCTCACTTGAAATACAAGTCACAATGATATCAACAGACATAAACAGAGACCAAAGCACCGTCCTCTGTCAAGGACCTGCGCTACTCCAAGGTCTCAAGTAGGCTTCTTCTTTGACAGAGATAGGAAGCTTGGTCTTTTCAACAGCTTGGTTTACATCTTGTGCTTCAAGATAATATTTAAGATGTAGATTTACTCAAGAATGACATTCGTTGATGCCCTTTACAATTACAAAATCATAAGATCATACACAATACATTAAAACCATGAAACAGCAATGAAGTACCTTGTTTGGGACTAACTGCCTTTGGCAAAGGTTCTTTATCTTGTGGAAATGTCTCCTCCTTCGTTGCCACTTAAAATACAATTAAGAGGCCCATGAGTACAAGAATGTACCCAGTGTGAATAACAATTAGGTTCAATGTCAACCATATTCAATAATATGGTTGGTTAATGGTTAACTTTTTCCCCTGCACATTTTGAATAAAGCACAAAATGTCATCATACACCAAACATTCAATATACTTTGAAGAGGGGTGCTTACAAAAATCTGTAAGATGAAGAGAAGAATGTCTCCTTTAAGACAGAAGTGTCAATGGGTGCTCTTAATCAAGTGAACGAACACACTTTGTGTCAAGAATGGGTGATTTGAGATGGAAGAACGGTTGAAAAAGTGAGAAGTCCTTGGAAGAGTGACAGGAGTGCAGAAAGGTGCTCTGATCAAACAAATGGTGACAAGAAATGTTTTCCATCTCTACCTTTGGAAGACACACCAACAGGAACACTTTTCTTTTCTCCTTGTCCCAAAGGAAATATATTTGTTTTGTCTTTGTGTTTGCACATGGAATGAACCCTCTGAAGAGGTGCATCCTTGTGGACTTCTTCAAGCTCAGGTCCCAGAGAAGATCTTTGAGTGATATTCATCCCAGATTCTGGATAGCTCTCTTCAGTTTTGGATTCATATTGCAATGTTTTCTGCACTACTTTTTGTTCGGTGCCGATATCTGTTACTGATGCAACACTATCAATCAATTTCTGTTTTTCCCTATCAGTTATCTTTTTAGTGATCTTTGTTTCCTGATCTCTTTCTTTGCCTTGAGTATGAATCATAACATTGCTGAACACTACAGTTTGGTCCACACTATGTGTAACTTTATCAGTTTGGTCTACCCCAATGGGAATTACTTTACCAGTTTGGTCTTCCCCAATGGGAATTACTTTCAAAGTTTGATCTTCTATAGTGATGACATTCCCTCCTAAATCAACCTCCTGCTCTGATATATTTGTGGAACTCAATGTCTTGGGAGAATCATCAGGGGAGACCTGAACTAACAGTGACTCTTGTTCTATCTCTTTTGATATTATATCTTTGATGATATCATCAGCAGCAACATGTATTTGTGAAGTATGGTATTGATCTTCTTCATCTTTCACTAACATATGTTTTCCATTTACTATTTCCATGTCAGGTGCCACTGAAATATTTCCTTTAAGCCCCTGTTCGGTTTTTGTTTTTCAATAGGAGTGACGATGCCAAATATGTTTTGAATTTTTACAGTTTTGGACTGTATTGTTTCCACGGGGACCACTTTTAGTTTTGACAACTCTTGCTCTCTCTGTTTTAGAGACTTGAGTTTTTTTGGAGAAATGTCATCAACCTGATCAGATTGTCCTTGTGGTTTTATCTGGACTTTGATAACTTGGACAGGTTTTAATTCTGTACCAATTTGCTGTTCTACACTGTGTCTAATTTCTCTGGTGGGTATAACTCGAACAGTTTGGTCTTCTACACTGATTGTAGTTGGACTAGTTTTGTATCTGACAGTGGATTCCATTTTACCAGGTCGGTCTTCCACAATGGGTAGAACTTTACCAATTTGGTCTTCTATAAAGCCAACTTTTGACTGAACCTCTTCATCTGTATTTTCTGGGATGATGACTAACCTCTGTTCTGATTTGTTTGTGGACCTCACATTTGACTCTAGAGCCTCCTCTTGTTTTGATACAATTTCTTTGATGAGATCATCAACAGAAGTATGAGATTTAGCTTCTACCTCTTTCACTAAGAAATGTTTTTCATCTGGCCTTTTTGTGGACATTAACAGCATTAGAGAAATATCCGAATGTTCCTGAATGTCCTCTTGTTTTGATACAATTTCTTTGACTAAATCACCAAGAGCATGTATTTCTTGAGTATCTGATTTAGCATCTTCCTCTTTCACTAACACACACTTTTCATTTGCTATTTCCATGTCAGATGCCACTGCAAGCTTTCTTTCAAGTTGTTCCTTTCCTATTTCTACCATTTCAATAGGAGTGCCAATGCCAAATATGTTTTGAACTTTCACAGTCTTGGACTGGATTGTTTCCACTGGGACCTCTTTTAGATTTGGCAACTGTAGCTCTCTCTGTTTTAGAGATTTGAGTTTCTTTTGAGAAATGTCCTCAACCTGATCAGAATATTTCTGTGGTTTTTTCTGCACTTTGACAGTTTTTAGGTCTTTACCAGTTTGGTCTTCTACAGCGCACCCAACTCCATCAGTTTGGCGTTCTTTTGTGACAACTTTGGACTGAAGCTCTTCAACTGTATTTTCTTGGATGTTGGCTAACTTCTGATCTGACTTCTTTGAGGACATTTTTACATAGCCATCAATTGACTCCTGAACTGTGCCTTGCTTTGATTCAATATTTTTGACTAGATCATCAGGAGCAACAACTATTTGTGAAGTATCTGATTTAGCTTCTCCCCCTTTCACCAACATACACTCTTCATTTGCTATTTTCATAACAGGTGCCACTGATACTTTTCTTTCAAGCTGTTCAGTTTCTGCCTTGTCAATTGGACTGATGATGCCAAATATATTTTTTACTTTCACAGTCTTGGACTGGATTTTTTCCACTGGTATCTCTTTTACTTTTGACGACTCCTGTTCTCTCTGTTTTACAGACTTGAGTTCATTTGGGGAAATGTCCTCAACCTGACCAGATTGTCCCTGTGGTTTTATCTGAACTTTGATAACTCTGGCAATTTTTTGTTCTTTACCAGTTTGACCATCTACTTTTGGTATTTGTTTGCCCCTTTGGTCTTCTATCGTGACAACTTTGGACTGAACACCTTCAACTATATTTTCTGGGATGTTGGTTAACTCCTGCCCTAGCCTTTTTGTGGACATTAACAGCTTGAGAGAAACATCAGATGCCTCATGAACCTTGTCTTGTTTTGATACAATATCTTTGTCTATATCATCAGGAGTACCATGTATCTGTGAACTATCTGATTTAGATTCTGCCTCTTTTACTAACATACACTTTTCATTTGCTATTTCCATGTCAGATGCCACTGCAAGTTTTCTTTCAAGTTGTTCCTTTCCTATTTCTACCTTTTCAATAGGAGTGCCAATGCCAAATATGTTTTGAACTTTCACAGTCTTGGACTGGATTGTTTCCACTGGGACCTCTTTTAGTTTTGACAACTCTTGCTCTCTCTGTTTTAGAGACTTGAGTTTTTTTGGAGAAATGTCCTCAACCTGATCAGAATATTTCTGTGGTTTTGTCTGTACTTTGACAGTTTTTAGTTCTTTACCAGTTTGGTCTTCTGCAGCACATCTGACGCCATCAGTTCGGTCTTCTATTGTGACAACTTTGGACTGAACCTCTTCAATTGTATTTTCTTGGATGTTGGCTAGCTTCTCATCTGACTTCTTTGTGGATATTTTTTACAAAACCACCAATTGACTCATGAACTGCTTCTGGTTTTGATACAATATTTTTGACTAGATCATCAGGAGCAACAATTATTTGTGAAGTACCTGATTTAGCTCCTTCCCCTTTCACTAACATGCATTCTTCATTTGATATCTCCATATCAGGTGCCACTGAAACTTTTCCTTCAAGTTGTTCAGTTTCTTTCACAGGCTTGGACTGGATTGTTTCCACTTTTACTTTTGACAACTCTTGCTCTCTCTGTTTTAGAGATTTTTGTTTATTTGGAGAAATGTCCTCAACCTGATCAGATTGTGGTTTTGCCTGGACTTTGATAACTTTGGCAGTTTTCAGTTCTTTGCCAGTTTGTCCATCTACATTTGGTATATTTCTACCCGTTCGGGCTGTTATTGTGACAACTTTGGACTCAGCACCTTCAACAATATTTTCTGGGATAATTTTCTGAGACAGCTTTAGAGAAACATCTGGATGCTCCTGAATGTTCTCTTGTTTTGATACAATATTATTGACTAGATCATCTGGAGCAACATGTTTTTCTAAAGTATCTGATTTAGCTTCTTCCTCTTTCACTAACACACACTTTTCAATTGGTATTCTCATGTCAGATGCCACTGAAACCTTCATTTCAAGTTGTTCCTGGTCTATTTCTGCCTTTTCAATGGGAGTGACAATCCCAAATACATTTTGAACGTTCACTGTCTTGGATTGCATTGTTTCCACCTGGACATCTTTTGGAGATTTTAGTTTCTTGGGAGAAATGTCCTCAACCTGATAAGGCTCTGTCTGTGGTTTTGTCTGGACTTTAAATTTGCCAGTTTTTAGATTTTTACAACATTGGTCCTCTGCAGTGTTTGCAACATCAGAAGGTTGTTGTTTAATTCCATCAATTTGGCTTCCTATGCTTGGTCTAATTTGAGATGTTTGGTCCGGTCTAACTTCATCAGTGTGGTAATCTGCACCAATTGTAGTTTCACTAGTTTGGTATACACTGGGTCTAAATTCAGACATTTGGTCTTCTACATTGGGTCTAAATTGACTAGATGTAGCTTCTCTCTTGATCCCTGTTTTCACTGGGACCTCTTTTAGTTTTGACAACTCTCGCGCTCTCTGTTGTGAAGACTTTAGTTCAGTTGGAGAAATGTGCCCAACCTGTTTAGGTTCTTCATGTGGTTTTGTCTGAACTTTCAGAACTGTGTCGGTTTTTAGCTCAGTTTGGCCTTCTACAGTTGATCTAAGTTTAGACGTTTGGTTTTCTACAGTGGTTTGAACTTGAGAAATTCCGATGACAGTGGGACTAATTTTGACAGTTGGGTCTTCAACACTGGTTGTCGTTTCACAAATTGTGTCTACACTGGGTTTAGCTTCAGGGGTTTTCACTACATTGGGTTTAAGTTCAAAAGTTTGTTTTTCTACAGTGGGTCTAATTTGACAGGTTTTATTCTCTCTCTTGGAGTGGATGTCCTGAACCTGATCTGTTTTTTTCTCTTTTTTTGTCTGGACTTTGATATGTTTGGAAGTTTGTAGTTCTTTATCAGTTTGCTCATCTACATTGGGTATAATTGCACCAGATTGGTCTGCTATTGTGACAAGTTTGGACTGAACACCTTCAACTGTATTTTCTGGGAGGGTGGTTATCTCCTGCCCTGATCTTTTTCTCGACATTAACAACTTTAGAGAAATTTCAGATGCCTCCCTAACTTCCTCTTGTTTTGACACAATACCTTTGCTTAGATCAGGGGCTACATGTATTTGTGAAGTATCTGATTTAGCTTCTTCCTCTTTCACTGAGACACACTTTTCATTTGCTATTCCCATGTCGGATGCCACTAAAACCTTTCTTTGAAGTTGTTCCTGTCGTATTTCTGCTTTTTCAATTGGAGTGACGATGCCAGATATGTTTTGAACTTTTAAAGTTTTGGACTGGATTGTTTCCCCTGAGAACTCTTTTAGTTTTGGAAACTGTTGCTCTTTCTGTTTTAGAGATTTGAGTTTCTTTGGAGAAATGTCCTCAAACTGATATGGATCATTATGTGGTTTTGTCTGCACTTTGACTTTGGCAGTTTTTAGTTTTAAACCAGTTTGTTCTTCTACAATGGTTGTAACATCAGATGTTTTCTGTGCAATACTGGGTCTTTTTGTACCAGTTTGGGCTCCCACAATTGGTCTTACATTAGAAGTTTGATCATTTACAGTGTTTTGAAATTCAAAAGTTTGCTGTTCTACACTTGGTTTAAACTCACCAATTTGGCCTTCTGCACTTGGTCTGACTTGAGACGTTTGGTCTACAGCCAGTCTAATATTGCCCTTTAGGTCATCTACACTGCTTGTAGTTTTACTAGTTTGGTCTACACTGGGTCTAACTTTAGGAGTTTGGTCTACACTGGGTCCAACTTCAAAATGTTCTTCTACATCAAGTCTAATTTGACCGGTTTTACTTTCTCTCTTGGACTGAAATGTTTCCACTGGGACCTCTTTCAGTTTTGGCAACTCTTGTTCTCTCTGTTTTAGAGACTTTAGTTTCTTTGGGGAAATTTCCTCAACGTGATCAGATTGTCTCTGTAGTGTTGTCTGGATTTGGATACCTTTGGCAGTTTTTTCCAGTTTCTTACCAGTTAGGCCTTCGACAATTGGTCTAAGTTTCGAAGTTCGGTCTTCTACAGTGGTTCTACCTTCAAAGGTTTGCTGTTCTACACCAGATCCAATTTCACTAGTTTGGTCTACTGCGCTGGGTTTAATTTGAGACGTTTCAACTACAATGGGGCTAACATTGCCAGTTTGGCTTTCTACATTGGTCATAGATTTACTAGCTTGGGCTACACTGGGTCCAACTTCAGAGTATTGTTCTTCTACATTGAGTCTAATTTGACCCGTTTTAGTTTCCCTCTTGGGCTGGATTGTTTCCAATAGGACCTCTTTTACTTTTGACAACTTGACAATGGATCTAACCTCAGAAGTTGGGTCCAATATTTCGGGTCTTATTTGATCCATTTTAATTTTTCTCTTGGACTGGACTGTTTCCACTGGGATTTGGAACTCTTGCTCTCTCTGTTTTGGAGACTTTTGAGAAATGTCCTCAACCTGGTCAGATTCTTCCTGTGGTCTTCTGTCCTTTGTCTGGACTTTCAGAACATTGGAAGTTTGTAGCAGTTTTTGGCCTTCTACAATTGGTCTATGTTTAGAAGTTTGGTCTTCTACAGCAGTTCTATCTTTGGTCTTATTGTTCATTATATCACAGATGTCATGCTTTCTGACTAATATTTTAGTTTTCTCTTTAATAATCTGCTTATCTGTCTCAATTGTTTTCTGTTTGTCTGGTTCACTGGGTTCTGTGTCAACTTCATATTCCATAAACTGGAGTTGTTCAGCCAGTGTTTTAACTTCTGCTTTGCTGTTCTTCAATCCAACATTTCCTTCATTATTGATCAAGTCTGAATGACTTCTGTGCACTTTACCTTCATTTTTACATTTGATGTCCTCTGTTGAAATCTCAATATTAATGGATTTTTCCTTTTCCGTTAAGACTTCAGTAACAGATATCGTACTATTAATGTTAACTGCACCGTCATCTTCAACAGAAGTTTCTGGTAAAGATGAAATGTCCACCTGGGTTAATGATATCTCAGGAATGTGCTGAGGCTCCACATAAGACACATGGGGATGTTCTTCCACCAGATGTTCTCGCACCTCCTCTGATGAAGAGTCTGTGACATAATAAACCTTCTGGATCTTCTGAGCTTCTGCCTGGGTTTCTATCTTGGTTTCTTGGATTTAAAAATGTAAGAGGAGGCACCATGTTTCGGTACCAAGATATTAGAACAAAACAAGACAAATATGAACACAAGGTTAATAGAAACAAGACAGAATAAGAGAAGTCAAAGAAGGGAAGATAACGTCGTGGTGGTGTGTTCTAATGTGTGATGTACCTCTCGTAGGTTCTTCTCTTGGTTTCTGCGTAGGCTCCTGAGCAACTCTCATTGGGACCTTCTCTGCTTCCTCTTCCGCTTTCGCTTTAAAGAATACTCATGTTTAATACAAACAGTGAATAGTTCAAAGACGATGAGCTTCTCAAGTCAACAAATATACACAGTAGACAAACAGTAAAAAATTGAAAGAAATAATGATCCAAAATGATTAGAAAGAAGGAATTCTAAATGTAACACAAAGAGCAGATTGTATCTAAATACTAAACAAGATCAATGGATGTATCAGGATGAAGATATGAAGGCCATGGAATGTTCTTTGTACCTCTCAAAGACACTTCAGTAGCAAGTATTTTCTTCCTTTGTTCTGCATTGGACATCACTGGTTTCGCTTCACTTGTTCCATCCAATGTCTGAGCATCTGCCTGCTGCAAGATCTGAACTTCATCAACCTGGCCTTCAGATCGAGAAGACTCCACAAGATCTTCTTCAATTTTTGATTTTCCTTTTGTGGTGGAAGTTGCCTCATCTTCTTTAGACTTTTCTGCAGTGTCTAATGCAAGCTCAGTCCCCCTGGCCTTGGGTTGGATATCTGCCACTAACTCTTGTATTAGTAAGGTCTGCTTCGTGTTTTCCCCAATCGTTCTAATCTTCATTGGGGAGGACTCCGTGGATATAAAATGAATTTCATCACTAACCTCTGCTGACCCTGTCCTCTGACCGCTACTTAATACTTGATAAGATATCTTGCCCTTTTTTATATGTTCATCTTCATCTTCCACCAAAGTCATGCCTTGCTTTTCAGAGACTGTAGTTATTGCATCTCTGACTATGATCTGCTCCTCTGCTGTCTTCCCAACTGATTTTTGTTCAGCAGTTTTAACTTTTTCAGGTTTTTCTATAACTGCGACCTTTTCCAACGGAATTCTATCATCTTGAATTTTTATAATTTCCTGCCTAATTCTACTGTGTTCCTCTGCAGTATCTAATCTAATTTCTATCTGTTGAGCAGATTTGGGTCTACTCTCTGTTGGGATATTAAATCCTGTTTCCTGGTGTGCATCTGTTCCAGTTGGAACGGGTTTAGGAACCTGCTTTAAATGTTCTATTAATGTGATATCTTTCCTCTCATCTAAGATGGCGTCAGCTATAAATTCAATTTTTCTGACAAAAACACCTTCATCAAGCAGAGATTTGTCTTTGCTTTGTTTATCACTCACAGTGACAGTGTGTTTCTTTGCTTCAATATTCTGTACGACAGCTTCTGTTTTGGGGATTATATGACATTTAATTGACCTTGTATCTCTAGACTTTGATAAATCAGAGGATGAATCATCTCTGGACTCAGCCGTTTGACCAGCTTCACTTGACTTTTGGAGTCTACCAAACATGTCCACCTGTGTTAATGATAGCTCAGTAATGTGCTGCTGCTCCTCATAAGACACATGGGCATGTTCTTCCACCAGATCCTCATGTTCTTGCACCTCCTCTGAAGAAGATGCTTCATCTGTGACATAATAAATCTCCTGGATCTTCTGAGCTTCTGTCTGGGTTTCTATCTTCACCAGATTGCTGGTTTCTTGGAGTTTAAGATTTAAGAGAAGGCACCATGGGTCGGTACCAAGAGATTAGAACAAAACAAGTTTGGAGTTAATGACAAAACATGTAGGACAATCCAACAATGGCATCGTCTCATTATGGAGGAATGTGACCATCCACATTTTAAGATGGTTAGTACCTTTTTTATGGAGAGGTGCTGATTGTTTTTTCTCGATTTCAGGCAGAATCTTTTGAGTCTTCTTAGCTTCTGGTTCTTCAGAGTTCAGTTTACCCCAAGGTGCAAGGTAGACAGACATACGTATAATATGATATTATTTGATGAGCAAAATAATTCACAGCACATTTATTGAGTGCTATTTCAAAAGACATTAGTTGGCTCAAGCATATTGGTTGCCCATGCTGGACACAAAACGAAAGCAAAGAAAGAATGATAAAGAGATGAGTTCTGAGTCAGATGTACCTTTAGTGGTCTCCTTTACTTCTGTTTGAGGTTTTGACTGAGGAATCACCCCTGCATCTTTAACCAGGACCTTATGAGGCATGGCAGTTGGTTTTTTAACAGTGTCTCCCTCGGGAACATTCTGGGGCTTCACTGACTTTTGAGGTAGGTCCACTTCAGAAATCACGACCGTCCTAGGTTCTTCTGGTTTCCACTCTGTAACATTCTTCTCCAGTGGTTTCTCTGGAGTTTTTGCAGGTGTTTTTCCATCTGCTATCTTAGGCTGCATCACCTTCTCCTTCACACCAACCAGGGCTTCCTGAGAAACCTTCTGAGGTTCAGGTGCTCTGTCAGCCACGTCTGTATGTTTTGGTTCAGGTTTCTCCACTTTAAGAGGGTAAATACATAACACACATAAAAACATAAAACATGACAACAAGGATCAGACACAAGAACAAACCCCTCACTCAATGATCTCAATAGTTCAATAGAAACAAGCTTTGTGGTCATCATTTGACACCAATTACACCATGCAAGACATAAGCAAAACATTTGTTTTGTTTTATCAGGCAAAGACAAAAGAGTGTACCTTTCTTAAGAGGTTCTACTTTGGGAGGAGCAATGACTGGCAGTTGTTTGCTGGGTGGCTTAGTAGCCACTGGGGTTTTTCCCTCCACAGGAACTTTGAAAACGAATGGTTAAAGGTGCATAAGTCTACACTCTAGCGAGTGTTAAAACGGTAAGATATGGACAGAAAAGAACAGTGTGCGACCCCTTTCAATCTTTCCACCATCGGACATGTTAGAAAGTATTTAAAGGGCCCCTATTTTACCACCAAAAATTGGAACCTTAAACAGACATTCAAGAAATAAGAGAGAATGTACAGGTTTGATATGACTAAGACCACAGTCAGACTACTAAGCGTTGGTTGTCGGTACCTTCATCAGCCACAGGTTTCTTTTGAAGTACATCTCTGTCCACCATTTGTGGGATTGTGGTTGGTGGTTCAGGACTAACAACCTTCTTCTTTGTTGGTGCTTCTGGCATTTTAAAAGAACATGCAGGATTCAGATATGTGTGGTCGAAGATGAAGACAAGCAAGAGCAGAATCAAAAGAACCGAAAGAAAAAACACATATTTACATTTACCTTTCAAATAAAAGTAACCATAGCCTAAATTACCTAAAATGAAGGAATAGCTAAATGTTTAGTTCAACAATGGCCAAGAGGGGATTTCTGGTGAACAGCAAACAAAAGAACCAATCTTGGTGGTTTAGTTAATAGTCAGTTTGGGTGAGTAAGAAATGGGATGGAGATATTAGATATTAGGAAATGCTGGAGCCATGTATAGATAGAAGAGCCTGTATACCTGTCTTTGAGATCTCCTTTGGAGCCACTTCAGGTGTGGGCTCTGGTTTTGAAGGCTCTGGTTTTGATATGTCAGGCTCAGGCGCTTTAATGGCTGGTTTTGGCTTGGATACTGGTTCCTTTCCTGACTTCTGGACTTCTTTTGGCTTAGAAAGACCAGGTTCTGTTTTTGCTGCTGGATCAGGTCTTTGACCCTCCATTTCTGCCTTGATAACTACTGGCTTCACCTCTGTTGGTTCTGGTTTTGCAGCCTTAGCTTTCTGGATTTCTTCGGGGGCTTAAAGCAAGAAACACATCAAATAAGATGTGTGTAAAGGGTGTTTAAAAGTGTGTTAGTACTACAGATAAAAGACCTCCACTGCACAAGCGGTAAGGACAAAGGCAAAGAACATCAACAACATCAAGCCAACTTAAAGCTATGACTTCCAAGTATTAAAAGTGCTATATACGCACATCAAGTAAAATGCAAATACCTTTGGATGGTGGAGTCACTGGCTTCTCCACAGGAGCCTTGGATTCTGGCTGAGGTTCTGCCTTTGGAGCCAGTTTGGCTTGAGGTTCCTCTTTAGTCTTAGGCTTGGTTTCAGGCTCAGCTTTAGGCTTGGTCTTGGGCTCAGATTTAGGTTCTTTCAGTTTAGGCTTGGCCTCAGGTTCTGGTTTAGTTTCTTCTTTAGGTTTAAGCTTGGCTTCAGGTTTAGTTTCTTCTTTAGGTTTAAGATTGGCCTCAGGTTCTTGTTTAGTTTTAGGCTTGACTTGAGGTTCTTCTTTAGGCTTCAGCTTGGCCTCAGGTTCTAGTTTCATTTTAGGCTTGGTTTGAGGCTCATCTTTAGGTGCAGTTGAGACTTTAGGTTCCGCTGAAACCTGAGGCTTGGCATCTTCAAGTAACACAGACAGTAGCGTTAGCTGATATATTACCAATATGTTTAGCGAAGTCAACCAAGAAATGCTCAAGATCAAGATGTTTTTAAAATCTTATGAGATAAGAATAAAAGCACAGACAGTTTTCAAGAGTGACATGTATACTGCACATTTCACAATGACATCTGCACTCACAAATTAATCCATGTGGCAGCAGTCGGACATACACAACAAATGCAACTGAAATTGAGAAGACACAAGCAAGACGCTAGTGAGAACAATGAGTAGACCATTAAATGAGGAAAAGTACCTTTCTTGGGCACCTCCTGTGGTTTTTCTGCAGGGGGAGAGGGAGCTGGCACGGCCTTCTTCACCACTGCTGGTTCTTCTTTTAAGACAGAAATCACATCCATATGAAATATTCACATTATGTTTAGTACAGGAAACGAATAACAGAACTGTACATTAAACAACGCCAAGTGCCAAAAGTAAAGAATGCAAGCTTGGGAGAAGGATAAAAGATGATTGTAAATGAAAGATAAAAGAATGGTGTTTAGCGCCTCTACCTTTGGGAGCAGGGCTGTCTTTCTTTTCTGGAATTGAAACTGCCAAAACTTTCTCCTTACTGGCTTTTTGGCTACAGGTACTTGAAAATACAAGTAAAGTTCAGTTACTTCACTGTAAACTTTATAAACATAAACACTGACATGGAGACACATGAGACATTTGAATGGTGAAATAAAAATGACTTCAGTATCTTTATCGTAAGGTGTGGATGACTAGTGAGCACCCCAGGCATCTGGAGGTACCTTTGGGCGGGGAAGGCTCCCGCTCAGTTGCAGTTGTTTCCTCCATGAGCTTCTTGGTAACTTCAAAACATAAAGACACTTACAGCGTTAGCCTGGCACTATAGCGCACACATTGGCCTCATGCAGTTGGATTCTGAAGACTCAACACGTAAAGAGAAAGAGACAACTATGGAAGCTAGCACAACTGAAAGTCATCATTGTAATGTTGACAATAAATAGTTAAGTATGAACGCACAAATAATAAGATATGGAGCGTTTCTAATGAGTGTTATGACACACCACCTGACAGCAGTGTTAGGAAAGCACCAAATGGCCAAAGATGAGAAAGGTTATAGATTAAATTGTGAGACTCTTTGCCAGCACAAAGCAGTAAGCAGTACTTTGTTCACCTTTGTCTGGAACCATCTCTCTCATTCCTACTTGCTTGGCATCCACCGTCTCCTCAACCGCAAGCCTGGTATCTGGTGGGACAACAGACACACATTCAGAAACTGACAATATACAGTATAACCCGAAATAAGCCACAGAGAAGCAACTAAAGAACACACAGGGACATACTTAAGGAGAGCCATAGTGGATGGTCAAAGAACGGCTCAAACACACACACAAGCACACAAACACCTTTAAAAAAGACTTCCAGGTGTTATTTGTGGGTTTCTTGTGCCTATTTGCGTGTTATTTGTGGCCTGTCTGTCGGCTAGAACTGGGCAGATACCTTTAGCTGTAGACACCGTTTGTGTTACTGTCTCTTCTGTCCAGCTTTCATATTCAACTGAAGGAATGAGAATCACACCACACAGACAATGTGACTAAAAGATTGTTGCCAACAATGGACAATTCACATTTTACCTCAGTCAAGAGTGTGGTCATTATCAGTATCAAGTTGGTATAGCATGACAGATGTTTTTTGGTGTACAGACAAGTAGATGGGAGATGGGAAGATGAGAGGAATCAGTAGATAATTTAGTCGACATGAAGGAAGACAACATTCCCAAACACACTGAACACACACATTTACTACTACAAATGACTGGACACGTAACAACAAATGACTGATAAAAGGAGTTATCAGGTGATGTTACTGATTATACAGGTCAACGTACAGACTGGCAGACAATGTTACATGGGTTAAATGGTTAAGTTAAGTGGAGTGATGATTTTTCAAAGCAGATTTTGACAATAATCCTGCCTATTAAGACTAGACTTTCCAAACAAGTAACTAATATTAATACTAATATTAATACGCACATCTCCTTCCGGTGACTTATTGATTATTTGTGATGTAATTGGGTAAATATTTTTCAAAGTCTGGCAGTCATGATGGATACTAGGAACACAACGAGACAATGTACCTCTCTGTTCCACCGCTACCTCCTCTTCATAGTGATAGGAAACCTCCGCAGAGACTTAGAAAGACAAATTATATTGACTGACTTATTAAATGCTGTTTTATCTTTTATTTATGCTTTATTTTGTATGGTGAGCTGAGCAACAGATCAACAGCAAACATTTTTGCAACAAGCTAAGATGTTCCACGGTATGCAACAACTGTGTTAATTCATGAAAATCCAGGGATATTGGAACATTCAAAAACATCTACCTCTCTGTCCCATCTCTTCTTCGTAATGATAGAACTCAGAAGATTCTTAAAGATACAAAAGATAAATTGACTTTGTTATTTAAATAACAGTAAATACATATCAGCAACTAAATAGACAAACAATGTTTTATGAGACCAACCAACAATCAGTGTATAATGAAGAAAAAATATCAAACATAGGGTAGCAGATTCTGTTGTTGAACCAAGTGCATAACCATAATCCAGAAATGAACCACAAGAATACATTAATTTCTTGAATGATAAACCCCTGCCTATCTTACCTTGAAGAGCAACTGATGCCGGTAATTCTGGCCTCTGTACTGAGGTGTCGGGCATATCTACAAGTGTTAGACCATGTTAGACATTATATTTAGATGACTAATCTTTGCTCCAAACATGTAAAATATAATATAATATAATTAGGGCTGTCAAAGTAACGCATTAACGCGTTAACGCCACACATTTTTTTGACGTCATTAACGCAATTACGTAGTTTGACCTTTTGATTCGTTTATCACCGAAGTACTTCAAGCAAGGACGTGTTGTTGTTTAGGACATTGGTGGACATCACAGATGCGCCAAGGATGCGGAATGACGCTACCGTGAGGCGCGCGACAGGCTCCAAGTCAGCGTCTCTGGGGGGGGGGTAGGGTCCGTTAATTAGCGGTTCTGATGGAGTGGGGGGGGGGTGGGTCCGTTAATTAGCGGTTCTGATGGAGGGGGGGGAGGGTCCGTTAATTAGCGGTTCTGATGGAGGGGGGGAGGGTCCGTTAATTTGCGGTTCTGATGGGGGGGGGAGGGTCCGTTAATTCGCGGTTCTAATGGGGGGGGGAGGAGGGTCCGTTAATTTGCGGTTCTGATGGGGGGGGGGGAGGGGGTTGGTGCTCCGTTAATTCGGAGCACCCCCGAATTAACTAGATAAGACTATGAAAATGTTATTGCCCTGTCAGTGGCTACAAATATTTGTTGTTTTATAGCCTATTGGATTTTTTTATTGTAATAAAAAATACATTTGGATGCTGCTTATATTTTCCATTCATATGGCTACAACACAATACACTTTTCACTTGGAAAAATCATTCAAGTTTGAGCCAATAAAAAATGTGGTTAATCACGATTAATCGCGATTAACTACACAAAATCATGCGATTAATCGCGATTAATAATTTTAATCGTTTGACAGCCCTTAATATAATATAATATAATATAATATAGTGGAAGATAACCTCATGTTAACTTCAGATTAAAGAGGGGACGGTTGACATACTTACCGATTGGAACTCCTGCTAATTCAATTTCTGTGAAAAGATTAAATGTGTATTAAGGACTGGACTGACACTAAACAGAAATAGAAAAGGCCTCACAGGGAAACTGTACCTTTGCCTGATAAATAAAGCTCAGCTGTGCTCTTAGCCTCTCCTCTGGGCTCCAACCTCACAATCACTGAGTAAACTCCTAGACGGGATCAACATTTCAACATTCAGTCTTAGAGAATCCAAAGAAGGGGGAGTGCTGCTTGGAGATGGCGGCGTGCTACACACCTTGGTCTTCGATGGACACATTTCTGATAATCATGAAATGTCTTCTGCCTTCACTCGTGAAGTTGTATTTGGGACTCTCCTTGAGTTCCCAGGTGTCTTTGTACCATGACACGATCGCATTGTCAAAGGAGACTTCACACTCAAAGGTGGCCGCCTGCCGTTCGTTGACCTCAATGTTGTGGATGCGTTTGGTGAAATGAATTTGTTCAGCTAGAACAGATAAACATGTGAATGATAAGGGGGTTTTCATAAGAACTTACATGTATGAAGTGATTTGCACGCAGCTGTGTAGTCTTGCTGAGAATGAGAGAACTGGATGAGTGGTTAGGATGGGTTGTTTATGCTGTGAGTTAATTATTATCAAGAGTTGCGAGGAATGCAAATTAAAATAAGTCTGACGACAAAGAGGATCTTCAAAAAGAAGGTTAAGAAAAATGAAGATGAGCCCGGGAATTACAAGACAAAAATCCTTCATCTTCGCTGTTAGAGTTGATGTTTGTGTGAGAGGTTGAAGAGGTTAGTAAAAGGGTGGAAATCGACCACTGAGAGAAGATTTTAGGATGCGTTCCCGGGTACAAACCTTCCACCCACAGTTCAGCTGTGGACTCCAGGTTTTGGTATCTGCAGGAGTATCTTCCCTGGTCTTCTGGCTTCAGCTCTTCAATCACAAGCTTCTGAATCTTGTGCTTAACCTCAGAGGTGAACCTGCCTTTCACATCTAACTGCTTGCCATTCTTAAACCACTGGGTTTTCACGTTAGGGATGGACAACCGACATGACAGAGTACAGGACTGGCCTTCCTTACCCGATATGTCCTGCAGGTGCTCTTCAACTGCCACCTCTGAAAAACACAAACAAGTACTCTGTTAATAGGAGTAGTAGTTACTCATGAATGACTAGTATTACTGCCAATCTAGTACAGAGTAAAATATGAAGACCTATTGAGTATTTCCATCGATGTGATTATGCTAATATGCGGAAGTGAGTGTTCTCTTACCCATAATGGTGAGCTTGGCGCTGGAGATATGAGGACCACACACTACCCGGTAGTTGCCTTGGTCTCTGGACTGGCAGTCCTTGATCTTCAGAAGGTGACGGTCGCCACTGATGCTGATGTCATACTTGTCACTGCTGTCCAGTTTCTGGGTGCCCTTGTACCAGGACAGGGTGATCTCAGGGTAGTTGATGGTGACCTGACACTCAAACATAGCCTCCTTGTTGATGAAGGTGGCCTGGTCACAAATGTCTTTCACCACTGTCACAGGCTGCAGGGCATAAGAAATACCAGGGAGTGTCAAATCAACTACTAACTTCATCTGCGGACTGGACATTTTTGTATTCCAATATTTGATATTGATGATGGTATCCTAGAAGGCAAGTCGTCTAAGGGATTAAATGGAATGTGTCCAGGATGGAGAAGATCAACCACCTCAGTGCGTTCCATTCTCTTTTGCAGGTCAGCTACCAGCTTAGCCATGTCCTCATCTGACTCTCTGTCTCCTCGCTCCATTTCCTGGTTCACACAATCACAGCCACACTACGTTGAAGCATATATACAACCAGTTCACACCCCAGAGCATCTGACCATCAATGCAGGCCAGCTGCTTAAACTTATTCATAATATACACTTAATATGTGGTAAAGTATGTAAAGTATGTATACATAATACATATTCTTACCGGTCTTCCACTTTCCTCAGCCTTCTCCTTCTTGAGCTGCTCGATGGCTTGGAGCAGTCCCCTGTAGTCAGTGATGCCGTACATACGAGCGTATTTTTCATACTCTTTAGGGTCTACATTCCTCAACAACTCAACAATATCGATGTCCTTCTCCTCCTGTGGGCTCTTCTGCTTTGAGGGAGTCCTAGAGGACAGCAAAGGTGTTTTTATAAAGGTTTCCCACAACGCTTAGACATTGACAATGGTTAGGACAATTTATCCACACTGGGTCATTAATTGAGCATCCTGATGCTCAGCTGGAGGGTTGATGGTTCAGTCCTTGAAAAAGACCTAACCTCTCACTGCCTTGGTTAGTGTGTGCATGTGTGTACCAGTGGCGTAACGTGATGCACCTAGAGGTCATTCTTTTCATTTAAAGAATGAAGAGTGCTATTTAAATGCAGTTAGCTAATCATCAAACAACATTTAACATCCCAAATAGACTATAAACTTACTTCTTCAGTTTGGCTCTGAGGTCTCCATCTAACCCTGTTGTCTCCTTCTTCTCCTCCACATGCATGTCTGTACTGCATTCAATCTCTCCATGCTTGTTGGAGGCAACACATCTGTACTGGCCAGAGTCAGACTTGGTAACTTCTCTGATCTCCAGCTTGGCCTCCTGCCCTTTGTGTTCCACAGAAATACGACCACCAGGGGTTATCTGCCTCCACTTCCCCTTCATCCATTTCACATTGGGAATGGGATCACCTCCAACTTTGGCGATGAAGATAGCAGTGCCCTCTGCCAAAAAAACCAAGATGTGTTTAAATTGGTGAAGAGGTGAGGTATGAGCTTGTATTACAAGAACAGTCTCAAAGGGCTTCACAAGCCGAAAATTGACAACCACCCCAAACCTTAATCCCTCCAAAGGGAGTTAACTAGAGCTATAAATACTTACTCTCAGTGACATGGAGAGCCTTGGGCTCCTCGATGAAGAACAGGCTCTCCAGTTTCTTCGCTGGAGACGCAGTAGGCGCCTCTGCCGGAGCAGGCTTTGCACCTGTTCTCTCTGCAAAACACCAAGGTCATACATTCATAACATGTTTCAATTTGTCAATGCAAATATATCAAGTTCACACAACCAAAACAGCAATTTGTGCTTGATTTGGTCTAACCTTTCACAGTGACTTTGGCCTTGCAGAATTCACTGCCAGCGTCATTGCTGGCCTTGCATAGATAGTCCCCAGCATGGGCCTTGGACACCTTGCTGATTTCTAGGTTCGCCGTCCCATCCTCAAAACTGACTTTAATGTCAGCAGAGGAGATGAGCTCCTTCCTGTCCTTCATCCACTGGATGTTTAGTGGAGGAGACCCACAGACATGGCAGGTAAGGTTCATTTTGTCACCCTCGTCCACCGTCACCGCTTTGAGAGGGACATCAAATACAGGCGGCTTCTTGGCTTCTATAGTAGAGAAGAACATATTTGGCAGTTGTAGACTTTATCTCATATCTGTTCAAATAAACATTTCTGATATTTAGTTCATAAAGAAAGGGAATGGACTATAACTTGTGACACAATAGACATACCAGTAACACCCAGGGTGACACCACAGATGGCCTTGCCTGCCTCGTTGGACGCTTGGCAGGAGTACTTCCCACTGTCGGACAACTGGCTGTTCTTGATGCACAGCACGGCTACGTTGCTCTTAAAACTGATATCGTATTTATCAGAGCTTTGGATCTCCATGTCCCCCTTGTACCAGCTAACAGCTATGGGCTGAGAGCCAGTCAAACGGCCTTCGATCTTCACCAGCTTACCCTCCGTGTCCTCAATGCTTTCAGATGGCTTTTTAGTGAATGTTGGAGGGTTTTTGCGCTCTGAAAGTAAAAAGAAACAAGTGTGTATGCTATTTACTATGAACAACTGTGAAGTGGGTATTTGGATCCTCACACAAAGAGCGCCCCAAAAGGCTAGAGCAAAGCAGCATCATGGCCAGCCAACAAGAGAGGGTCCAAGCACCCAGAAGACATGAACATGTCCCAGGTCAAATACCTTTCACAGTGATATCTGAGCTGCAAGAGTCCTTCCCCATGTCATTAGTGGCATGGCAGAAGTATTTCCCAGTATCCCCTTTATCTGCTTTCAGAATTGTCAGATGGGGGTTGTTCTCCACACAAGTCATCTTATAGTTGCCCCCGGAGCGGATATCCTTGTGGTCCTTCGACCATGTGACCTTAATCGGGGCAGAGCCTGTCATGTGACACTCCAGTTCAACACTGTCACCAACTGTCACTTCCTGTGGTGACAGCTTCCTGTCAAAGACCGGTGCGTATCTTGGTTCTGTAGGGTCCGTATTAGGAGGAACAGGAAAGAGCAATGACAAATGTTTAACAGTCAGCCAGCTAAAGCATATGTCTGTAACAATAGTTGAACATCCACATTGCTAATGATATAATAGTGTCCTGAGAATAGTCCAACACTGATTTTATAACCACTTTATGTTAATTGCCTGTGAGGTTTTACAGGGACAGACCTTGCAGGGTAAGCTTGGCTCTACAGGAGGCGCTACCGACGCTGTTGGTGGCAACACAACTGTACTCTCCAGAGTGCCTCATCTCCCCACAGCTTATCTCGAGCATGGCTGTGTTATCGTCGTATAACATGGAGAACTCGTTTCCCTTTAGAGGCTCTCCGTCCCTCAGCCAGGACACTTCGATGGGTGAGGAGCCGGCCACACGACACTCAAACCTCACCACCTGGCCCTCAGTCTGCTGCAGACTAGTGATCTTCTTAGGGAAGGAGGGTGGCGTCTTAGCCTCTGTAATAAAAGGCATCAGGTGGGATTCAGGACTAGAACTGCGGCTAAACACAATTTCTTTCCAGTAAACTATAATGTCAGTTAAAAACAGGGTTTTGCAGCATATGACTACAAACCTAAATTGGGGTCTACATTGATTGAAAAAGCAAGATGCTAAGATAAAGCTTGCAAACGGAAAGATGTTCACCTTGAACATTGAGTCTGCATGTAGAGGAGGCAGAGCCTATACTATTCTCTGCCTTGCAGGTGTATTCCCCGACGTCCGACTTGCCAGCTTTGCTAAGCTTCAGACAGGCCACACCTTTGGTGTACTCCAACTTACAGGTGGGGCTGGACCTCACTTTGCCATCAGCCTTGAACCAGGACACTTTGATCTCTGGTGTTCCAGCTAGCTGGCATTTCAGACACACTGCATCTCCTGCAGTCACCTCCATAGGCTCCAAGGCCTCAACGAAATAGGGGGGTTCTACAGAATCAGACACACCGGGTAAAAGTGGCATAGAGAAAAGCTGGCGAGCTAGACACAAGCAAACAGAGAATGAAGCAAATCTAGACAATTAATTTAGATGGAACAGATTAAAAAAGTAAACCAAACACACTTGATTTAGCTAGGACGAAACAGGGGCGTGGACTGACCTAGAATAGTTACTGTTGCCTTGCAGGTGTCCATTCCAGCATCATTGGACACTTGACACGAGAACTTCCCGGCAGCCTCTTTCTCCTCAGTGCTCAGACACTCCAGGATACAGGAGCTCTCTGTGGTGGTGATGTTGTACTTATAAGAGGCAAATATCTGCTGGCCGTCTTTGTACCAGTTCACTGTGATCATTGGGCTCCCGGTGTATGTGCACTCTAGCATCAGAGGTTTGCCCTTCTCTACCGTCACGTCCTTCAGCTTCTTTGAGAAGCAAGCTGGTTCTGTGTGACATAATCAAACACAGAGTTAGTTTGTCAGTTGTTTAATGGGAACCATAACACCTTACATGAACAATTGTTTTAAGGTTAAGATAAGGAGACTAACCTTTGACAGTCAGATTAACCGGGCAACTGTCCTTTCCTGCATCATTAATGATCTGGCACGTATATTCACCAGCATGAGACTTATTGACATTGTAAAGCTCCATGCAAGCCTGGTTATCCTTTAGGGAAATCTCACAGTCTCGCCCAGCCAACATCTCCTTAGTTCCTCTGAACCATTTCAGTTTTAGTGGGGCACTGCCTTTCACAATGGCTGAGAAGGTCACACTAGTGCCTGGCATAGCCTCGGCAGACTGTGGCTGCACCACAAAGGTTGGTGGCTCTGGTTGCAAACAGAAATCACACTTTCAGCATGGTGGAAGATGATCACAAACCAATTTCAATAATTGGCATAATCAGCAACAACATGCAATGTCTATAGTTACTAACCTTTCACATTGAAAGATGCGCTGGTTTCAGCCAATCCAGCCTTGTTGACAGCTGTGCATTTATACACTCCACAATCAGACAACTTAAGAGTGGGAACCTTCAATGTGCAGTTGTTGTCACTGAATGTGATCTCATAATTAGGACCTTTCTGTATCTCCTCTCCATCGTGGTACCAGGAGATAACGAACGGTGGCGAGCCAGACACTTTGCATTCCATGTCTCCCGCATTTCCAACAACTGCATTACAATCCTTTAATGTCCTTGTGAATGTGGGAGGAACGATCTTATCTGTGTAGGAGGGAAAGCAGTAGTGAAGCATGCTTCAAATATAAAAACATTAATATATCAAACAGCAGGAAGAAAGGGAACACCAACCTAGTACAGTGAGGTTTATTTTGCTCAGGTCTTTGCCGACCTCATTCTCAACCTCAAATGTGTATTCTCCAGTGTCTAGCCTCTCGGCGGAAAGGACTTTGAGGCTGGAGATCATCTTGGAGAAGGAGATTTTGTATTTCCTTCCAGAGGCCAGCTCTACGCCATCCTTGAACCACTTAGGAATGAGCTGTGGTGTTCCACACACTTTGACCTCTAAGGCGGCAATGTCACCTGCAGTTACACTCAGTGCATCAGGCTTATCCACTATCTTAGCTGGTTCTGAAATTCACAAGAGAAGAGCAGAGAAATTGTTTATAAAACCTGGAAGAAAAGATCAACAAAGAACTGCAAGAGAAAAAGATAATTAGATAGTTACAAACCTAGAACAGTCAAGTTAGCAAAACATTCCACATTGCCAGCATCATTTGTCAGTTGGCAGGTGTATTTTCCTGCTGTGGTTGCATCAGCCTTAAAGACTCTAAGTGTGACCTGGTTGTTTTCAAAGGTGATTTTCCTGTTGTCACCATCCCTGAGAATGTGATCCTTGTCCTGAACCCAGGACACAGTAATGGGTTCAGAGCCTTTAACTGTGGCCACAAGGGTCACCTCCTCTCCCAATATAACTGTCATGTTTGACAGTCTCTTCACAAACGACGGCGGCTCTGAAGAGAGGAAAAACGCAGAGATGGAAAGTCAGCAGGGTGACAAAGTAATCCGCAAATCCAATATTTATGTTTGATTTGACACCATCGCATTTCTACTGACCTCTGAGTTTAACTGACGTCTGGCAGGTTTCACTTCCTACACTGTTCGAGACTTTGCACTCGTATTGGCCAGCATCTGACGGCTCTAGTCCAATGATATGCAGAGTGGCTGAACTGCCCTCGCTCAGCATTTTATACTTCCTGCTCTCCATGAGAGGCTTCCTGTCTTTGAACCAGGTGATCTGAAAGGGCGCTGTGCCGCTGATCTCACAGTACAGACTCACATCTTTGGCCTTCAGCCCTTCAACTGGCTGAGGTACTTTGAAGAAAGAGGGGGGGTCTACAAAAACATCAAACAACTGTTAAGAGGCATAAAGGACAAGGTAGCCAATGTCTCCAAAAAACTGAAATGAATTGTCTTCTATCTGAATGATACACTGGAGTCCAAACTGGATAGCCAATGCATCAGACAGTCAGACTCACAGAACAGCAGAAGACATCATATAATAGAGAGTAGTCTGACTGATCCGTCAGTGTCTGACCTTTAATAGTAACGGTGGTGCTGCAGCTCACACTGCCAGCATCATTCTGAGCTTCACAGGTGAAAACTCCATCATCATGGAAGCTGGTGGTGAGCAGTTTTAGGACTGCTACAGAGTCAACAAAGGACATCATATGGTTGCTTCCCTCCATGACCTGACTGTCATTTTTGTACCAGGTCATTTTCAGAGGAGCTGTTCCACTGATCTTGCACTCCAGATGGAGTAGCTCACCCTGTTTCACAAACTTTGTGCCAGGGAGTTTCAGCACAAACTCAGGTGGTTCTGGAAGAGCCAAAATACAGACATGTTAGCTGCTGGACACATAAACGCCATGAAAAAGGCATTGAAAGCTTTTGCGTTTGACAACTAATTAAACAAACAAGGAAAGCCAGAAATCTCTTTGTTAGAAGCGGAAGATGACTGCAGGACATACAGACATACAGTTCTGTTTATATAGCAGACAGTATTACAGGACATATATACAGACAAGACACTCAGAGTGTGACAAGTGCTGAAGACAGAAGGTAGTGCAGGGAGTGTGGGGAAGATGTGACAGGTAGCGGTGCTCTGGTGATGATAAGTGAAGCTAGAGCTGAGGAAGTAGGGCAAGCCAACCTTTGACTTTTAAGTCTGCGCTGCAGCGGGCAGACCCAGCATCATTTCTTATTTGACAAGAGTAGACCCCGCTGTTGGCCAGGGACACAGAGTAAAGATCTAAGAAGCAGGACTGTCCTTCCATCCCCGTGAAACATGTGGGCCCGATCATGAGCTCTGTGTCGTCCTTGAACCATTTCACAGTGAATGGAGCACTCCCTGTGAATGTGCCCTTGAAGCGCACATTACCGTTTGGCAAGGCCGCCTGAGACTCAGGCAGCACAGTAAAGCTGGGGGGTTCTGAAGAGAACAAGAAGCATGGGTTAAAGAGAAACTCACCTTAGCACACCACAACAGGCGTCATGGAATTCCATGACTGAATGTGCTCTAACCTTTCACTCTGAGGGTTCCAGTACTTTCACAGCTTCCAGCTTTGTTGGTTAGTTTGCAAGAGTAGGAGCCTGCATCATATTTCTCCAGCTGTTCAATTTCTATGGACACAGAGTTGTCCTGCTGGATCAGCTTGTGTTTCACACCACTGGACATTTTGCTCCCATCTTTCTGCCACTCCACAGAGATGGGAAGAGATCCAGACATTTTGCAAGATATTTGCACAAAGGAGCCTAAAATCTCCTGCAATTCTGAGAGTGGTTTGATGAAACTTGGTGGGATGACTTGCTCTGTTACCAGAAGAACAATGCCAACAGGGTTAGCAAAGTATTAAACACAGCTTTACATATTGCAAACACATACAGATGATATGATTATTGTGTACATGTTTGCACCAACCTAAAACGATCACTTTAACCGTACAGCTGCAGCTACTGATGTGGTTGGCCACTTCAAAGACATACTCTCCCTCATCTTCCCTCTGGGCTGACTGAATCTTCAGGCTACTGATATTGTTTTCGAAGCTCAGTTTATGTTGCCTGATTGACTGCAGCTCTTTACCATTTTTCATCCATTTAACTTTGAGCTGAGGAGAACCAGTGACTTTGCAGTCCAGACTGACTGGGTCTCCAACTGTCACCTTAATCACCTCAGGCTTCTCTGGGATCTGTGGGGATTCTACAAGGCATACCAAAACATCATATCTGTACCTTCTGACAAAAAAAGTCACACATTTATGAATGGGTCATTATATATGCAAAGTTATACCTTGTACTATTAGGATAGCAAAGCACCTGTCCTGCCCAGCCTCATTGGCAACCTGGCAGGTGTATTTTCCACTGTGACTGGCCTCACAGGCAGGTATCCTGAGTGTGGCCACATTGTTCTCAAATGTCCTCTCTATCTTAGGATCGTCCAATATCCAACTCTCATCTTTTTGCCATTGTACAGAAAGGGTTGGGGAGCCCTTTATAGCACACTGAAACTCTGCTATTGTGCCCAAGACGTTGACGGCGTTTTCAAGCTTCTTGGTAAAGCTTGGTGGCTCTATCATTCAACAAGTAGCAGATGCACAAATGTGGTCAGAAAGTACCTCAAATCTGTATCAAAATCAAAATGTTGATGTGCTTGAAAATACCAACCTTTGATTTTGAGTGTAGTTTTACACGTCAAGCTTCCCACCTTGTTAGAAACAGTACACTGGTAGTCCCCTACATCTACAGAATCACACTTGTGCACCTCCAGGGTCAGAGTACCGTTGACCTGGGAGATTATGTGCTTCACACTGCTCTTTATCTCCTTTGTGTTTTTGAACCACGTTATCTCAAACGGAGCTGTTCCTGCAATCCCACACTCAAAGGTGGCGATGGAGCCCTTCACTACGTCCGCCGGAGAAGGTTCTCTAACAAATGTTGGAGGTTCTAAAACGAGAGATACAAGATTCATTCAACACCTTTTTGAGTTTGACTTGTAAAGATGTCTGCTTAAGTACACACCTTCCAGCCCTACTGACCTTTGACTTGAAGTTCCATACTACAGCTCTCACTACCGGCCTCATTTCGGGCCTCACAGTAGAACTGCCCGCTGTCTCTGACCTCAGTCCCACTGAGCTCCAGGGTGGCTACAGAGTTTATAAACGACATCCTGTGTCTATCACTGGGAATGATCTCCGAGCTGCCTCTGAACCAGTAAATGTCTATCTCTGGAGTTCCGGTCACCTGACATTCAAATACTTTATTTTGACCAGGACGGACCACTGACACGCGTTCAGGGCTGCGAATGAATTTTGGGGGCTCTATGGACATAATGAAACAAAGAGTGTAAACATTAGCTTGAAGACACACTGAATGTAGATTTCATAATAACTGTAAGAGAAAGGTTTAACCTTTGACAAAGAGTGCTGCCTGGCATGAAGTGGAGCCGACATCATTCTGGATCTCACAGATATAATCTCCAGAGTCTGAGGTTTTAGCGAAGAAGAGCTCCAGCAAGGTGGATGTGTTGTCTTTGACCAAATAGCAGTCAGAGCTGGATAGAATCTCCTTTTTGTCTTTGAACCATTTAATGGTCAAAGGTGGGGTGCCAGAGATCAGCACATTAAACTTGACCTTTGAACCCGGTAAAACAGACATGGATTCTGGCTTTTCCAGAATAGATGGTGGTTCTGTTGGTGGATAGAATATGACATTTAACTTATTTTACAATATAAAAGCTGTGGTTATTCAATTCAAATAGAATACTGGTAACATGAAATGTGTTATAACCTTTGACTAAAAGAATGCCAGAGCACTGGTCGGATCCAGCTTTGTTTCTAGCTATGCAGGTATAGCTGCCACTGTCTTTACTGTCAAGACGAGCAATTTCCAAGAAAGCCACATTTTCAAAGAATGTACATTTGTGTTTTTCATCAGTCTGGATCTCCTTCTCATCTTTGTACCACTGTAGGGCAATGGGCAAGGAGCCTGACACAAGACACTCTAGGTGGGCAAATGATCCTTTGATACTCTCCATCTGCTTCAATTTTCTTGTGAAAGACGGTGGAAGTATTTGATCTGGCATCAACAGAAACAGATAATGAGAGCATTATATTATTAGGCAGCAGTCAGGACGAATAATTTGTATGGAATTTCCATAGTGCTAATAATGAACTGACCTAGAATAGTTAGTGAAGCATCACAATAACTGTGTCCAACATCATTTGACACCTCAAAGGTGTATTCACCACTATCATTTGTCTCTGTTTTTAGGATCTTCAGTATGGAGCTGGTGTCTGTCGTCTGGATCTTATATCTTTGTCCCACGGTCAGCTCTGTTCCACCCTTCATCCACATGGCCTTGAGTGGTTTGGTGCCTGAGAACCTACATTCAAGAGTGGCTGGATCTCCCTGGGTTACACTGATGGATTTGGACTCCTCTGTGATCTGAGCTGGTTCTAATAAAACAGTTAAATGTTGAACAGAATGAATGTTAAACAGGATAGTAATAAAGTGATGAAATACTAATATGTGAGCTAGCTAAAACACAAGAGACTTCAGAACCAACCTTTAACAGTCAGAACAGCAGAACACTTCTGGCTCCCTGCCTGACTGTGAGCCAGGCAGGTATACTTGCCAGCGTGGTGAGCATGTACACTGGTAATGTGCAGAAGAGCAATCTTATCCTCATATGTAATCTGAATGTATTCAGCCTCTTTGAGCTCATGGTCATCTTTAAGCCAAGACACGGCCATTGGTTCAGAGCCCTTCAGAGAACATTGTAGAGAGAGCTCCTTGGACACAAGGCAGCTCATGTTCTCTAGCTTTTCCACAAATGATGGTGGCTCTACAAGGTTGATAAAAACATGACATTTGTTTCAAAATTGACAAGGTTTTCTACTGGCAAACAATGAATAGATAGATGAAAGAAAGTAGTATACCTTTGAGTGTTACTTGACAATCGCTAGAGGTGTTTCCCACCTCATTCTCAACACGACACATGTAGGAGCCTGTATCTGCTGCCTCAACTGACAGCACCTGTAGCGCAGTCTGGTGGTCCTTCACTGTTACTTTGTGTTTCTTGTCATTCCTGAGCAGTTTGTCGTTTTTATAAAAGGATACAGTGAATGGAACAGAGCCAGACAGTTGTCCCTCCAGAACTAGATCAGACCCTTTTACTACATCTTTGGAATCCAAACAACGCACAAACACTGGGGGTTCTAAAAGAAGATGGAAGCTTTGTGAGCAAACTCCATAATGACAATACACCATTGAATACATACTCCTCAGAGATGGATTAATAAAAAAAGCAGCAAAGAAATCCAAATATAACCAACCTTTGACTGTTACGGTACAGCAGCAGCGGTCGATACCTGCCTCGCTGGATGCCACACAGACATAATCTCCACTATCCTCCACGCAACTGTCTACCACCTCCAGAGAGGCGACTGAGTCAGTCAGAGTCATGGTGTATTTATGGTTACTGCTGATTTCTATCTCATCCTTGAACCATTTAAAATAGATGACAGGTGTTCCTGTAGCTCTACACTCTATCTTCACAGAGCTGCCACTGGTGGCCATCTTAGAAACTTCCAGCTTCTTCTCAAACTTGGGTGGTTCTAGGAGAAGAGGGTTGTGTTCATGATCAATACATTTTCATTGTATCTAAATTAAAGACCAGAGGATTCCAATATGCAGCCAGAACTATGTACAAAACAAGCCACCTTTTACAAAGAGGACAGCAGTACAGTCCACCTTCCCAGCATCATTGGATACTTGGCATGTGAACTTAGCAGAGTCGCTGGGTTTCACTGAGTGGAGCTCCAAGGAGCTGGATGAGGCATCTTTCTTAATAAAATATGAGCCTCCAGTGGAAATTTCCTTTTCTTCTCTGAACCACTTGACAGCCAGAGGAGCCGTTCCAGTGAAGGTTGATTTCAAAGAAATAGTGGAGCCCGGTATTACCTCCAGGTTTTCTGGTTTCACTGTGAAAGCAGGGGGTTCTAAACCAAGACATGTAGATAATGTCAACATTAAATTGTTGTAAGCATAAGACAAAAAAGACTACTTGAATGGAGAAAGTCATTATTATTCATAACCTTTGACATAGAGAGTGCCAATTGTTTCTTTAAAGCCAGCTGCATTTGTAGCTCTGCATTTATAAACTCCTGAGTCAGCTTTCTGCAGCTTCATGATCCTCAAGGTAGCAGAGCTATCTTTGAACTCTGACAGGAGCCTTCCCCCAGACTCAATCTCTGCATCATCCTTGAACCAAACGATGGTCATTGGCTGGGAACCAGACACTTTACAGTCCATGGAAAGCTCTGCAGAGAGGCTACCATCAACTCTTTTCAGAGCCTTAGTGAAAGATGGAGGCATCGTCCGATCTGGTTGATGAAGAGAAAACATCTCAGCTAGTTAGGATTTAAACAGTTAAGTTATTTAAAAGATTATTGACATAGAAAGAGGTTTCATGTGAAAGAAATAGAACATGAACAAATTATGTGTAAGGTATTATCATTCTGGAAATGAATAGTACTACACATAAAAGAAGAGTTAAGCAGCTGACCTAGGACAGTAATGGAGCATGTGCACTGGTCCTTTCCCACTTTGTTGGACACCTCCATCCTGTATTCAGAAGTGTCGTCTTTTTCTGCTGCCAGAATTTTTAACATGGCAGTTTTCTCCTTCAGAGTGATTTTGTATTTACGACCACTGGTCATCTCCTTTCCATCTTTAAACCATTTGACCTTGAGGTCTGGGCTTCCAGTGATTGTACATTCCAAGGTGGCTGAATCTCCTGCAGTCACACTAATAGACTCTGCAGGTTCTAAAAGTCTGGCGGGCTCTGAGGTAAGACAATTACATTAGTTGTATGGACATAACTGGCTAAATGTCCTAAATAGTGTAGTTTTTAAATGTCATGAGGGAATCATATTTTTACTGACCTTGAACAGTCAAAGTTGCGTCACATTTCTGTTGCCCTGCCTCATTCTCTGCTTGGCATGTGTACTTTCCACTATGGGCGATTGTGACACTTGATATTGTAAGGCTGGCAACATTGTTCTCCAACCGCATGCTGATATTGGGATCATCATCTCTTAGGATCTCAGAGTCTTTCATCCATTTAACAGTAATGGGAGCTGAGCCTTTTATGCTGCCTTGAAGTTTGGCTGTGTTTTCCAACACTGCCACAATGCTCTCAACTCTCTTTGAGAATGACGGCGGTTCTACACAAAATATGTCAGATGTCATCATTCCAGTTTAACTTAAGAACCAATGTAGTAAGCATTTCAATAAACCCACATGTACAAACCTTTTAGTTTAGCTATAGCTTTAGTGCTTGTTTTACCCACATCATTGGAAGCAACACACTGGTAATCACCGACATCTGCACTTTCAAATGTCTGAATCTCCAACCGTGCCAGAAACTCCTGGGAAACTACCTTGTATCTTTGATCAGAGGTAATAGCTTTCTTGTTTTTCAACCAAGTGATTTCAAAAGGACCTGTTCCTGTAATTTCACACTCAAGGTGAGCTGGATTTCCTTTCACAGCCTCCACTGTCTGCAGCTCCTTCCTAATGGAGGGTGGTTCTGGGAGGCAGGAGGATATTAACATTACACATAGCAAGGCCTCCTGTTATAACATGTCTTGACTTTTCAAATAGCTTGACAAACCTTTAACTGCTATCATGGTGTTGCAGCTATCACTGCCAGCATCATTTGATACCTCACAGATGTATGTCCCACTGTCTGTAACAAGAACATTCATCATCTCCAAAGTGGCTGCTCCATTCTTGAAGGAGATTTTATATTTATCTCCATGGCTAAGCTCTCTGTCGTTGCAGAACCAGTGGACACGGAGTTCTGGAGATCCTTTAATGGTGCACTGTAAGCGGGCTGCAATGCCCTGTTTCCAAGTCAATTTCGGCTCCATCTTCTTGACAAAGGCAGGGGGTTCTAGAATTGTTCAGTTCATTTGTTTTATCGTTGAAAAGATATAAACATGGCATTACTACCAAGAGAGAAGTGTACATGACAGAAATACTAAAGAAAAGCAAGACATTGTGTTAGCAGCAGCACGAGAGGGCTCAACAATACACCACCAGCTTGTTGGAGGACGCCAAGATATTGTGCATCTGTTCATGAAAACATGGAAAGCACATCCATAAGACTGTAAGACCTTACCTTGTACTGTAACCTGAGCCTGGCAGGTCGAACTCCCTGCCTCATTTGTGGCTGTACAGATATATATCCCAGAGTCCTTCAGTTTAGACTTGGGGATCTCAAAAACAGCCACTTTGTCCTCAAAGGACAGTTTACAATCCATGGTCTGGTGGACCTTTTTGCCATCCCTGGTCCAGGTGACAGACACACCAGTGTCTTCATCCACCTGACACTCCAGGTGCAGTGCCTCATTGACAGCTGCAGACACTGGCTCAAACGTCTTCACAAAGCTGGGTTTAGTGATGACCCTGAGCTCTGTGGTGAAGGTAGCAGTGCCAACAGGGTTGGAGGCTTTACAGAGGTACACCCCCTGGTTGGACAGCTCAAGACTTGTAATCTGAAGGGAATACTTGTTCTTTTCACTTTTCATCAAATAGCTCCCCTCAGAAGAGATGGCTATGTTGTCCTTGTGCCAGACAACGTCCATGGGTGAAGTTCCAGTGACTGAGCACTGGAACAGGGCTTGTTTACCAACATATAATGTCATTGGCTCTGGTTGTGATACAAATACTGGCGGGTACATTTCTAAGGAGAGTAGGTAGAACATATAGAAAAACAGGGCATAAACTTAAATGTTCCAAACTTTGACAAAAAGTAAACTTGGCAAATATGTGGACGTAAAGTTGATGATGTAAAGAACATAAATAAATACAACTTCTTACCAACATGGTTTCACATATACCACTCCGTACCTCAAATCGAAAGAAGATTTAAAGACCACACTGTGGTTCTCTTACCGGTGACGGTGAGGGTGGCGGAGCAGCTGTCGGAGCCATGCTGGTTGGAAGCCTTGCAGCTGTATTCACCACTGTCAGCCTTGGTGGGGCTCTGGAGCTCCAAGGCGGAGCTGCATGGACGACTGAGGATCCGGTATTTGTCACTCTGCCTTATCTCCACACCAGACTTGTACCATTTGAAGGTCACGTTCGGAGCATCTTCAACCACACATTCCAGCTTGGCGTAGTCGCCCACGTTGATCTCGAGAGATTGTATCTTCTGCTTGAAGACTGGTGGTACTGAGGCACAGGACAAGATCAAATTAGTCATCACATCAATACATTAATTAACAAACAAACAAATCATGATAGAAGTAAGGCTCTGGAACAGGAATGGTGGAATGCACAGTGATGATGGGAGTCATTCCAAAAGGTGACTGTGGAAAAGAAAGATGATGACTGTGGAAAAGAAAGATCATGGAGGTTGAAAGGGAAGATAGGAAGAACAGTGACCCCATGCTCAATGAACATAAGTGGTGTGCTTTATAATCTAATGATGTTCTGAATGGTGTGCTGAATTATGTAACGTTCTGAATTAAATAATGGTGTCCTTAATGCACCAATGGTGTTCTGAATTCTGTGTTCTGATGTATATTTTAAAAGCAATATCATGGGGCTCGTGTTCTGGCCAGAATAAAAACAAAAATACATTTGAAAGGATGGAGTCCTGGAAACATGCATGAACCAGGAGCTGGTGGAGAGAATGAGACGTTGATGAGGTGAGACAAACAGAGCTTAAAGACATGCTGTATTGACTTTAATGGACCAGACTCATTATAGCCAGATGCTGGTCTACTACTGAACTCTACTGAACTCGCCAAGCTATAGAGATCAGCTCTACAGGCCCAAAACAAGATGTTTCCATGGTGAGCTAGTACAGTGACCTTTTGAAGAGTGAAATGAAAACTGATCCAACAACGTTCAATAAAATGGAGCTTCCTAAATTTCTAAGGTAAAGGTTATTACATTGACGTGACTGGTGTGCATGGTTCTGTTAGTTGGTTGCATAATGGCGTGATAGATAGATAGATACATTTTGGTGGCCTGGGTTCAAACCTCTTGAGACCACAGTGAGTCTTGAAGATGTTGTTGTCTTGCCAGCTTCGTTTTCAGCCTCACAGATATATTGTCCTTGATGCTTCTCCTTGATAACTTTGTTGATAACCAGTGTGTATGTGTCATTGTCTTTAGAACACTTGAACTCTTTGCCAGATTTGACCAATTTTCCATTGAAAAGCCAGTTAACCTTGGTGACATTCTTTATGGTGGTGCTAAACGTTACCATACTGTCTTCATCAAGTGACAGATCCTGCAGAGAGGTGACTATGGCAGGGTTGGACACTGTTAGCTCCTGTTTAAAAGTCTCCTCCCAGCTCTCCCTCTGAACGGTAACGTGCTCTGTGGAGCTGGGACGAGGGAGTTGGATGTTGCCTACATTGGCAGAACCTATGTCTTGCTGGGTCTTCATGGACCTCACCTCCTGTCTGCTCACCTGCACTGACTGCTCAAAATCCACATGGGCCTCCCTGGAGATCTGGACAACCTGGGAGAGGGACAACTGTTTCATCACCTTGGCTTCCTGAATGACCACCTGCTGCTCTGCGGTCAGGGACTCTTGTGCCATGCCAAATTCTGTTTTAAGAGCAGCAGCCTGAGCCTGAGTGGCAGTAAAATCTACCGAACTTTCCGCTACGTGGATAGACTCAACCACAGATGACAGCACTTCCTTTGAGAGTGCAGAGATAACCTGCATCCTCTGAGGTCTATCTAGCAGCATAGTACCGGGCTGTTCTGAAGTCAGGGCCTCGGACTCCTGGTAAACTATAGAATGGAAAGCTGCCTGCAATTCTGACCTCAGATCAGCTATCTGGGGGTACTCACCTTCAAAAGTCAGAGATATTTCTATGGGGGCACCAGATGATGTGACAAGGTATGTAAACATTGTTTGTTTTGGTTCTTTCTGAACCTTAACCTCCTGAACCCGTGCAGCCTCTAACTTCCCCACTACATCGGCCAGTAGCAGTGGTTGTTCCTGGGCCACAGCAGACTGTAGAGCATCTTTCAACTGACATTTAATATCCACACTGGATGGTTTGGGAATCTGAATCACAAAAGTCAACTCTTTGGGCAGGGCAGTACTATCCTCAGATTGCGTTGCCATTAGGGAAAGTTTAGGCTGCGTGGTAACACTGATTTTAGTGGACTCTGACTTGATAATCTCATGAGAAAGCTCCCCTTTCAGGACACACTTCTCATCCATCAGTATTGACTGTCTGACTGACTGGCCCTCCTGGATTTGAACTGCAAAGTCCTGCTCTGCTGCCTCTAGAGACAAGCTGCTCTCAGTAGAGATCTCCTTCTCCTCAACCTGGACAGGCTCTGTGGGAACCTTTGGCTCTACAGCTGTCTGAGAGGTGAATTTATCCACAGCAGTCATCATCTCAGTATGGCCCTCCTCCAAAGCCTGGTTACCTTCTACACTGGTGACATGCATCACATTCCAACAATCCTCCCTCTGAACTAATGCACGTTGCTGTTTCATGTCACTGGTGAAAGGAGTCTCCTTAGGGAGCTGCATTGTGTGGGAGGAGACCTGGAGAATTTTTTGAGGTCTTGGCTCAGTTCTAATCTTTGATTTAACTCCTGTCACAGACACGTCAAGGTCTTTGTGATAATCTCCTCTGATGTCCCTTCTCTCCTCAGAGGTGGCTGCATGATACGTGGTCTTCTCCTGTTTCTGTGCTGCCAGCTGTTGCTCTGGTTTATCAATCAGAAGAAGACCCTCTTTAGCTAGTTCCTGCACAGGCTGGGTGGAGTGAAGATGGAGTGAAGAGAAGACCTCTTTTTCAGGCTGGATAGTGATGGTACAAGGGGTAGCATCAAACTCTTCCTTATGTTCACACACCATTGTCCTCTGTTCATCATGGCTGACACTGTGTAAAATGGTTGGACTTTTCCTGCTGCCAGCCTGCTCTGGAGCTGGCTTGTCACATATGAACCTCTCCTCAAAGGGGAGGAGGTCCTGGTCTGTGATGACCTGCAGGTGCAACACCTGCTCTGGCTCCACCTGGGACCGAATGATCTTAGCACTATCCAGACTCTGCAGCTGTTGGGAGTGTTCAGCGTGAAGAGCCTGCCTCTCCTCGGCTGAGAGAGCTTCCTTCATCACTATATCTTTACACAGCCGAGCCATCTCCTGCTCAGGCCTCTGCATCGAGAACGCAGCCTCTTTGGATAAAGCCTGCTTGGTCTCACTGACTGATGCCAAGAAGGGTCTAGGTTGTTCTTTGCTGGTTGAAGATTTAACAGCAGATTCTGTAGTGGCTAGCTGGGCAGTCTGGCCTTCAAGCAGCACACGCTTCTCTGATAATTGCGCTGAGTATAAGATCTTAACGCCTTCCTTCACCTGATAGCTCCTCTCTTGCTGGTGCTGGGGGATGTCATGGGATGGCTCGCTCATGATGGGCAGCCGTTCCTCCACCTGTGGCCCGCTAACAACATGCTTTGGTTCTGAGGTGGGCTTGATCTTAGCTGACACCCTGTCACCAGGAGGCTCTGTACTAACAGTAGAGAGGGAAACAACCTCCTCAGATAAAGCTGACATCACCTTAGACTGTATCTCCTCTGCAGCCTGCAGTTGGAAAAGCTGTGGACTCAGGATGCGATCACAGTGTTCCTCTGTAAGGTCCTGACTCTCCAAGACAGAAGAGGTGAATGCTGCCACATGGAGCTGTCTGAGAGGAACTGCTGAAATGTGGGGTGGATGGGCAGGAGCTGCAGACACCATCTCCTCCACTTCATGGGACTGCAAAATTGCGGCCTGGTGGGTTACCTGCTCTCTCTGGAGTGTGGCAGCAGAAATATTGAGCGCTCTCATAGTGCCCACCTGTTCACTGGGAATGATCTGCCGGTCCTCAGTGCCAATAGTGTAAACCATCTGGTCTGACCTGGATCTTTCCTGTCCTGGAAGGCTGACCTGGTACAAGCGTGACTCTGTGGCTTGCTCAGTCATGGTTACTTTGTAACCTCTTTCTTGAATAACTGTGTGCTGTTCCTGTTGAACAGCCTGCCTGAAAACCATCAGCTCAGCACTACAAGAAGCATCTCCAAACTGGTTGGAGGCCTTACAAGTATAGATGCCGCTGTCTTCCTGCTTGATGCTCTTGATTTGGATGAAACCTGAGCCATCTGAGTTATCGACTATGATACAGTTCCTATTTGGTTGGATGTGAAAAGCACCTTTAAACCATTTAACATCTGGAACTGGATGTCCACTAGCTTTATATTTAAAGGTGACTTCTCCTCCCTCAGAGCATCTTTCAGACTGAAACTCTACCATAAAAGTAGGAGGTTGACCTTTAACTTTTAACATTTGTTCACCCCATTCCTCTGCCTTACTAATATCAGTCTTTTTAACTTCCAGGTAAGTGGAGCAGGTGGTTTGGCCAAGTCTATTGATGGCAGTACAGAAATACTCTCCCTCAGAGTCAGAAGTAAGGATTGGTGATTACCAGTGTGTATTCCTCCTTTTCCTCCATCAGCATATAAACAGTGGAGCTTTGTATCACCTTTCCATTGTGGAACCACTGAACAGAGGGCTTGGGAAAGCCTGAAATTGTGACCGTAAACCTAACTGTTTCCCCTTCAGTCACAGCAGCTGGAGACAGCTGACTAAGGAAAACTGGCTTGTCTTTTTTCCTTTCTAAAGAACTTGAGTAACGTTTGGGCTCTGGCTTGAGTTGGAGTGTTCTAGTTTTTTGTGGGAGTTGTAGAGATGTGGAGTGGGTTTCTTCTCGCTTGGTCTCCATAGAGATGCTAGAATGTTCTGTTAGGAGATAATGAGGAGGGTTGAGGACCATTGTATCAGCAGAGGAACAATTGATCCATTAACACACTTTAACTTCAATAATTAACTAGCACTTATACAAATTGAGTATAATTGACAACATTCTTTTTATTTGCCTTGATACATATCATATATTACTATTCAAACATTTTCTCCAATAAAATCTGGAATCTTTTGGGATTTTTTAATGAAAAGTTTAAGAAATGGAACAAAGAATTGGGATTTACATTTACATTTAGGGCATTTGGCAGACGCTTTTATCCAAAGCGACTTACAAAGAGTACATTTGTTGAAGGAGAGGCAGCAATATATCACTGTGGTACCTGAAGATAAGAATAGAGCTGTTTTCGAGCATTCATATTTATGAGATGAATAGAACGAGGATTTGTGTGTCATGGGTCTAATCAACAATATTTACCTGTTAAGATTTTAAACATTTGATTTATTATGAGATGGCTTCAGAACAATACACATTCTGAAGAAATACATGTACAAAATCTCTTGATTTGATTGATTTGATTTGATTTGATTTTGACATACCTAAATGTCGAGGAAAAAGTGTAAAAACACACACACAACACCGTCCTTTTTACATCAAATCCTTTAATGTATAATGTATATAACTCCAACTCGGACAAACACAACTTCTGTACAGTTAGACCAAGATGTGAACCAGGATATTTTAGCTGTGTGCTCATGGCTTTGTAGCTGATCATAGTTATTGTTTGGGTTCATAGTATTCAGCCTCTACCAACAATATCTCTACAAGTACACATATTTACAAAAAGATAATTTTATTTTGAAAATATTCATAGAAAATTTAAATGTTCAATCGGTAAAACCAATTTAAACCAGCAGCTCATATGAATACCGCATCAGAGACAGACATAAAGACCTTTCACAAAACTAATAACTATTAACTATTCAACTATTAATTTAACTATTCAATGCTAAAAAGGGTGTACCGCTGTTGACAAATCAAAAGTCCGAGTAACTAACTCAAATATGTCACAGGACAGTAGGTAATATTTAATATGAGATGACAGCCATGTGACATATCTAAGACAGTTATTTCAGTGTTATGCTGTACATGAAATGACCGGGTAGGATTGTTTTTACATTTTAATACGAAAATCATTTATGTCTGCAGTTAGGATGACATTTTTTACTTTAAACTATATGTATTACTTCTAGAAGTAGATGATTTAGTGAACATATACTGCATGTTTACAATCTGTCACCCCTGCCCCCCTACATGAAGTGTTGTGTTCATCATATTCTAAATTACTGACAGACATACACTAGTTGCTTATCACAGTGTCCGAATAAACATGAGCTGGAAAATCAATTTGAAAAGCAAATGTAAACCCAGACCATCTTAATGGCACAACATACAACCATCTACAAATCCACAGAAAAATGATTGACTCTGGTGTGCTACACTGCACCCTCACATTGAGCTTCCACAAAATAAAACCATCCCAACCCTAACCCTCGCGATTCCGTTCAGCCTCATCTAGTCGAGATGACTACTTAAACACTCAAACAATCCTAATATACCGTACATTTCACAACACCTGACTCCTTCTGGTTTATAACACCTTCAAGAGAGCAGTAGTTTCGGTGTGGCCGGCTTGATTTTGGATTAGACACTTGTACTCCCCAGCATCGTTTTGTGTGACATTAGTGATAAGCAGATTGAAATGGCCGGCACTTTTCTCCTGGATAATACACCTGCTGTCTTGCACCAGCTGTCCATCCTTGTACCACTGAGCAGTCGGGCTGGGCTTGCCATTCACCAAGCACTGCAGAATCACAGGTGTACCATGCGCTGCTGTCACAGCCGTCAGAGGGATTATACATTTAGGGGCTGTTTCTGTGACCTGAAACTGGAAAGTACACATATCTGACGACATTCCTTTAAATTCTACTTTTTCATCTTTGGCTGGCTCAGCAAACACATCGAAGTTGATGCTGACGTATTTCTCTCCCTGTTCACTCATCTCATGATCAGTGTTGGCCACCAGCCGGACTGCACGCTGGGACTCATCAGCTTCATGCTCAAACTCAAACTCCAGCTCTATCTCTGACGCTTGCTCTCCCTCCAGGGACGTTTTGCTCACCATCAGGTCGAACTTCTGTGGCTGAACCTTGGCACTTCCTAAAGAGACGGCGGTGAGCTCCCGGCCTCGGGTTTGACTGGAGAAGGTTTTAGCGCTCAACACCTTGAGCAAAGCCCTGCACACCGTCTCCCCAACAACATTGATAGCTCTGCAGGTGTACATGCCACTGTCCTGGGTGCTGACTTTACATATCTTCAGGAAGTGGTTGTCTCCATCAGAAGAGTGAAGATATTTCTTGTTGTCAAGGGGAATTTTCTTGTCGCCTTTGAACCAGGAGATGATAGGCGATGGTATCCCCATGAGAGAGCACTCAAATAGGACTGTGGTGGTCTCGGGGGTCTCCATGTCACAGATTGGGTTGATGAACCTTGGGGGCATTTCAGTTACTTCAAATGCTATTTTCAGATCATCATTCTCCTGTGTGACGAAGTCCACAGCACCTTCCTCATACAGACTAGGCAACACATCCAGAGAAATGATCATGCTCTTATTATCGGCGGTATACTCAGGAATAGTAATGATTTTCACCTGCTTCTCAAACTCTTTGACCTCATTCTCATCGAGCTCCACCTCCAACAGGATCTCCTGAGGGGATGCAGAGCGAGAAGAGTCATCGTCTTCCATGTCAAACTCCATAATATGTTGATGAGTCACCGCAGGTGGAGCAGGCATGAACCTCACTTCCTGAGATACGACAACAACTAAAGCTACACTTCTCGCTTCTCCGACATAATTCAGAGCTTCACAAATATACTCTCCCTGGTCTGCTTTAGTGACACTGTTCATTGTCAGTGTGATGTTATCTCCATCTCTGTGCATTCGGACTCTGTTGTCAGCCAGCAGTTGGGATTTGTTGTGGAACCATCTCACCTCTGGAGATGGAAGACCAAACACCTCGGCATAAAAGATGAGACAATCGTTTTCAAACACTCTTTTCTTTGTGAGAGGTTTGAGGAAGGCTGGAGGGATTCCTTGAACCTTTTCCTGGAGCGAACCAAGACCAAGAGACCCTTTGGTCTCAGCAAGGAATCGGCTTTCATCCAAACTATATGCAGAAGGTTCAATATCAATGCCCTCGTCAACAGGAGACCTCAGGAACTGAGAAGGAGAGAAGAAGCATTCAGTGGAATCAGCTGTCAAGGCTCTCTTCTGCTCTGTAGAAGAGAAGGGGTATTGTGTGCCGGTGCCGGTAGAGGGAGTATGGAAAGACTCTGGAGACATGGGAGTTTGGAAGGAAGCAGTGACAGGTGAAATCTCAGTAGACGAGGCAGGGGTGAAGAACCTCTCAGCAGCATCTGCTATATCCTCACTGAAGGTGCTGCCAATCTCTATGGACATCTCAGACTCTGGGGACAGTGGTCGTCCCCAATCTGTCGGAGGGTTATAGTAGTCATACACAGCATTGAAGGTCACTTCCTCTACCTCCATGATCCCAGCAGAGGCTCCCAGTTCAGCTGAAGCAGTGTCAAGATCACTGCTAACCTGTTTAGCTACAGTCAGTGTCTCAACCTCTTGTTCTGCTACATAGGTAGCCAGGCCAAATGCTATGCTGTCCTCTCTGGACTTCACAGCCTGCATTTGTGATTCACTGGTAGGTCCCTCTTGGAGAAGTCCAACATGCCTCTGAACATCAACAAGAATGTCAGTATCAATCTCTTCTATTATATCCTGGACATCTGCCTGGGAATCTGTAATACTGAGGAAGAGGCCACTATCCATGGAGGGCTCTGGGATGGACATCAGCTTCTCCCTTATTCTTTCTGTGGTCTCTTCACCTACATCAAGTCTTGTCTTCTGATAGCCATATGCTACCTCCTCCACAAGAGCTGAGACCTCCTGACTCAGATTCTTTGACTCACTGCCAATAGGAGGTGATGTAGTAGCAATCATTCCCTTATGTGAGGTGACGTCCCTGACTGGAGCAGACACTTTAGAGGAGCACTTTGCCATTAGCCTATCACATTGGAAAGGTATGAAACTGCTAGTTCTGTCAAACACATGAACAGTCGCCTCTCTCTTTTGCATTTCATCTGCCTCACCAGCCTCAGTGTATTCAGCCACCTTCCCTGGCAGCAAAGGCTCCTGCCTGACCACATCTGCTTTGTTCGGCACTTCCTCATCAAATGTATGCATCTCCAGGTCGCGGTCTAGCAAAGAAGCCCCTTCTCTAGGCTGGATCTCACAGTCGTCCGCGGACACCAAGATTTGCTTAATAGTTTGGACAGATACTGTTTCAGGTTGTATACATGTCATTGATGTCGGAACAGTTTCAGGCTTCCCAAATTCTGTTGCTTCCCAAACAGCAGTTGTTTGGGAAGGGAAAGTTTCTTCTTCATTATTTTTAGATTTGTGAGGACTTCCCTCCCTAATCTCTGCTGGATGTGCTTCCTCTGTCAGCAGTGGGATGAACTCCTGAGGAAATATGTTTTCCTTTCTGTGTTCCTCGGTAGGGGAGGGAGCTCTGAATGCAACAGGTGAATCAGACTCAAAAGCTTGCTTAATCTGAGAAACTTTGATCACAGCAGCAGAGGACTGCAGACCACAGCCAGATATAGTGGCAGTGACTCTTTGGAAGCCCCATGCTTGGTTGGAAGGGAACTGCTGAGCTTCTTTGATGATGCAGCATGAGTCTTTCGATTGGCTGGATCTCTAGTGGCCTTACACTGTAATGCGGTAGTCTCTCCCTCTGACCTTCGGATGACCTCCGGCTCAGTGACCACCTCTGGAGCCTCCCTGGCCACATCAAATGAGAAGGTAAACTTGTGTTTTGCAGCCTGGGAGGCCCCCTCTTTACTCTGTGGGATGGGATCTTTGGAGCCAACCATGGCAGCTGCCTTCTCCTCACTGCCCGCCTCCATCATGTCAGGAAGTGGTGTGGCAGAGGTGATTCTGATTTCCACTGGGGAATAAGTGCAGGAGTCATCCAAGTGCTGGGGTCTGTGGACTCTGGCTTGGGGCACCTGGAGGGTTGCACTTTTGTAGGCTCTCAGCTCCTGGTGTTCCTCTGGGGTTTCCTTGGTCACCAACCCCTGAGTGGCTGCTGAGGTTCTCAGCAGCTTCTCATCTGAGATCTCCAGGTTGGCACAGCAGATAGAGCGGCCATGACTGTTGGTTATGATGCAGTCAAAGGTGCCCTCATGTTCTGTGGTTGGGTAATAGACAGTCAGACTTGATTGACAGGGTTTGATCATGATGTCATAATCTGGGTTGTGAGTTAAGGGATGGCTGTCTTTAAGCCATATGACTGTTGGCTCAGGGTTGCCCTGGAAATTACAGGTAAATTCTGACATTTCACCGATTTTTACTTTCATGCTTGTTATTTCTTTTACAAATACTGGAGGTGAGCCTATCCTACTTTTCTCTTCTTTATTCTCATGCCTGGACTCCTTGGTTTCAAAGTCACTCGTCTTTCCCCTTGCACCTGGCTCAGGGCTCTTATCCCTCCATTCAATAGTCTCTTTAGACCCAATATTCTCCCTGCTTACTTCTCTACTATCCAGCTGGTCACATTGGGCTCTTAAGGCCTCTGTTTGTTCTATCTGGCTGTCCTCCACAGTGAATGTATGCTCCTGCTTCTCCTTTTCCCCATTTTCATCGCCAGACCATCCTGTGTGCTCCAGCTGGGAGGATGTCCCCTCACTGGGGAGGACTTCTGTGACATGCTAGTGGGAGTCTGTGCAGAAGCTGGTTCAGATCGCTGGAATGTTGCACTAGGGAGCTGGGTGGGAGAGAGGCTGAAGATTGGGGAGTCCTTAAGGCTTATATCCATTACAGATGGTGTAACTGAGTACTGAGGATCTTCAATAGGAGCAATCGAACTGTAATGTAGACTATCATCAGTAGGAGCATCTGCAGTTTCCCTGTGAGAATGGGATGCATAGGCCACCATTGCAGCTGGGGGAGCAGCTGTTGGTTTTCTGTCAGTTAAGGATGCAAACACCTGTGTAGATGTATGACTATAAGCTAGCGGGTGAGTCTGTGATGGTTCTTTAGTAGGAGCTGAGTGCTGGGACTGTTGACAGCTTCCATCTCTGTATGGAGCAGGAGGTTCAAACTCATAGAGTTCCTGAGAAATTATTGCATGATGCTGTTCTGTCTGAACATTAGAACGGTCATATCCGGACACAGTGGAATCATTAGATTCTCTTTGTTTATTGTGTTGTTCACCCATCGACCATTCAGATTCCATTTCTACCACTTCCTCTTGGTCAAGGACATCCTGTTGCCACTTGAGCAGTCGCTGAGCCAAGGCCTCCTCCTCACTGACAAAGTACTCACTGTCTCTCTGAAGTCTGGTCTCTCGTCCCTCAGTAGCCAGTACCTCAAGAATTGTCTCATCTTGCTTCATCTGTAGCCCTGTAGGTTCAGCATCACCCAAGGTTGATTTCTCCTTAGTTCTCTTCTCAGGAGAAGACCTTCTGGGCTGTAGTGCTGTAAGCTGATTGGTTGTCTGTATATCAGACTGGTGAACTACGTCCTCATATGGAGAGTAGGCCTCCACCCAGTCTGGTGGGAGCTCCACGGTCTGCTCCTGCTCAATCTGCACTCCCTGCTGCCATTTCATGATTCTATCGTTCAAGGCTTCCTGTTCACTGGAGTACTCACTCTCTCGGTTTTCAGCTCAGAGATGTTCTCCCTGGACAGCTGCAGTTCACACTCCTCTCTGCTCTTTTCAAACAACATTTGTTCACCTCTAGCTTTCATTATGGGTGATTTATGTTGCAATGAAACAGATTCTGCTTCCTCTGATTGTCTTTTCAGCTTGGGTGATTTAGGCATCAACAAAGGCACCGTTTCAGGGCTTCCCAAGTACTTTTTAATTTTGGGGGATTTCTGGGGAAAAGGAAGTGCAGTATCAGGCTCTACAGCTGGCCTTGGTTCCATCGTCATCTCCTGGCTGTAAATGTGCTCCTTAGGCTCCAAGTATGGTTCCTCTGCTGGCAAGGGGAGGTCATGTTCAGGCTCAAAAGGTTCCTCCTGAGACATCCGCATCCCTTTCTGCCATTTCCTGATGCGCAGAGCGAGGAGTTTCTCCTCACACTCCATCCTGTCGGCCTCCAGGCTCTTCTCATACTGAACCTTCAAAGACTCCTCCTCATATTCCTCCTCTCCATCTCCTGGTGTTACCTTGTCATCAATGAATCTCTCTGTCAATGTACTAGCTTTGTGTGATTCTGCAATTAATGAAGACACTGTACCAATTGTTTCAGAGCACAGCACTTCAGATCCACACACCTCCATCTTGTTTTTATCAAGTTCACTTTTAAATCCACACTCTGCCTGAGAATCAGCTAAAGTATCATCCTTTTCATCTTCATGTTTCTCAGTTAATGTGCTGGTGATTTTCCTCTCATCTGTCACTGCTGTGTCACCTGTTAGTAGCTGGATGGCCCGGGTTCTGGACTGGGGTTCAAATGAGTGCCTAACACGATACTGGGAAGACTCCCTGCACTTAGAAGCCACACCTAAACTCCTGCCCTGAAATTCCCTGCGACCTGTCTCAGAGGCCCGATGGAAATGATGAACATCTGGCAGAGAAGAGGGACCCTTAACCCTGAGTTTGTCCACATAGTCAGCATAGCTAGATTCACTCGCTACAGACTCCACATCAAACTCTGAGGAGGACATGGTGGATATAGACATTCTCTTCTTTAATTTAACAGCCTTTTGGAGGGTGGTCAGTTTGGTTCTAACCTCGTGGAGGCTTTCGGTATCACTGAACCTTTCACTGTATCGGTCACTGCACCGGTCGCTAAACTTATCACTGAACCTGGCCCCTGTGCGCCTGTCGCAGTAGATATCGCTGAACCGGTCGTTAAAGCGATCAGAGCTTTCAAACATAGCGGGCGGGGACCGGGCACGTTCAGAACCAATCTCCAGACACTGGGACTCTTTAGCTGAAGTTTCCGCTTTAGAAGGAGAAGTTGACCTGAAGTACACTGTACGCACCAGGCTCTTTGATCTGGACCTTAACTGGTGGCCTTTGGATGTCTTATCAAAAGGTGAGCCAACACACCTGAGGCCCACGCTAAACATTCTCTCTTTTCTCTCCTCTGCTACTTTATCAGCGCTCTCTGGGGCTCTGACAGAACGCCTCATTGAGCTCAGATAGTTAACAGACTGCTCCTCCCTTAGAGAAACTAGCACTGATGCTGTGGACTCTGCTGACCCCTCTGAATTTATGGCCATGACCTTGTAGCTGCCAGCATCCTTCTCTTTGATGCTCTCAATAACTAGACGTGTGGTGTACTTGTGCATTTTACTCTCTGTATGAATTTTACGTCTGTGCTCTTTCTGAATAGGTTTGTTATTATGGAACCAGAGGATAGTTGGGGGAGGACAGGCAACAAGTTTGCATCTTAACTCTGCTGGGTCTTTCTCTACAACTGACTGCAACTTTAGCTTTTTAGTGAATAAGGGTTTGATGTTCTCTGAACTTATGGCTGATACCACCAGCCCTTGATCCAGGATGTCTTCCGTGACTGAAAATGAGCCTCTGAGCTCCTGGTTTGTGCTGAGATCAACGCTGCTTTCTTCCTCTCTCCCTTCATTAGATGGCCGTTCTGAAAAAAAAGACACAAATAACTGTGAATACAATCATGCCTCTGAAGCATAAACGGGAAAAAGATATGAATGGAATCATTAATTAAAATATTAAATGCATGCTGCAAGTCACAAAGCCATAAGAAATAACAGTTTCACTCACCATATTTGTTCGAATAAACGCAAGACTTGATTCTTTTTAAAAGAAACCTGCAGGAGGTTTTGATCCTTCTTCTGTGGAAATTTCTTCAAAACATAAATTACGGCATAGATATTTCCAAGTTAAACTGATGGGCTTGTTTGCACTACAATATTCCTTACCTGACTTGCAGACAGGAGAATAAACGCCCTTTCTATTCCTCAGACTGATGAAATGTACCAATGAGAAAGCTCTCTAATAAACTTGCTTAATCAAGCAGTAGAATTGTTTGAGAAGGCGTTTATTCGAACTAATATAGTTTACTGGTGTTATTTAAAGGCAAACCAAAGGAATCACATCCCACTATCTGCAAGCCAGGCTAGACGATATTTGGCAGGAAAAAGTCATCAGTTCCAGACAATTTAAAAGAGAATTAAAAGATGTGGTTATATATCCATATCTTTTAAATACACATTCAAGTCTGGAATTTACATGAGACATATCCTGCACCTGATAAAAAGACGCATGAACCTTCATGCCAAAAGAGGCTCAATGGATGCAAACCTTACAGGTCAAAGACTGGTACATCAAGCACGCTTGTCAGGAATAAAACATGAGAACAGCAGATAGAGAATGACAACATGGAGGACATTTCTATTGAAGAACAATGCAAGAGTCCATGCATTATGACGGGAGAATAAACTCAAAGGAATAGTTCAACGTGATAACATATTTACACACTTTAAAAGTGGCTGTTGGGTAAATCCGTAATTAGGTTTTATAAACCACTTTTAAAGTAAAAGATTAGATTGGTGAAAATCTTGTTGAACTGTCCCTTTCCTAGTGTGCTGTGGTGAAAATGTTGTTGGTGTTGTTATGGAACAAATGTCATGAGCCTTACCTTTGACTTCGTGTTCAGTCTTCGTTTCTTGAGTCACTGTTGAGGAGAGGAAATGTGACATGAGTTCAGAGCCTGGACACCTAACACACAAGCCCAATCAGGGTGGAGCATTCAGAAAATATGGCCAAAATGATATGGCTAACAATGAAAAGAAATCATGACACAAAGTATGATGACAGTGAGTAGTAAAAGACACCATGTTTTAATGAGCAGGAATTAATTATGACGAGAGAGTGATGGTATCCGGTATTTGGAAGAAGGATAACACATAGACTGGAGGGTTGTCATGCAGGACTCCAGAAGGTGTCCCTTGTAAAAGGTTCTTCAGGGAGAGGACTTCAGAGGGGAGGGGTTTTTCTGTGTGGTTAGTTAAAAGGAGAGAATAGTTATAAGGAATAATGGAATGGAAGTGTGTTGGATCTTCTGGGGCTGCATCATGCAGGAAGAGGTGGCATAGCACCACTGGGAAAAGTGACGTCACGCTCTCAAGGGGAAGTATGATGCAACAGATTCATCTAAGGAGAGGGAAACCGTTTGGAGTGGAATCAAGTTACCTTCTTCTCTAGTTATGGTGAGAGTAGCAGAGCACACCGCCTCCCCAGCACTATTGGCTGCTCTGCACGTGTACTGCCCGGCATGCTCAGGGAAAGCATCAACTAGAATTAGTGTGGCAGTGTTTGTCACATCATCAAAATGAAAAACAACATCCTTTGAGGGCTGAATGGGCTGCTGATTATGAAACCAGCTGATGGATGGCTTTGGGGTGCCAGACACAAAGGCGTGGAACCGGGCCACTTCCCCATGGGGCACAGTACTGCTTGTTATTGGCTGGATAAAGGTGGGCTTTTGCCGAATTGAATGTTTCTTTAGACTGGTGAGGCAGGTGGAGACATGCTGCTCCGGTTCAGAAGGCACTTGCCCTGAAAGGAAGCATGGTCACCACTTTATGCACATATATTGAAATGCTGACGGAATTCCTCTGCAGACAACAGTAAAATGATGGGAAGGGCAGAGAAAGTAGAGATCCATCAGGATTATCAGTTGGGATTATCAGCAGTAAAATTCTCATGACTGACCGTCCAGTTTGAGGCTCGCAGAGCAGGACACGGTCCCGGCACTGTTTCTAGCCACACAGGTGTACTGTCCCTCATCTTCAGAGTAGACCCTAGAGATCTCCAGCTGGCAGCTGTCATCAAACTGGGACATCCGGAAGAAGTCAGACTGTTTGACCTCCTTGTCACCGTGGTACCAGCTGATCTTCACATCTGGCCAGAAAGAGAGACACTCACCACCAAAAATCTAAATTGAAAGTAAGTACGGCGGATGTTGGTTGGCCACTTACCTTCTCCGCGTACGCGACATTGGAAGCGCGCTGGTGCCCCCTCAGCTGCAGAGGTGTCAGCGATGGGCGACAGAACCACTGGAGGAGCGACAGGGGCAGCAGAGTCTGGAGACACCACCTCAGACACTGGAGACAAAATACCCACATCATCACCACTTCCACATCACCATCTCCACATTATCACCATCACCATCTCAACATCATCACCATCACAACCTCCATATCACCACCTCCACATTACCATCTCTACAGCCACGTCACTGTCACCAACTCCACATTCACATGAGCATCACCATCACCATCACCATCACCATCACCACATCATCACCATCATCACCATCACAACCTACACAACATCACCACTTCCACATTATCACCGTCGCCATCATCATCTCCACATTCACATCGCCACCTCCTGATCATTATCACATCCACCTCCACATCATCACCGTCACCGTCACCACCTCCACATGATCACCACCTCTGAACATCACCACGACCACCTCCTCCACATCTTTATCATCACAACACCCACCTCAAAACCAAAACATCCTCTACATCATCACCATCACCTCTATATCTTCATCATGACCTCCTCCACATCGTCAACATCACCAGCTCCACATCATTACATCAAAACCTCCACATCAGCACCATCACCACCTCCACATTATCATCTCTACCTCCACATTACCATCACATCATCACCCTCACCAACTCCACATCCCTGTCTCCATCTCCATATCAGTACCATCACCACCTCCACATTATCACCATCACCACATTCACATCGTCAACATCAACATTACCATCTCCACAGCATCACCACCTCCACATTATCAGCATCACCATCACATCATCACCGTCTCCATACCATCACAACCAACACATATTCACCATCACAACCCCCACGACAAAACCATCACAAACTCCACATCTTCACCATCAACACGTCCAAACAGCATCATCACCATCACCACAACCCCCACATCACTACCGCCACAGCATTTACTTTAATGACTCATGCAGAGGTGCAGTTACCTTCTACATTGAGTGGTGCAGTGCTTGTGGCTGTTCCATAGTCGTTCTTGGCTTCACAGTTGTACACGGCTGCATCCTCTGGGAACACCTCGATTAGCAGCAGAGTGTGCTCATTTCCATCATGAAGGAATTTGCACTTGAAGCCAGGAGACAGAGCCTGGGAATTCTTGGACCAGAACACCTGTGGCTGGGGAACACCAGTCACTTGTACCGTGAAGCGAACTGGTTTACCAGCCTCCACCGACTGGGGCTCCATGTGCTTAATGATCTGAGGGGGCTCTGGGACTAGAGAGGGAAAGAAACGAGACACAGGTTTCAAACAGTGGAAGGTGATTTAACTTTTAAATGCTCATCCATTAATAGTTATGTGGCTGTATATGCAAGTCTAGATTACATCATATTGTATGATTAATGCATTCATATATGGACATGTGAAAACCTACTGTTGACGCGGAGGTTCATGGTGCTCCTGTTTTTGCCAGCGATGAAAGTATATTCTGCAGCATCACTTCTGTACGTCTCAGAGATGGTGAGACGATGCATCTTCCTGATAGTCACGTAGTTGAACCTCTTCTCAGCTGAGAACTGGATCTCAACTCCGTTCTTCAGCCAGTGGCCCTCCACGTCATCCTCATTCACCTCAAACTCTAAGGTCGCTCTTTGTTTTTCCAAAACCTTGAAAGGAAAGGACAAGGTTTGCACTTTGAAGGTTGCAGTAAGAATGTGCTGGATGCTGTATTTCCACATCAAAGTTGTTTGCCTTCGTCGAGACATAGGGCCAATGATGAAGTTGTATGTACTTCTGATGCCATTATTTGTATTTATTGTGTTGTTGTTGTGTTGCAGTTGTGTGCCTCACCGTGATCTCCTTGTTAGCTGGTTCGGTAATCCTGATGTCTCTTCCCTCCACGATGAGGTGTGCCTTGGACACGCTGGATCCAGCCACCACTGAATACTGCCCGGCGTCAGACATCCGCACTGTCTGAATCATGAGGCGATGCACAAACTTCTCTGTCTGAACAATATATCTGTAAGATGGGACAAGAAGAGAGATTACACTATATCTTTAAACCATGTGGACAGAGACGAACCAAACAAAAGCAATCAAATATACCTTTCTTCTGACAAGTCCAGCTCTTGTCCATCTTTCATCCACATTGGCTGGATGTTAGGCTCAGAAACTTCACATTCGAAAGTAGCCCTTTTCTTCTCTGTGAGCTTGAGGTCTTTGATTTTCTTGGTGAACTCAATCACTCGAGCTGGAGGAGAAATTATCACATTGATCAGCCCACTGAGACACACAACTATCCAAGAAGCAACAGTGATCTTGAACTGAGCATTGAATACCTTCCACAAAGAGATTTGCTGCCGTGGCTGCTGATCCAGCGGTGAACTGGTACTCTCCACCGTCTCCAAAGTGAACGTTGCGGATGCTGAGGGTATGAGTCAGCTGTTTGCTGCGGACCTGGCATCTGTCTGATGACTTGATCTCCACTCCGTTTTTCAGCCACTTGTAGGTGATGCCCTCGTAGTTGACATTGACCTCAAAAGTGATGGTGTCTCTCTCTTGGGCATTAAGGTCTTTTAGCATGGATGTGATCATAATAGCTGAGGACACAACAGTTTATCATGAGTTTACTGTCGCGAAAATGCATCCATAAAACAGCTTATTGTCTGTTTACGTTACATTAGTATTGATTAATGAATGATCAAGTCATAATAAATGCCATCTCATTAGTTGTTTTGTTCAACTCACGGCTGATAGTAACAGTCGCTGAGACTCTGTCGTTTCCACAGACAAATGTGTACTCAGCAGAGTCTTCACTGCTGGTGTTCATGATCTTGAGCTGGTGAAGTTTTCCCTGGACCACAATCCTGAACTTCTCACTCATCTCTATCTCCACCCCATTCTTCAGCCAAGTAGAGGGGACATTGAAATGGGAAACTTCACACTCCAAAGTAGCCACAAGGGTCTCTGGTACCTCCATGTTCTTCAAGGGCTTGGTCACACGCAGAGCTGAAAAGTTAAAAAGAGAATGCACGTTTAAAAAGTTTAATGCACATTTCTTAAAGACATCTACAACCCTCTGACCAACAGTTTGGAGTGTGTCCATAGGTGATATTCTTACCCTCGACAGTGAGGTTTGCGCTACAGTGCAGGTGTCCCACCACGGCAGTGTACTCCCCAGTGTTACTGGAGTTCACATTTTGGATGATGAGCTTGTGAGCCTTCCTCTCTGTCAGGATCTGGCATTGGTTGCTCGGTCTGATCTCCACATTGTTGAACATCCACTTCACAGGGATATCATCATGTGACAGACTCATCTCAAAGGAAGCAGTAGAATCCAGCAGTGATGTCACATCTTTTATCTTCTTCACAATCTTGATAGCTTAAAAACAAATTAAAACATGTCAACATATGATCGGGTCTTTTGGAGCTCCAGAATGGTCACAAGGTGGATATAAAAGGGAGCTTACTTTCCACATTGAGCCTGGAGCTGGCAGACAGCTTGCCCAGTTTGAAGGAATAGACCGACTCGTCCTGGGTGTTGCAGTTCTTCACCTTCAGTGTGTGGACCATGCCCTCGCAGGTCACCTCATATTTGTCGCTGGTCTGCAGCTCCACACCGTTCTTGATCCACTGGGCTCCCTTCACCTCGGCGTGGGTCAGGTCCAGGGAGAACACAGCCTCCTGGGTCTCTGTCACCGTCTGGTTCCTCAGGGTCTTCTTGATCTTCACCGCTGTAATCAATCAAATAATACCACTTAGGTTCTTGTCACTACAGTTGCAGACCAGACAAGTCAAAAGTCGTTTTCAAATAAATGAAATGAAATGCCTCTTTTACTATTTAAGGCTACTGCCTGCTGGAAAGCTTTCAGACTTACGCACAGGGAGGGGAGGGGGGACTGAAAGCCTGAGGTAGACGGAGGGCACCTGTAACTTTGTGCAGGACTAATGAAATTTGTAAAATGGGTCACACTGCGAAATGCTACCAAATAAAATGTATTGTAGCAGCCGGGGGAATGTTATGTTGGGTTAGGTTTTTGGGTTATAAAACAATGTTTACATGTTCGAATCTTAGTGTTGTTTGTGGAGTGATTTATGTGTGTTTATCCGTTCTTTATCCGTTCGTCATTTATGTTTATGTTGTGCCACGGTTTGTTAAAAGTCTCCCTCCTGGAGTGAGGCAGACTTCCTGAATAATTTATACACAAACTACTTTTATCCTATTATCCATAAACCCACCAGAGTGACTAATAAATCTGCGACATTAATAGATAATATATTGACCAATTCACTGAATAAAGTGTTCCAATCGGGTATTCTGTATACTGATATCTCAGACTACCTATCTTCTAGTTTACTTTGCTTGACGATAAAAAGGAAAGACAATCTTATGACAAAGTAACATATCGAAATTGTAAAAAATATATTTGATGGGATTTCCTGGGGGAATGTGTACACTCAGACTTCCAGTCCTTTATCCAATCCGTTAACTCTGTTTTCAATAAATGTTTTCCATTAGCCACAACAAGAAAAAGTCATAACTTGTGTAAAGCACAAGTCATAACTTGTGTAAATTCCACCTCATTTCTCAGATGGAGGGACAAATCTTTACTGATTCTTATGAGATTGCATGTAAATTACATTTTTTGTAAATGTGGGGGAACTCTATTGGGAATAAAATACACGCCCAAGTGGAAGGCCCTCGATTATATTGATGGTTGTTTTTCTTCATCTAATAGCGTTGATCGTCCTGATGCGATGAGGTATTAAACATCATTGACAAGCTAAAACCATCAGCTGCAGGACATGATGAAATTAGAGCAACTCTTGTGAAAGAGGCAAAATCCTCTCTTATTGATCCATTAACTTTTTTTTTTTCGATCTCTCTAGAAACATCTCTAGAAATATATTTCTCTTAGGCTTAGACTCACTGTAAATCTTTACATTTTATTTCAAATAACTGTTATTTTATATTATATTATATTGTTTATTTCTCTATTGTTCATTATTCTATTGCTAAGCAACCTCTGGCACAAGAAATTGTTTTATTTTATCTCATCTTATCTTAAACTGGTGTTGTTCCCAGTGACCTTAAGGTGGCAAAAGTCATCCCCATATTCAAAGCAGACGATCCAAGCTCCTTAACTAACGATCACCCAATTTCAATATTACTGTGGAGTGGCACAAGGATTCTTGGTCCATTCTAATTTCTGATTTATATCAATGATCTTGCTTTTGTATCAAAGTCCATATTTCCTGTTTCATTTGCAGATGACACAAACCTTGTGCTTTCCCACAAACATTTTAAAACCCTTATCGATGAGGCTAACCTTGTTCTCCTTGCCTTTTCTAAATGGTTCCAACAAAACACATTATCACGAAATATATATAAAAAAAAAAAGTCTGAGTATTCTCATGAAGGAAAAAATATGAACATGTTTACATTCCAGGTATCCATCCCCACCCCTATACTTGTTACGAAAAATACTCACTATCTTTGGACCCGAATACTTCCAACAATATGTATGAATTCCAATTTTCATTCTTATTCAACAAGACAAGCGAAGCACATACTGTACATATACCCCTCTATCATACCACCAGAAGGTGGTATGATAGAGTAGTATTCTATTAAACACAGTATTCTATTAAACACAGAGGTCTTCAACTGTGGAATGCCAACTTACACCTTGTAGGTAGCTCGCTGATAAACTGAATGCCCAGATGGCAGAATCTAGATGGCAAAATCATGATTATTTGTTTGTATATTTTGTTGGATTCTATAGTTTTACTGTATTCTTTACTCATGATTTAAACTTTAAGATGGTGAGGTTTTCTTCTCACCAGCACAGCAACCGACAAATTGTATACTTTTCATGTATTTCTGTGTAGCAAGTGCGAACTAAATAAATAAAGAAATAAAGAAATAAAGAAATAAAATACATACATACGTACATATATACACAAATACATAAATAAATAAATATATTTACAAAAATAAAGAAATAAAACCTACCTTCCACTCTAAGGTTGGCTGTGGTCTTGGAGTTGGCCACCTGGTAGGTGTATTCTCCCACATCCTGAGGTCTGGTGATGATGATCAACAGGCGCCGGATGGCTCCGTCCATCTCACTCACAACGTTGTCGTTGAAGTCCACAGGCTGGCCTTCCTTCAGCCACCTCCCCTCGGACCTAGCGTTGGCCACCTCACATTCGAGCTGGGCCGTCTGGGACTCAGCCACTGTCACGTCCTGCAGGGGTCTGGTGATGGCTCCGCCTAGTGGTGGAAGAAATTAACCAGTTACATTTTATTTTATCAGGAAGAGACCACAAGCAGGCCGACTCATTACTAATGAACACCTTGATCATTGAGTTAGAACCTACCAGAGACGGAGAGTGTGGCACTGGATGTCTTTTCACCAGCATGGAAGGTGTACTGGCCCTCCTCATCCTTCATTGTGTCTACGATGGTCAGTGTGTACATATTTCCTCGGGACTCCATCTTGTACTTGGGTCCGGCTTTGAGGTGCTGGTTCTTCAAGCTCCAGACTGCATCGATCCCAGAATGAGACAGCTCCACCTCAAACATGACATTCTGGGATTCAGAGCACACCTTGTCCTCCAGTGGTTTCACGATGTGTACATCTGTGTATTCAAAAAACATCATATCATATACACCCATCCTGGCAAGGGCTAAAATGTGCGACGAGCAAGTAGGAGTAGTAATTCACCCATAGGTGGTGCTATATTTTGCCAAAATAAAGCACTCCCCGCCGCACTCATCACCATCACATCCCCCAATGTTTTACCTCTTGGACCCATGATGTCCATCTGGATATATTTCTCTGTACATGGAACGTTTTGGAAAAACTTGTTTCTACATAACTACCAGTCCAAATGACCATTGGGTAAGCATGCTCTATGGACGTGTCCACAGACCATATTATTCTATCAATCACAAGTTGGCTTTGGTCCGCTGTTATGCACATAGAGGACATTCCCCTTAATAAGTGTGCTAATAAGTGTGGTGTCGGTAGCTAAAAAAATGACCTCATAAATGCTCAGCTAAGCACTAAGCACCATTTTGGGGGGCACAATCACACATAGTTGTCATGCTTCACTCTTGTTTTCGTTAGGTTTTAGCCTTTAGAGGGCAAAATGTGAATAGTGTCTAGTTATTCTTAAAAAATATATAATCTTACCTGTGACAGATAGTCTGCAGCTTGTGTCAACCTTTCCCACCACCAGTTTGTACTGTCCCTCATCGGAGGCATAGGTCCTGTTGAAGACCAAGCGCTGCTTGGTCCCCTTGGTCACCATCTGAACTCTGTCACTGGCTGTCAGCAATTTATCATTGTGGTACCATTTGACAGAAGTTATGTCCTGAGCAGAGATCTTGGTCTCCAGAACCGCCTTGGTTCCCTCAATAGATGATACATCCTTCAGTGGCACCAGGACATCAATGGCTGCGAAGACAAGACAACGTGTTAAAGTGATTATTATAGTTAGACTATCATACATAGATGATGCTGGTGTATGCTCGTAAACATAATTCAAATCAATTAAACAGTTTTTGAGTTCTGGATAGTATTATGTATGTGATGTAATTTGGATTGACATGTTGTAAAATGTATACATTTATAGTCCTTACTCTGAACACTGAGTTTTCCAGAGGTTGAGATGTCCTGGGCAGGAACCACAAAGGAATAGATGGCAGCATCATCTCTGGTGACATTCTCCAACAGCAGCTTGTGCAACAGTTTGTCAATAACCATGTGGACACTGTCTGAGGCTGTGAGGACCTGGTTGTTCTTCATCCAGGTTCCTTCAACATTCTCCTGGGAGAACTTGACCTCCAGCTGAGCAATGTCTCCTTCACAGACTGTCAAGTCAGTCAGGGGTTGCATCAGCGTCACAGGGCGCACTGAGGACAGATGGCATGGATACTATTAATTATTCTCTGTACAATCACAAACATGCCAACACTCAGAGAACTCAAGAGTTTTCACAACCGTGTTGACAATTCAGTTTACTGGGAGATGAAATTGATCAGCTTACATTTCATCTTCAGGGAGGCACTGGTCCTCAGATCTCCACAGACAAAGGTGTATTTTCCCTGGTCCACTTTCTTGACATCCTTGACCGACAGAGAGTGTCTTCCACGACGGGAAGACATGGCATATTTGCTGCTACTAGAGATCTCTTTGTCTTCAAAAAACCATGTGCCCTCGACATCTTCACGGGACAGCTCAACCTCAAACTCTCCGGAGTACGTCTCAGGAACTTCAATGTTCTCCAACATCTTGGTAAGCTCCAGGGCAGCACCTGAACATCAGATGTTGATAGTGTAAATTATGTCATTCTAATGAACTTCAGGTTTCTTAAAAAAAAAAAGAGAACAGTCAAAGCTTACCTTCAACATGGAGTCTTGCACTGGTCCTTATGCTGTCATCATCTATAACAACACAGCTGTACTCTGCATCGTCTTTCATCTCGATGACCAGTACGGACAGGAAGTGGACCTTTCTGTCAGAGTGCATCCTGTATTTGTCTCCAGAGAAGATCTCCATGTTGTTCTTCATCCATTTCACCTTGACAAAAGGTTCGTTGGTTTCACACTCGTAGGTCACCATGGTGTCCTTCTCCTTAGCAGTTGCATCTTCTAGATTTTGAGTGAAATTAACTGTTGCTTTGCCTGTAATTAGGAATACAAACAAGAGCTATTAATTTAAATACTGAAAAAAGAAATGGCTCATTGTTGTTTGGGAGAGTAAACATTACTATACCTTGCACAAGCAGAAAAGCATGGCTTGACGCTTCCCCTGCTACATTCATGGCTTTGACCATGATACTGGCCGAATCTTCTGCAGTCACATCCCTGATCACTAGTTCACATACGTGGTCCTCTGGCCAGTACCAGTAAATACGATCAGACTTCTCCAGCTGAACACCATTCTTGAACCACTGACATTCTGGTTCTGGTCTACCGACAACCCTGACCCGAAATTGAACCTCATCCATGGGTACAACGGTCTTGCTCGTAATACGCTCCAGGATCTTGGGAGCTTCCATGCTGGGAGAAAGCTGAATCCTCTCTGGTTTGATGGTGGGTATGGTCACATTCCCCTGTTCCTCTAGTAGCTTTCTCTCTGCCTCTTCTTTCTCCTTTAAGTGGTGAAGCAGGTCTTCCTTTGTCTTCTTCAGTAGGTCCTCGTAAGACTCATCCTTCCTGCGAGACTTCAACTCCACAGCAGATATTGACTCATAAAATCCTTCCTCTGTCCTGCGCTTGAACTTGCTCTTCAGTTCATCTGACTCCTCTGATGTTTTCTCATGGACAACTCTCTGAGTCTTCTTCAGTTTTGATGACCTCTTTCAGCTGAGAACTCTCGCTAGGTCTGTCCACCTTCATGATGTCAAAGCCTGTTCTTCCAGTCTCTGTGGACTCTGCAGTTTTAGTGTCTGGTGCACGCCGGAGTACGGACCTGAAGTCCTCTCTCTGCTGAATTTCTATCTTCACAACATGTTCTGTTGAGCCTAGAGGACTATCAGCAACCACCTTGACCTCTCCTGAATCATACGATTTGACATCAACTATCTCCAGGTAGTAAATGCCATCATAACACAGTCTGTATCTCTTACTCTTGCGAATAAGTTGGCCATTGAGGTACCAGTTAACCTTGGGGGTTGGATAACCAGTCACTCTGCAACGGAATCGTGCCGTTTCTCCTTCCAGAACTCTTGCAGGTTCTGGAACCAGGACAATGTCTGGCTTGGTCTTCTCTGTCTCCTCATCAACACTGACACCAGTGGGTCCTCCCCTCATGAGCCAGGCGCTCCATCTCATCAATTCTGTGTGCTCCCTTCCTTCCCTCAGGGAGCTGTGTCTCTTCAACGAGGCCTTTCTCATCCTTAACAATGAGTGTGGCCGAAGTCTGGTCAACTCCAAACTTGTTTGTAGCTCTGCAGGTAATAACACCACTGTCTCTAGCGTAAGCAACTTCGTAGTCCAGACTGCAATAGCCAAACTCATTGACCATGCGCAGCCTGTTGGCAGCATCAAGAGGCTTGCCATCATGCAGCCACTCAACTGCCATAGTGGGGTCACCAATAGGAGTCAGTCTGCATTCAAAATGAGCTGGACCAAAATGCTTCATTCTGACTGAAGTCAGCTTCTTCTTGAACTGTGGTTTCTGTTGCTTCTCTTTGTCATAAAGGTCTCCCTCCTCCCACTGTTCTTGTCCATAACGCTGATGAAGGGGTTCCAGTTCAGGAGCAGCAATGTCTTTAGCTTTGTATGTTCCTTTGGTAATAATCAGCTTCCTCTCTGGTTCACGCATAGCAGAGTCTACCTCGACATTGACTCTACAGCGAGTGGTATCTCTTCCAGCCTTGTTAATGGCTGTAGCTGTGTACCAGGGCACTGTCAGCCCCCACTGGTGAAGGGATCTGGAATTTGGCCTCTCCTTTAGTACCCTCGATTCTAAGAGAAATGTTAAATTAATTGTTAAAATGTATTTGCCTTATCTATATATTTCCCTGTTATGATTTAAATAATAATGTAGTTAAAAATCAGCTAAATAAAACACTTACTTGATATGTGGGTACTTGTGTGGAGAAATAATATCACTGTTTTTCAGCCAAACAATATCAGGAATGGGGTTTCCAATGGCCCTGACAGCCAACTCAACCAGAGTGCCCTGCTTCACACTGATATTCTTCAGCTTTTCAGTGAACTGGGGACGTGCCAGGCTTTCTTTAGCTGTAGATGTTTAAGAACATTCATTACATCACATGTATTGTCTCATGTTTGTACGAAAGCATATTTAATCTGTAGTTGACCTGCAATCTTACCATCGACAGTCAGAGTGATGGAGACAGAGGACTTTCCAGCTCTGTTCTGAGCCACAACTGTCCATTCCCCAGAGTCAATAGGCATGGCTGCTACGATGATCATTGACTGTGTTCCATCTTCTTTAATAACAATCTTGTGGGTGAAGTCATTGACAACTTGATGTCCTGTGTTGAAGAGGATAATGTGAATGATATAAATGTTTAAAACTGGGCTGTACGAATATTGATTGTTAGTTAGTTGGTTGCGCTTACCGTTGTGGAACCAGTATGTTTCAGGCATTGGTCTTCCGACAACCTTCAGGTCAAATCTGGCAGTCTGCCCCTCAGAGCATTTACATGAGGAAGGCTTCAGGACAAAGACGGGTTTGTAAAGTCTCTCCAGCTGAGCTTCGTCTGTCTCATCAAGCCTGCGAGCTGGAGAGCGAGCAGGAGAGCGGCTGGAAGAACGGCGAGGGGAGCGACTCATAGAACGAGGGGATGTAGACCTGGGAAAATATTAGACCTTCATAAGTACCATTATATTCATGGAAAGGATCCTTGTCATCTTGTAACGCTCGTCATAACTTCTCGAACAACATACCTGATTCTCTGCATTGCTGGTTGGGGGGTGTATCTCTGAGGTGTTGCTACTCCAGAGGGCTCCACATACAGCTTGCCAGAGCTGACAACATTACCCTTCATGTTGCTGGCGAAGGCGGTGTAAACACCCTCATCCTCTGGAAGCACCACAGGCAGACGAAGGCTGGCTCTGCCATCCTGAAGAACCTCCATCTGACAACGGCCACCATGTTGAAGACGGTTGCCATCTTTGTACCATGCAATCTGTTGGAAGAAATTAAGGTCTATGAATTCTGATACATTCTTATTGAGCCTTCCTCATAATGTGTATTTGTGTTGTTGGTTACCTTGGGCAGTGGGATTCCTGCCATTTTACAGTGGAAAGTGACTCCCATTCCCTCCATGATCCTGTAGTTTTTGACTGGTGTGGCAAAGGTTGGCTGCATGGCTTCATGCTCTCCTGCAGTCACCATTAGTTCTCCATCCTCGGTCACAATCTCTTGGTAGGTAATTCTCATGATCCGGAGCTCAATCTCTTGGATGATCCTCTCCTCAAATGCAGAAATATGGAATTCCTGCAATATAAATAGGTTTAGTCTCGCATTCCAAGGTCCTTATGCACACAACAAGTTTTAGGAAGTACCGTTTCAGAGACGAAGCTCATAGGGGTGGTCACCCTCCTCTGTTCAATCTGGGATTGGCTCATGACCACTTTTGACTCCTGCACCACTTCAGATGTATATGTCACATCATACTGCTTCATGTAGACATCATATTCCTCTGCAGACACAAAGAGGAGACAGCTGTTCAAACATAACATCTACCGATACAATGGATCTGTATTGTCAACTCAACTTTATGTTATTGAAGGGGTCGGGTATTGAAGGATCACATACCTTCCTCCAGCAGAGCCGCTGAAGCTGAGGTTTCTCCAAGCTGGTTCTTGGCAAAAATGGAGTACTCTCCAGCATCATCAGCAAAAGTCATGGAGATCTCCAACCTGCACTCTCCTGTGTCCTTCTTGTAGGCTACTTTATATCTAAAGTGGACACGGGACAGGTTATTGCCGAATAATCCCATAATCTAACAGATGGAAACAAAAGTAAAGTGTTTGAAACTGTACCTGTATCCAGTTGTGAGGGGCACGCCACTCTTCTTCCAGATAATGTGTGGTTTGGGGCTTCCTCCGACCTGGCACTCAAACACAACACTTCCTCCCTCCACCAGCTTCTGGACGCAGGGCTTCTTGATGAAGAACGGTGCAGCTGCTGTGCTGTCCGTCTCCACCACAACGCTGGCATTACATTTTAAAATTAGAACTGGTACTAAGGTCAAATTAAACAAGCTGCTTCAGGTAATATGTTTATTTGGAAAGGTGGAATTAAGATGAGTATAAGCCGTGACTCACGTTTTCTCTTGTGTGATTCCAGTTTCTGAAACGATGGATGTAGTTTCTTCTCTGCTCTCAATATCTTCTGACACTGAAAGTGTCAGAAGTAAACTGTCAAGCCTTGTTACCTCGTAGCCTATTGTAGTATATTGCCAAATATTATCTCACATACAGCCCAACATCCCTTATTTATTTATAAATTTACCAGGGACAGTGCACCTTCAACTTATGTTGCATTATGGAACATAAATAAAAAAAATAAAATGAAAGCCTATTCCACAGTACCTTTGACAAGCAGATAGCAGGACGTGCTAACTGTTCCAGCCTCGCTGGTGGCCGTGCAGGTGAAGCGACCGCTGTCTTCAGCAAAGGCTTCACGGATCACCAGACGAGCAAATCCATTCTCATAGCTGATCTGAAAGTCAATGGAGCTCTCAATCTTGTAGTCCTCTCTGAACCACATGATGACGGGGCTGGGATAAGCAGTGATCTGGCACTCCAGTGTCACAGACTCGCCCTCTGTAACAGTCAGGTTCTTCAAGACCTACAGTTTAAGACCAGAGGAATGGTTTCAGCTTTCATGCCATTGAGTGATCATTAGCAATATGTGTAATATATCTCATATTATACAGTATATAACAGATGTATTCTTATTGTATTGAAACTCACAGCAACCACTGTAGGATGAGTGACTGGCTCCTGAGTCACAATGGGGACCAGGGCAGCCTCCTGGCGAGAGACCAGAACAGACCAGAGCAATGAGTTAGTTGGTTAGTTAGCTGGTTAGTTCATTCAACACAATGGATAGCTTGTCTCAGGTTTGTGGGTACAGCAGGAAAGAGGTGGGAATGGAAGCTGATGAAGCGATGATGAAGAAGACAAGAATATTGGAAGAGTAGAAGAAGATAGAGGAGGGATGGAAGAAAGGTTTTCATGGGAGACAGGTTGCCATGGGAGAAGGGTCTTTAATGAAGCAGATGATCTGGGAAGGAAGAGGCGTCTGAATGGCGGTGGCATTATAGTGGAGGCATTAACCAATGGGTACACAGCTGAGTCCACACAGGGTTAAAAGGGTGGTGGGGAGGGAGGAGTACAGTACTAACCTGAGGCTCCCAGTCCTCAAACACCTCCTGGCTTCTTCTAAAGCCAGTCTGTAACTGAACCTGGTATTGGGGGTCTCTAAACGGCGGAGGAGTGGACTCAGATGTCACTCGTGTCTCCACAACCCTACGAGAAGGACTGGGAGACTTGACTGGCTTGATGATCTTTCTAGTGGTCGAGGGGGAGGACAAGTCTTTCTGCAGAATGGAGATAGCAGACCCTGTCCTCGAGACCTGACCATCCCAAGAATAACAATGTTATGAACGTCAACGACAGAAAATCACTCCAGAGTAAGTTGAACTACAGAAGCTGACAAAAGCACTGCCAAAAATGGTCAATAACAATGGTCAATGACAAAAATCTAAAATTATATTTTGGTAACCCATCGAAAAGAAGTGCCATTATATTATATCATATTGTCGTATTGGTGGTAATAAGAAATGATAGGATGAAATGAGGTGTCATTTTGATATCCTTATTTTAGGGCACACCACAATGGAATTGTTAAAGATGGATGGTGATTTTGTTTGAAGTCATTGGCCTTTAGTGCCTTACCTCATAGCTAGGGTCATGTTTAGGAACAGTAACTTTAGAAACGGTGAACTTTGGAAGTGGGGACGGTGTTGGAGCAGTTTCCATCTGGCTGCTGCTTTCTGTGGTTCTTTGAATCTAGAGTGACCAACAGAGTTCATGGTTAAGTGGTCAAGAAGGATCACACCTCAAGAGAAACATCTGGAAAGCTTTGAGAACCACCTGGGAGATGTTAGGTTCGTGTTGCTCTGATGTTGAACTGACAGCAGCTGACTGGGCTGCAGTGTGTGCTATCATTCTAACATGCGTCTCTGCAGCCTTAGTGGCTGCCTGCTGCTGTATGTCTACAGGCTCCTCTTCAGCTCCACATCGCTCCACATGCACAGGCTGACGAACACGAGCTAGGTCAACAGCGGCCATCACGGTGGCCACTGCCCCCGCTCTTCCACCTCCCTCCCCCTGGAGATAGAACAAGCAGCTTGTTGGATACAGCACATAGATCTCAACGTATCCATGGCAACATCATCATCAGCTGGATGGCTAGAGCACACGGATCTCAGTGGAATCAATGGCAATATCATCATCAGCTAGATGGATACAGCACATAGATCTCAGTGTCTCCATGGCAACAGCATCATCAGCTGGATGGACACAGCACATATACCGCAGTATATCCATGGAAATGGGTTGATTAGTGTATAGGCAGGTCGATGTTGGGTTTTGAATTCAATATAATAGAATAACATACTTCAATTCTATGTGTATACACACAACATTATCAGCAATCCAGACTGGCAGTCTAGCATGTGATCTTTTAGCAGTTTGATTGTTTAGAAGTTGTGATTTAATGTAAATGTTATAAGGAAAAAGTTCTACATTATAAAACAGATAGAGGTGGATTTCATATTGTGGTGGGGGGGTTGTATCAGCAGGAGTAGGGGAGGTGCTGCTGGTATCAGTGGTTGATTGCGGATTTCTGTGGTTGCTCCACCAACCTCCTGTAGTGAAGCAAGCTGCTGGACGCCATACGATCCCTGCCACTGCTGTTCCACCTGCATGTGGGCGGAGCCAGCCTGCATTTGGGCGGATCCTGTCTGCATGTGGGCGGAGCCAGCCTGCATTTGGGCGGATCCTGTCTGCATGCGGGCGGCGCCGGTCTGCATGTGGGCAGAGCTGGTCTGCATATGGGCGGAGCCGGCCTGCATGTGGGCAGCGCCGGTCTGCATGTGGGCAGAGCTGGTCTGCATGTGGGCGGAGCCAGCCTGCATGTGGGCAGATCCTGTCTGAATGTGGGCGGCGCCAGTCTGCATGTGGGCAGAGCTGGTCTGCATGTGGGCGGAGCCGCCCTGCATTTGGGCAGAACTGGCCTGCATGTGGGTGGAGGTGCTCGTCATACTGCTGAAGCTGGTCTCCCCCATCGTCCAGCCTCCCTGCTTCCAGGGGGGCAGGACCTCCGGTGAGGAGGACACCTGGATCGAGAAGAGAACCAATCAAATCCCAGTTAGACGGTGATGACAAACATGATGATTTATTCATGATGAGCATGTGAGTCACAGGAAGCAGTTCCTCACCTGTCTCCTGGTCATGAGAGGGGATCTGACTGGTCTGATGGGGGATACTGATGGCCTGCCGGATGGAGACACAGGTCTGCAGAAACACCACGTTTAGTTCACCCACTCATGGCACACAAGGTTAGCAACAAGGTTGCTCAAGGTTATTCTAGAATTAATGCTATATCAGACAGCTCAGAGCTGCTGTTACCCTGCCCTCAGCATCATGGTGCCATGGTCATATAAACGTGGAGGCAAGCAGCACAGGTCTTGTAGGAAATGGAAGAAGAGTTGGTTTACTTTTAAAACGCATCAGTCAGATTTGCCAACTGAGGTGAAAAATTGGCCATCATGGCTCTTCCACATTATTATTGTGAATAATTTCTTTGTAATAGATAGTAATACAGATTTGATATCTTCGGCATCTGTACCTGTGAATATTAGCAGTTAGTGACCAGCAAAACGCCAGCGCACTTACATGACCAGGGTTATTAACACCATTTAAAAGAAAAGCCTCTAGAGCTTTGAATCCCGGGTACAGTAGGTGTGGCTTGTTTGATTGGTAGGTGTTACCTGACAGGTGCCGGTGTAGGTGCCTTCACGTGTCGAACAGGTGAAGGTGACTGGTGGCGGCCTCCTGTTACCCTGGAGACCAGTGAAGGTGGGGACTTGGAGGTGGGTTTAGGAGGAACCCTCGGGGGGGTCTTGTGTGCCAAACGTTGAGTCATTACACCTCCTTCTACCTGCATCTCCATCATGGTGGTGGCCTGGAAACTAGCCTCCATTCTCTAGGGACAAAACACAGAGAATGATGAGTCAAGGAAGCAAAGTGTTCCATTATCTAGGGGAGGGTTCCATGGCCAGAAGTGTTGGTGACTGTGAAGTAGCAGAGAAGGCCTTACCTTTTCCACTCTGGTCTGAGAGGAGGCCATCTGAGAAGAGGACACCACCATCTTGGTTTTCTTGGTGGGCCCAGCATCCTCTCCTGTAGCACATACACACATCCAATAATTCAGCAACAGTAGAATGAGACAGGTCATTAAAGAGCAGGTAGGGCTGAGACAGTACAGAGAGAGGTCATTAAGAAGCAGGTAGTGGTTAGACAATGCAGGTAGTGGTTGGATACCTTTAGAAAAATGTGGCCACTAGCCAGATAAATAAGTACATCCACATGATCTTACCCTGAACCTGGAGTTCAGCGGTAGAGGTTGCTCTTCCGCTGCTGTTTGCGGCATTTACAGAGTACGTCCCAGAGTCCTCTGGGAAGGCTTCGGCAATCAGTAAACTGTAAAGGTCTCCTTCTTGAACAATCCTAAAGTCAGGGGAGCTCTGTATCTCAGCTCCCTCCCTGTAGAACTTCACCACAGGTGAAGGGATTCCTGTCACACGAACATCCAGTCTCACTTGGCTTCCTTGTGTTACTGTCAAACTCTGAAGTCTCTGAATAAAGTTGGGTGGCGCAGTCTCAGCTGTGGACAAAAAGAAGAGATTTCAATAAGTCTGTATTAGTTGTATTCTGGTGAACAACATGGCACAGAAGGCTGGAGGGATGAAATGGTACATATGAAAGTGCTTTGACATATTGAACATGGTTTCATCTTTCTCTTATGCACTTTGATGTCCGAGAAAAGAGATGCAGTGGGAAGAAATACGATCCTCATTCATTCCTTGACGTCATCAAGAGAAACTATGTGGCAGACAGCTGCTGAGCTGCGTCAGGGTACGAACCCCACCCAGATCCAGAGTTACAAACCACACCCAGTCCGTAGACCAGCCAGGGGTCCTAACCTCGACCCCCGACTCCACCACCCGGACCAGAGCCACAGCCCCTCAACCACAACCAAAACAACTAAATACTGATGGTTTACTAAATATCTACTTTGATTCTGAATACCCATGTTGATGGATATGCCTCATCCCCACCAGGTGAGAGACTGCCTCACCTGTAGTCAGTAGTTCAGCAGTGCCATCTGCTCATGTCCTTTAACAATGAACAGGATTTTATTTCCATGGCAATAAAATAATTTAAAAACATGGAACTGGAAGTCCAACATGCATCACAACTTTCGTACCGTAAAAGCAATACACATTTTAATTGCATCAAGGTCGCTCTTTGATTTGTTTCTGAACTGCTAGTAAATCAGTTGATGCATGAATCATTAATCTCCACAGCAGTCAGCACTCGACGACAATTGTTATTTGCACTGCGGTATGAGAAGGTAGGTTGCTTTTCATAATTAGCATGAAGGCAGTTATATCAGTTTCATTTTGGATACCAACGTTCTCCAAAGGAGTGATATTGTTCAAATAGGGAAACTTCAATAATATAACTGAGAAACGTGAATGTATTATAAGAATGCTTCAAAAGCACACATACGCCTACTCATCACAACTGCCACATCAGCTACACCATTTTCCACTTGGATTAATTAATCAGTTCAGCAATGCTACCTGCTCATGTCTCACCTGTAACTAGTAGCTCAGCAGTGCTAGTGGCTTGTCCAGCACCGTTGGTGGCTCTCACAGAAAATCTTCCGCTGTGTGCGGCTGTCACAGCAGGGATCGTCAGAACAGCGCGGCCGTCGCTGAACGAGATCTGAATGCCGGGAAGAGCAGCAGCGGAAAGAACCTGGCCATCACGAAACCAGCTCACCTCAGGAACTGGGGAACCTGGTGGACACAAGGCATCAGTTAGCATGAATGAGTCAGCACAATCCACCAGTTATCAGACCAGTTAGCACAGTCCACCAGTTATCACCATCCAACAGTTAGCACAATCCACCAGAAGTGGGAATTCAAGGACTTGGAGAGGAATTAAAATAAGGCGCTACTTTTGAAACATATCTACATCATCAGTACTATGGATGGATTTAAATTATACCATGTTTTACCACTTTTGTGACAAAATATGTGTGTGCATTTGTGTATGGATTCCTGTGATTGTCAATTTTGGTTCACTTGAATTCAAGAGGAGTTAAGATCAATTGAAAAATACATTCTGAATGGTGAATGGGAAGTGGTGATTCTTACCACTAACTTGCGCCTCAAACGTTGCAGCACTACCCTCAAGTGCCACAACGCTTTGCAGCGGCTGTGTGAACGTTGGCGCCTGTGTTGACATGTTGCTCGGCACCCTGCGGACAGAAGAGACATCATGGTGACCGTGGGCAAAACAACAAATACAGACAACACATCATCTATTGACAGTGAAATTCATCAAGTCTACATGTGTTGTTCTGTGTATCATGTGTGGTGTTGTGCTGTGGAGCAATTTAGTGCGTTGTCTTATGCTATGTATTATGTTGTGTAGCAATGTGTTGTTGTTATATTTTCTCGAAATTTGCTGTGTAGCGATGTGTTGTGTACCGATTTGTTGTTATTTTGTTTCTCAATCGATCAATTTTGTAGCTGTGTGTTGTGTTATGCAGCAACGTCAATGGTCAATTTAAGATGTGCATTTACAATGTGGATGAACACACTGAATGATTATTAGTCATTCATAGTCACTAATGTGTATTGCTCAAATAATGCCTCAAATCATCATCGCTATATACTGTAAATTAATTAATTACATTACAATTTTTGAAGTGGCCCTGAACGTAAGAGACCTACATTTCTCAGACTATTTTCTTCTCGTTTTAAATGTTACTGCATTTCAATTCAACACGACAAAAACACATTAAGTTGCCCATAGTTCCTAGAAAATCTATGTATTGCTTAAACCAAGTGTGTTTATTAAATATGATTTAACCCTCCAGTGAATCCTAAACCTCCCACAGAGAGATGCCGTTGAAGCATGGCTGCTTAATCACCGCACATTTATTTATAGATGTTATGAGGTTTCTAATCACAGCAGAACACTCCCACCTGTCACTTGAGCCTCTCCATTGGGGCTGTTAAACCTGGCCCTAGACCAGCAGGCCAGCTTACCCAAGCGAGGATAGACTTTAATCCAGGCTAGGATTGAGTCTAACCCAGGCTAGTATAAACTCTAACACAGGCTAGGGTGGACTCCGACCCAGTCTAGGATAGAGTCAAACCCGGGCTAGGAAAGACTCTAACCCAGTCCAAAGCCAGCTTACCCACCCTTTGGTGAAACATTAATAAAACATTTTTGATATGCTGTGTTTTTACATATATTCCAGGATGAGTATAGCATGTCATTGATGAGACATTAGAATGAGTGTTCTACTGCATAACATCTTAGATCTTAGAGCAGGGACAGCCACCAGGTGGAACAACAATCACAAATCACGTGGAGTAAGATTGAGTGACTAACAGCAGAGGTGATTAAGCCCATTTGGCATCATGCTGGGAGCCTGTTTTGGAAAGGTTAAGTTAGACATGGGGGAGGGGTAGTCAGGTCCAGGAGGCTTAGCCAGACCTGGGGATTCTCCGGCCACAGCCTCTCCCTGTCAGCAGTGGACCAACTGGAAGGCCAGGCGCTCTCCCCCTCTCCCCCTCTCCCCCTCTCCCTCTCTCTCTCTCTCTCTCTCTCTCTCTCTCTCTCTCTCTCCCCCAGCCCTCCATTACTGAGCAGCTGTTGTGCTGGCCCTCTGTCAACAGTTGAATCACCTCAGCTCTCTCTGCACTGCACAACAGGCTATAAAATACCTGAGACTCATCTTATTAGTTCTGTGAGAGGAATCTGATCTTACGCTGGAAAATGCAGAAAATAAAAGATAAGAAACAATATGACGGACCGAACATAAATAGCCTCACTTCCAGTGGGGAAGCGTCAGTAAGCTTCTGGTGAGAGAGAGATCTCTGTCTCCCGAGTCTATTCCTGGCAGTTGTGGAACACATCAGAAAGTAAAAATATCCACCCAGCAACCAGCATGGCAAGCCTTCACATACTGATAAGATGTCTCAGCACAACCAGCTGTGGTAAACCAATCAAGTATTCAATCATACAAGATAAAGCAGTAAACCTATACCTGGATTTTAAATCCTTCCCTTTACAAATTATTATATAAAGGCAAACTACTGCTGCCAATATATAGACAAAAACACAATCTCTAGTAAATATTAAAAACTAGCATTGATGTAGTGATCTAAATGTGCACTAAGCTCTACTCAGATGGGGGGCTGGTTCCTTGGGGAGAACCAGGACCTGGGTGAAAGAGCAGCGTTTCACAACCCTGGAAATAAGGATAACCTGAAGACTTCAACATTAACATTGAACGGTCTCAAGGTTTTTCCTTCAACCTCCAAAGCCCAACCAAAGTATGGCTGACCACAGGTTTCAAGACAAAGGGAGTACTTCCGATGGAGGCCTCAACACCACAACTCACTGAGGCTAAAAATACCCCCACCCTTACTTGATTGACAGCCACCATGTGGCACATAGCTGGAGGTGCAACTGATAGCCCTGCTGCTGATTCCCTTAAAAAGACATGGCCACCCAGCCGAGACGCCACTCTAATGCTATCAGAGCTATTCTGGGATGCTCCTAAATTGCTTCAGCACATTATAACCTTGGAAATGGAAAAAAAAAAAAAAACAGCAACCATTGCATTATTCCACTCGAGTGATTATTTCACAAACAAATATTTTCTTTATGTGAAGTCTTTGCTCCAACAGTTTTAAGGTCAGGTAAGACTGAAACTTTGACAGTGTTAAAATGTAAAGTGGCTAGACCCTTGTCCCACTCCACGGATGATATGAAATAGTGTGGAGCATCATAATGAAGTTCAGAAGTGAATAAACCACTTACTTGTCTCCACAAGGTTGCCTGGTAAGTTGGGACAAGGCCCAGCTGTGGGGAAACAATCTCCTTATCCAATGATGCTGTCAGAAAATCCAAAAGGAGAACAGTTGAGCCTCAAACGAACCCAAAAAACAAAACTACACAGAGACAAAGCCGTGTAGTTTTGCTTTTTCCAGACGCAATCCCTACACCCGAGGCAAGGCTGGGAATGCTCCAACTGCTCAGAAGTGTCAATATGGTTGTGTTACTCTTTATACCCCTGGCTGCCCCTGCATCATCACCCCCCTCACTGCCTATTGGTCAGACTACTGGCGCAAGGCACCATGGGAGGATGGTAGCCATTTTATGCAAGCTCACACCTGTCAATCACTTTACACACAGACAGACAAACATAGAGGCAGGCAGACAGACAGTCTGAGTTGACAGGTGGACTGACAGGCAGACAGAAAGACAGACGAGCAGACTTACAGACAAGCAGGCAGAAAGACAGGTGGGCAGAGACAGGCTGATCTGACAGGCAAACGGACAGACAGGCAGACAGGCAGGCAGGCAGGGAAACAGACAGAGAGACATACTGTACAGTCTCCAAAATCCTTCTGCAAAAGACATCCGAAGATCCTCCTCTTCAGATGTCTTTTTTTAGCACTTTAGTTTTTAGTTCATATGTAGAACACTTTAATTATATTACGTTAATTTTGTAGCTTTTAAGTCCACAACACCCACTGCAGCCATCCTAGAAGGTCATGGGTGGGTGTGGAGGTGTCTTCAAAAAATTGTCAAGAAAGAGGAAATAGGACTCTTGAAAAATATTAAGTTAATATATATATGCAGTATATTAAGTTAAAATAAATGTCTTCTTAATTGTGTACTAAACTATAAGACTAAACTGTAACAGCTTACTTCGTCACATGAGAAGTTATACCTTGCTTTTAATTGGTAATATTGATTTTATAGTTTTACTTCATTCTAATTACAATATATGTACAGTATCTCCATGTAAGGTGATACCACTCAATGATTCAAATTAAGTATGATATACAGTATAGAAAAATACAGGTCTAGGCTGCTCCAAAATATGTTTGCTTATCAGGATTTTACTTACTTTTTGACACAAATCCACACATATGCCCAAATTGAGATGATTAAAAAAATACAATTACGAAAGGAATCAAATTAAATGGAAGAATACATATGAGAAGTTCTATATTTCTGAATATTGAGGCATTGCAGTTCGCAGGAACAAATGCAGGAACATTCTTTAAAACGTAATGCCATTTCATCTTAGGAAAGCTTTCTGCCGCCTGGTCTGGTCCAAGGCCAGGGTTGGGAGAGGGTCTGGTCTGGTCTCGGGCCAGTCCAGGGGGTAACTAGCGTGCTGAGATAAGAAACCCTGCCAGACTCAAGTGGGAAACGTCTCCCTGATGGGGCAGACTGAAGGCTACCACTTCACACGTCACTCAGTGTAACTTAGCATGCTATGATGTAGAAAGGAGACAATCATCAAGTGGAGAAGTACCATAGTAACCATATTATTTTATTGTGTTTTGGTTAGACTGTGTTAGGGTTAGACTATGTCAGGCTTAGACTGTGTTAGAGTTAGACTGTCATAGTTAGACTGTTGTGCTTAGACTGTTGGGGTTATACTGTGTTGGGCTTAGACTATGACAGGGTTAGATTATGTGGGGGTCAGACTGTATTGGTGTTAGACTGTGTCAGTATTGGACTGTGTTGGTGTTGGGGTTACTGGGTGACGGCTCTCTGGGCCTAGTTCTCTAAGAAGGCTTCTCCAAGCTGAGCTGAAGTTTTCCAGATCTTCCTCAGGCTGGGAACCCCCTGCTCTTCCTGTTCCTCATCATCACCATGGTGACCAGACCAGGCTGTTCCTGTCAGTCTCATACATGCCTGGGTAGTTAAGTCAACAGAGATCCACATATAGATGAGAGAGAGTGAGAGTGAGGGAGAGAGAGAGATTTTTTAAACCTTTTATTTTATACTTCAACGTTGATCTGTTGACACAATATGGATCTTTTTAAAACAAAACATAAAAATACTATGAGTTAAAAAAAAAAAAAAAATGAATTAATCAATCAAATAAAGTAAAAAAAAACAATATCAAATCAAACAGAGAAAAAAATATATAAAAATAAAAATAAACAAACAACCAATCAAATAGACAAACTATCAAACCAAATCAATGGTCTCTTCAGAACAGCCCATCTTCAAATAGAAGTTCACCTTCTATTACTTCGCACAAAGCTCCCTTATAACACCATCTGCTGCTGAAGGTTTCCATGTCTTTCATTTCTCTATAAAATGTGTAATCTATCAAGATCCTTGACCTCAAGGACCTGATAAAAACCACTTCTAAATCAGCATTGTGATTACTTAAAAAATTTCTTTTTGGACTTACATAAATTGCCGTCTTTGCCTGCCCAATTACAAAATGTAAAAAATGACACTTCTGACTGACTGCTTTTCTATATCTAAAACCAAAGATAAAAACCTGTTTTGTGAAAAATTACCCAAAAGACACAAAAAACTCTCTTATAAAAAGAACAGAGTAAAGGGGGCATTCTAAAAAAACAGTGAAAAATAGTTTCCCTCTGGAAACAGAAAGGACAAACATTCGACACACTGGGGTTTAAAAGCGAGATAAAAGAGTTGACAGCCACTACGCCATGTAAAATCCTCCATTGTAAGTCAGCAACCTTCTAAATCAATGGTGGTTTGTACAGTACCCTCCACTCATGCCTGACCTCTTCCTTTAGGCCATGGTAAGCCCTCTACGGAATGTCCACTCGACCATTAAAACTTTAGCACAGAGGGAATACGGTATCTTACCTTTTAAATCATTAAAATAAAAAACTACTAACAACTAAAAAAGAGCAAGTGCAAGGGATATTGTCAACCGTGCAGCTCAAAGACAATCTGGACTTACTGAAATCAGACGTGGCTAAACTAGGCCGAGGAAAGAATCTCACAGGTGGAAGACGAGAATATTCGCCTGGTCAATCTATCGAAGAGTATGGATAACAAAATTTCACACAAGGCTCATCATGAATACCAGGAAAACTACAGTAGAAGGAACAACATTTGGATTAAAGGAGTACCAGAAGGCACAGAAAAGGGGCATAAGGAGATGGACTGTGTGAAAGACGCGTTGCAGTGTTTGTTTACGGGTACATCGGAGAATGGGGACAAACTTTGCATCAAGAGGGCGCATTGGACACCCGCAACACATAACCCACAAGACCGACGCTTCACTGGGCTCCGTCACATTCTGGTGAGATTCCTACGGCTTACCGACAGAGAAAAAGTGTGACTCAGGGCCAAGGAACTTGGAACATTTCAGTGGAAAGGTGATAAAGTGGACTTCTTCCCGGATTTTACTAAGGATGTTCAGAACAAGAGTGGCAAGTTCACGGAGGTCAGATGCGTGCGCATGAAACGGGGACTGCAATACTCAATGCAATATCCAGCAGTGTTTTGGGTTACAGTCGGTGGAACGAGGCATCGTTTTGAAGACATGAGGTGTGTTGACAGCCACCACCCGACTGAGGAAGCTGAATAGTCGTGAGCTAGCACAGACGGTATAGTCTCACACCCTGTAGCCTATGCTACTTCACAGGAAATAGGGACACTATGTAACTACAAGGTACATTGCATTGGGCTTCACACATCGTAACAAGGTGTGGTTAGATACGGAACTGTCCAGCTGCTAAAGTAGTTCGTTTTTTCGATTCTGAATCTGCTATTCTGCTTATTAGCTTATCGTATTGTATACTAGGCTGACAGTTCACTCTTGGAAACATTCAGACGCAGCTAGTCAATCTTACGACTTGTAGTCATGGGAACTAGTGTAATGAAGATTTCTTCTTGGAATGTAAATGGTTTGGGCTCATATGTGAAAAGGCGGAAGGTACTAAGCTACCTGAAAGAAAAGAAGATGTAGTGATGCATCAGGAACGGCCCAGTACATCGTTGGAGGTGAGCTTCCCTCCCTCCTGGATATATACACCAGGCGGTGCGTGGCCAAGGCCAAACAGATTATCAAAGACAATAACCACCCCAGCCACGAACTGTACATACTTCTACCGTCAGGCAGGCGATACCGCAGTATCATGTGCCACACGAGCAGACCCAGAGACAGCTTCCACAGTCAGGCCATCAGGCTGCTAGAACCAAGTTCGGGCCATCAATGTTAAGGCTAATGCAGTACAGTGTACTCTAGTGCTAGCCTCGGTGATAAGGTTGTTACTGCTGGAGCTAAGCGCTAGGTAGCGTGCTAAGTGTTGGTGCTAGTGCTGTGCTGGTGTTACTGCTAGTGCTGATCCTGGTGCTAGTGTTACTGCTAGTGCTGGTGCTGGTGTTAGTGCTAGTCCTGGTGCCAACTGCTGGTGCTAGTGTTGTGTCGACTGTCTGAGAAGGTATTCTGTGACATTCTGTGAATGTCAGCATATAACAATGTATATTTTAGTACATTGATTTATATGTGTATTGCTCACCTGGATATTTTTACTGTATATTCCATTTCATTTTAGATCTCATTTACTTATTTTACATAGAATTCTATTTATAGTTCTATTTCTATTTTGTAGTTTTACTCTATTTTGTATTCCTTTATAATTACTGTCGGCTGTCGGGCGTTTTGCACAAAAAGTTTTTCACTCACTGTTTATACTCACGTGTAAATTGTGAAGTGACAATAAAATACTTGAAACTTGAAATTTGAGGACACAGGCAGCGATGATGTGTGTGGTGAGGATGAGGCAGGTAAAAAAGAGAGAAAAATAGGTGAAAATGGTGTGTGTGGGACACAGGTAGGCCTAGGTAGGACAGGTGAGTTTCGTGAGAAACACAGGTGGAAAAAACAAGTGGAACAGGTGAGACAAGTGATGTGTGGTGTGAGCAGGTTGAGGATGCTGAGATGGTGGAGGAGGAGGCAGCATGGAAATCTCCAACGTAGGAGTAAAGCTAGAAATGTGTGTAGTGAGGCAAAAGCAAGTAGAGTAAATGCAGACAAACAGACAGGTAAAAAGCAGGTGCAGTCGGAAAGTAGTGATAGTGAGGAGGGGTGTGTGTCTGACAGCAGTGATGTGTCCCTTGTTAAACTGAGTGGTAGCCAGGAAAGAAAAGCTTACACAGCCGGAATGTTAAAACATTTTCTCCAAGAAACAAAAAACATGAAAGGAGTTAAACTGGAGGAATATTTTCCTGATAAAGAGGTTTTTTATACCTCAGCCAGATTCCACATGAGGAATAAAGAGGAATCAGTCCTCACTGATCAGGAAGTCTTTAGACTGAGGAAACTTGTAGTCAAGGTTAAGAAACAACTGAGCAGTGATGATGGAAAAGGCTCCAATTTGCATTTTACCTAAGTTATTGGTTGTTCTTGTGTTTGTTTTAATATCTCACTTTGTATGGACACTTTTAGAGTGGGAAGCCTGAATGTAAATGGAGCCAGAGAGGCAAAAAAGAGGGCTATAGTATATGAAACTGCAAAAATGAAACACATTGATGTATTTTTTTTACAAGAAACACACAGTGATGTAAGCAATGAAGTAGATTGGAATAGAGAATGGGAGGGGGAAGTGATTTTAAGCCACAACACAACACTCAGTGGAGGAGTGGGTTTCCTTTTCTCCAGAACGTTCACTCCAGCTTCTCTAGAGGTCGAGCATGTAATAGAGGGGAGGTGTCTCTTAGCCAAGAGAGGAAGTTGTTTTTAGAAAGAATTTGTGACA